>CM052895.1:132783865-132816780 GCA_028534135.1 Potos flavus | reverse complement strand
GAAATCTGCACTCCCGCAGGCGAGCTCCTGCAGGTGCAGGGGACGCACCCCGATGTCCGAGCCCCTCCAAGGGCTTACTGCGGTTTACGGTAGCAGACGCAGGCAGGTGGTGTCGGAGGCCTGGGGGAACCTGTCTCCCAGTGAAAGCCCAGGGCCTGCGCTCCTCCGAGCAGGGCCTGACGCCCCGAGCGTCGGGCCCAGTCGACACAGACAGGACGCTCGCCCACCTTTCTTTGTCTGGCTGGGGGCCCTCTCTCTCTAGAAAGGCCCAGAGCGCCTCACCACAGAGCTCCCTCCCCTGGGCCCGGTGGTCTCCGTGGGACCCCATGGGGCAGCCTTGATCCCCGCAGCGGGGTCCCCTGCCTGTCCACGCCTGGCCCTCCGTCTGCTGCCCGCACCCCGGCCCCTGGGGCTGCTCCGGCCCCCTCGTCCGCATGTTCCCGCGTCTCGGGCCACCCGGCTAGGACATGATAGTGCTTCACCTCCTCGTCTTTGACTTTGCTTATGATACAGCGGTAATGACTTTTTTGAATCCAGTGGTCAGACCAGAAGGGTCTCTACCTCCCTTCGTGGTTGCATTTGGCCCTCCTCCCGCCCCCGAGACGCCCGTGGGCGCTCCTGTCCACCGGGTCTGGGAGCTTCTGGAAGCCGGAGGGACCACCGTGCGGATTGCTCTGGCGGGCGCCCGTCCATGGCCCATCCCCTCTGCCCTCAGCCACGCGGGGGCCAGGCCCGTGCACGCTCGGCCCCGAGTCACGGCGCCCCTGCCCCGCCCCGCCCCGAAGGCCGGCCTGCTTACCCCTGCCGGGAGCCACCTGCCCCGCGGCCTCCCTCCTACCTGTCCACGCCGTACACGTAGACGACGGCAAACATCTCGAAGAAGGCGATGACGAGCAGTGGGATGGATCCGGCGTAGCTGTCCAGCAGCGAGAGCCAGTACTGGCCGGAGTTCAGCGTGAAGATGAAGGCCAGCAGGTACGTCCCCAGGCAGATGAGGCCTGCGGGGCAGAGAGCGCGGCCGCTGCGGACTGAGGCCCCGTGCCCTGGCCACGCCCCGGGCGCTGTCCTCGCCGCCCCGGCCCCCACGTACCCGTGAGCAGCTCCTTCGGCCACTTCTTCAGGACGATGCTGAGGTCCTGCAGGGGCACGACCACGCCCTCCACGTTCCCGAACATGGACGACAGGCCCAGGCAGAAGAGCATGATGAAGAAGAGCACGGCCCACAGCGGGGACACGGGCATCTTGGTGATGGCCTCCGTGAAGACGATGAAGGCCAGCCCGGTGCCTTCCACGCCCTGCAGGGGTGCAGACAGGTGTCACGGAGGCGCGAGCTCCCCCAGGGCCCTCCCCTGCCCTGTCCCTCCCCGGACAGCGCCCCAGCCGCCGAGCCCCCGCCCTGCACGCAGAGGGCTGAGCTGAGCCATTTGGGGAAATAACCAGAACCTGTCTTTTAGGCCCAACTGTATTTTTAAAAGCCGACCTAGTTTGACCACCGGGAAGGGGCTGGCCCCGCTCAGCGGCCGTCAGGGCCCCGTGCTGCCCAGACGACCCTCGGACGCCATCTGCTCGCTGAGACACACGCCGCATGGCTGGGCTCGGGGCGTGGGGTGACCTCCACGAGGCCTGAGCCAGTGCCGAGCGGATGTCCCAGACCTGCCTCCAGGGCGCCTGGCCGCGGGCAGGGGTGGAAGCCCCTCGATGGTCAGCGAGACCTCTGCTGCGGCCCCTCCCCCCGAGTATTTCCGGGGCTGAGGGCTGAGGGGCCCCGGGCCCGGCGCTCCCTGCAGGGCACCTGTCCCTGTCCCTGGGACTCACCCCCCAGTCAGGGGTCCCGAAGCAACTTCACAGCATTTGCGAGTTCGGAGGAACTTGGGCTGCGGCCTTCCGCATACGGACTCCTCCCCGGGGGCCGAGCGGGCGGTTTACGAGGGGAGGGTAGTGGCCAGCATCCATGCCTTCGCACAGGGGAGCGGTGGGCACCCGTGTGGATGGAGGGGGAGGAGAGGCCAGCCGGCCCCGGGACGCAAACTCTCCCTTCTCTCTGCAGAACTTCTCGAGAAGGCAAAACCGGGGCAGAAGCATTGGCCTGACCCTGGGCCGGGGGCGGGGGGGCGGGTCGGAACTCAGTGCCCCGGGGACCCTGAGTGCTGACTCCTCCCTCAGCTCGCTTCCAGAGGAGAAGGAATTCAGAGCCTCTGCTGCCCTTGGAGCCCCTGCCGCTTGACCTGCACGCATTGGGGGACGGACCGGTGAGGGGACCCTCTGGTCCCCCCCGCTCTGCTGGCCAGGCTCACTCTCGGCACACCTCACTCCTGCGGGGCCTGTCACTCCCGGCCACTGGACTCGGTGCCAGGCCCTGAACACGTGTGACACGTCCCCAGATATGGCGGGGCTCCAAAGAAGAAAATGGCAAAAGTAAAGTTTGTAAATGTTGGCCCATAAACCCTGACAGTGTGCAAACATCGCTCCTCCTTGAACTTGGCATTGAGAGGCTTGCAGCTGCACAGCCCTCTGCCCTGTGATGCCGGACAAACGTCTGCCAAGGTCAGCCCGAGGCAGACGTGCCCGCGAGCGACGCGAGGCAGGGAGCTGGGTTAGCACGGGTCTGGCGTGTCGTAGGAGGAATCCTAGGACGCGTGGACGTGGGGGTGTTGGCGTGTTTGACACGGGTGCTGGGCCCCGGGTCCCTGCCTCGGCCGTAGCCCTGGGGCAGAGGCTCTCTGGCGCCCGGGAAACCCGCCTGTCAGAACTCGGCTCGCGGGGGAAGCGCGGCGCCTTGCCCGCCCCGGCCCAGCTCCCGGATCACGGGAGCGCCTCGCGGGGGACCGACCTCCGAGAGGAAGGTGTTCATGTCGCAGGTCTGGAAGCGCAGCTGCGCGAAGGCCTCGGGGTTCGTGCTGTTGCACCAAAGCTTCATCTCCTCGAAGTTCTCCTGCGTCACGTTGCCCTCAGGCAGGTCAAACCCATTCACGAGCGTCAGGATGTTCCTGGGAAGACAGCGGGGCTGGCTGCAGGCCGGGGGGCTCCCCGGAGACCGCGAGCAAGCTCCAGGAGCCGGGGCCACCTACGTGCTGAAGCAGGCGTCGAAGTGCTCGGTGGCGCGGAAGCCGATGATGGAGTAGACCACGGTGGCCGCGTACACGGACGTGAAGCCGTTGATGACCGACACGATCACGGCGTCCATCTCACAGTTGTTGCTGCGTGAGAAAGGCGTCCGGTCACGGCCCGTGGGGACCCCGCCCGGCCCGAGCCAGCACCCAGCTGGGATGGGCACGGGGCTCCTGAGGCTGAGCCCCTGGCCCGGCCGGGAGCGTGCAGCCCACCCCGCTCTGCCCTTCCCGCCCCTTCCCCAGACCCCCGCCGCGCTGGCCCCGGAGACCCGCCCCGGGGGGGGGGGGCGGTCATGAGGCCTCGAGGAGGCGGGCTGGGGCAGGGCCCCCATCTCCACCTGGATTCCTGAAGCCCCCCCAGCTCAGCGCGTCAAGGACATCGCCCCTGACCCCCCACCCCCACCTGCCGGGGCCAACATCCTTCCGGATGCTTCCGGCAGCCAGCGTCAGGGTCAGATGACAAGCACTGGCGAGGGTGAGCAGGGATCGGGGGCTGCTGCACAGCTGGGGGGCCATGAAATGGGGCAGGCTCTGTGGAAAACACCCCCTCGAGCCCTTGGCCCCGGAGCAGCCCCGCCCCCGGGCGCCCGGCGGGCAGCAAAGGCACGTCCACGCCGAAGCTCAGACACGAAGGTTTGCATCGCCAGAAAGTGGAAACAGCTCGAGTGTCCGTCGCGGGGCGGGAGGGCAAACAGTGCGTCCCGTCCACGCCCGGGTACCCTCGGCCGTGAAAGGGGGACGCCCGACACAGGCTGGGCGCAGCGGTGGACACCAAGGACGTCGTGCTTGGGGACGGAAGCCAGACACAGGTCAGCTCCCGGCCGTCCGTGCTGTGAAACGCCGGGAAGAGGCGAGTCTGCCCAGAGAGGGAGCAGGCGGGGGCAGGGGTGGGGGCGCCGGTGCTGGCACAACCAGGACTGTGGTTGCACCAGCAGCTGGTGTGCGCGAGCGGGCAAACGGCCTGGGTGGGAAGCACCTGCTGTCGGGTCGGTCCCCTCGGCTGCCCCGCTCCCCCGTCCCGCCCGACACCACGGCCGGTGGGCGAGCCCAGCCTGGCCCCGCGCCCTCCCTGTCTGCTCCCGCGGCTTGTCTGGACTGCAGGTCCCAGCAGGATGGTCCTGGCGCACCAGGTGGGGCACAAGGAGGTGCCCCGCAACGCTTGTGGAGATGAAGCGACACCGGTTATGTCCTTGGAGGCCCTGGGGGCCCTCGTGGTTTGGGCCCCTTCTGCGTGGGTGTCAGCCCGCAGTGGGCGGCAGGGGCCGGCCCTCCAGGGTCCTGGGTGCCGAGGCACGATGGGGAGTGTGTGGGGGGGAGCACCAGGGCTCACAGTTGCCGGGACGGAGGCACCCGGGGAGGCCGGGTCGTAAACGGGTCTCCCTGGGGGTCCCTCGCTCCTGAGAGCCCTCCCGAGGCAGCGGCCCGCCTCTTTGCACCTACTGGCCACAGCCCCGCTGGGACCCTGGGTCGGCGGGGTCGCCCACACACCTTCCTTCGTTCACCTGCCCTCGGCAGGCGGGCAGAACCCCCCACACTCACTGCACAGAGTTGTAGCTGGAGAAGGAGATGAGGCCCCCAAAGGCCAGCGAGAAGGAGTAGAAGACCTGAGCCCCCGCGTCCAGCCAGGTGACCGGGTTGGCCAGCTCCGTGATCTGCAGCCAGACAGAGACCCTCAGCTGCGCTCGAAAGGTCTGGGGGCCGGGACGCAGGGCCCCTGGAGGGGGCAGCTGGTGCACTGCCCGGTGCTGGCCGCCCTCGGTCCCCATGGCCACCATCGTGCGGACAGACCCTGCCTGCACGCCACGAGGGGCCCAGGGCGGCCGTCCCCCGGCCTGGCCTCCCCCGTGCCGTCCAGGCCTGGGCCGACCTCGGGAGACTCACGTTGGGCGTGAAGAGGAACACGATGCCCTTGGTGGCCCCCTTCAGCGTCAGGCCGCGGATGAGAAAGATGGTTAGGACGACGTAGGGCAGCGTGGAGGTGATGTACACGGCCTGCGGACGAGGCGGGTGTGGGACCGGGGGGCGGGAGGAGCCAGGCGGGCTCCCCAGGAGAAGGGGCGGCAGCGTGGGCCCCCGCCCCGCCCCGCCCCGCGCGCCCCGGCCCCCAGGCTCCAGGCAGGGAGAGGCGCCCGCTCCCCGCGCCACCCCCCTGTCTGTAGCGGCTTTTTGAGCGTGTGCTTGAGCGTGGTGGGCAGCGGGGGCCCCTCCCCGAGCCCGGCCCTGGCTGAGCGCGCGCCCCCCGCCGCCGCGGCACCTTCCCGGTGGTCTCGATGCCGCGGATGGTGCACACGTAGAGAACACTCCAGGCACTGGTCAGGCAGAGCAGGACCCACCACTGGACGGAGCCGGAGTCGCTGATGGAGGTGGAGATGTTGAGGGTCTCCCGGTACCAGAAATAGTCCACAGAGGAGGTGCGGGCGCACTCGTCCACGTAGCCTGGGGCAGACGTCCGCACACGTCAGAGCAGGTCATGGAGCGTGAGCCCCGGCGGGGGACAGAGGCCCAGGGCCCACGCTGTGCTTCCGGACAGTGACGACAGGGGTGGCCTACACACATGTCTGTGCGCACAGCACGCCCGTGCACACCTGCACACGTGCGCACACACCCACACACGCATGCACACGCGCATGCCCGCACATGGTGCATATTCACACAAACGCATGCACACATGAGTGCACACGCATGCAGACCCATGTGCACACGCACACCCACACACGCATGCACACATGCATGCCCGCACATGGTGCACATTCACACAAATGCATGCACAATTGTGTGCACATGCATGCAGACCCATGTGCGCACATGCACACACACATACACAGGAACATGCCTGCACACGGTGCACATTCGCACGAACACATGCCCACTTTGTATGCACATGCATGCAGACCCATGTGCACACACATGCCCACACATATGCCCGCACACAGTGCACATTCACACAAACACATGCACGCCTGAGTGCACATGCATGCAGACATGGCTTGCGTGCACATATGTGTGCACACGCACACCTACACACATGTGCTCATGGGGGTGTGTGCCCCAGGCCTCCCCTGCCTGCCTTCTCCCTTTTGCCCCCTGCTGCAGGCACACAAGACACCACAGGCTGAGCTGGGAGTCCGCTGGGCCAGGCACTCCGCTGTGCACGGTCACGGGTCTCTGCGGCTCCCTGGCTGGGGCCCACCCCGGACGACGGTGTTTAAGCTCACACATTGGCATCCCTTTGGGTCCCAGGGTCCTGGGTGCCCTTCCAGGCCAGCCCGACACCCTGCCAAGGGGAAGCAGTCTAGTCCTGGAAGGCCCCCGCCCCATCCCCAGAGACAGGGACCGTGCCCTGAATGGTCCCCGAGGGCAGCGAGGGAGGCCATGGGTGGTCCCTGTCCTTTCCCGACCCTGAGGGGCCCGTCTTGCCGGCCCCCACCCCAGCACGTCTGGAGGGATCCGTGCAGCAAACCCCACTGGCCACGTCTGCTTGTTGGACCCACGCTCCCAACACAGGCCGTTCACGTCCCAATGGGCGTGTGTGCCCACAGCCCGGCCTAGCCCTCGTCCCCGTGCCCTCACGGCCCGGCCCGGGGCCCGCCCCCCTTCCCTGAGGGCCCCCTACCCCCGGGAGGAGCATATGGTGAGGGGCGAGAGCTCTCTGCAGACAGAGCCTCCGGGGACTGGGTGAGAAAGGCCAGTGGGGGACAGGACCCTGCCCCAGGAATGTTGGGGAGCAGCTCTCTGGGGCAACCGGGAACCCCACATCCGCCGCCCGCATGGGTCTCCCCCTTTCCTCCGTAACAAGGGGGCCGCCGCCGCCCCTCCCGAGAGGGAAGCCAGCATTTTTAAGAGTTTTTCTCCTGCAACGTGACTTTGTTTAGTACCCTGTTGCCTTAAATGGGCTCTAGTTTTTGCCAAACCTGAGCTATTGCGCTCCGGGGTCCGGAAAATCAGAGCCGTGGGCCGCACGCTCCAGGCGCGGCTGTCCGCACAGACTGCGGCGGGTCCCCGGCCCCCCACCGCCGGCCCCGCCAAGGCCTCACCTGTCCGGTTGGCGTTGAGTGGGCACTCACTCCAGGGCAGGGGGTCCTGGAAGGAGTTGAAGAAGTACCACATGACCCAGGCGACGATGGTGTTGTAATAGAAGCCCACCATGAAGGACACGAACATGGACGCGATGCCTGGGGGGAACCAGACCGGCACTGCTCAGGAGTGGGGGCACTGCGGGGGGAGGGGTCAGACCTGGGGTGGTCAGCTGTGGGGGGCGGGGTCAGGGCTGGGGGCGGGGTCGGCTCTAGGGGGTCAGCCGTGGGGGGTCAGCTGTGGGGGGAGGGGTCGGCTCTGGGGCGAGGGGTCTGGCCTGGGCGAGGGGTCGGCTCTGAGGGGAGAGGTCAATACTAGGAAGGAATCAATGGTCAGCGCCCCTCCGGGTCAGTCTGCCCATTGCTGAGCCCTGATCTGGGCGGGGAGGAGGGGCTCTGTGCTCCGTGTGTCTATACCCTCCCATCCCTGGGACTCCTCAGGACGGCCTCGGCTGCCCGGCTGGTCCCTGGCGGCCGGGAGCGACGGGGCCTGGACCTGTGGCCCACGGTCCCCTGAGAGCCTGAGGAAGGGTTTGCACAGGCCTGGGCGCGGATCCCTGGGCCCCTCCTGTCCCTGAGATCGGGCGGGGAGGGCAGAGGAGGAAGGAGGGGCTCCCGCTGCGGACGCTGGCTCCAGGCCACGCACCGACGCCCTTCAGGGCCGGGTGGATGGAGGTCCAGACGCCCACGCTCCCCTTGCGCAGCCTCTGGCCGATGGCGAACTCCAGGTGCAGCAGGGGGATGCCCTCCAGGACCAGCAGGATGAGGAACGGGATCATAAAGGCGCCTGCGTGGGGAGAAGTGGGGAGAAGGCAGCGATGGGGGCGGGGGCAGCACGCGGGGGGCCCCCGTCTGCGGACACGGGGGTTTGCCGACAGCGCCTGCAGAGCGGCGGCACCGACGCGGGCCTGGGACCGCTCGGCCACGGGCACCGTTTCCCAGGGAGCCGCTCCGCCCGCCGCCCCGTGGTGCTGTGTGTCCACGGCACGCGGCAGCCCCGGGAAAGAGCGCAGGTCCCTGTGCTGGGCGCAGCGCGGGGAGGCGGTGGGGAAGGGTCAGAGGGGGCCGGTGTGGGCGCGTGTTAGCACGGGCTCCACCGCCCACGCGGGGTCACCGGGACCCCCGGCATCCCACAGACCCCCCGGCTTCGGTGCCGGAGAGCAGGCGGACGAGGTAAATTGTAAAGGAGACCAGGGGGTCTCCGGGCACAGCGATGGCGCAGGATGGTGCCAAGCGTGACCCGGGAGAGAGGAGCGCAGCCGCGGTCCCCGCAGGCGTGGACGCGGGCCAGGACGCAGCTCTGCTGCTGAGACCGGACACTTCCTGCCTCAGGACCGACAAGGGGACTTGAGTCCCCGCCCGGCAGCCACGGTGCTGGGCTCCCTGGACCCCCGGGGGCCGAGACCACCGACCTGGGCTGTTTTCTCGCCGGGGTGGTTCTCGGTCCCTGCTGACCAGGGCCCGGCGGCGACCTGCTGAGGGACGCTACTGGCCTCTGCCGGGCCCAGGGTCCCGCCCCATGAGGGCCGCGCCGGGCAGCCTCAGGCCGCTCTGCCCCTCCCGCCCTGCCCCCGCGTCCTTTCTCCCCGTGTTCTCCAGCCCCTGGCCCAGAGCCGCGCCGCTCCCTCCTCCTCCTTTCCTGACTCGTTCATCCTGCTTGTCCTTCTGGCCAGATCTATCAAATCCTTCACCTCCGCCCCATCCCTCCCACCCCCACGCCCCTGCGGGCGGCCTCCCCTGCTGCGTGCTGCTCTCCCGGTCACGGTGGGGCGCAGACCCCGATCTAGAGGTCCTCGGGGCAGGCAGGCCGGGGCACTGTGTGTCCACGCACACGTGTCTGAGGGCGCGAGTGCGTGCTCATGTGCATGGTGGGAGTGTGTGTGTCCAAGTGTGTGTCCGTGTGCTCACGTGCATGGGGGAGTGTGTGAGTGTGTGGGTGTGTTGGTGCGTGCATTCATGGGTGTGTAAATAGGTGTGGGTGGGTGAGTCTACATGCGTGCGTGTGTGTATGCCTGCATGTGCGTGTGTGAGCAGGACAGAGCCAAAGCCCTCTCTCTCTTCTCTCCCCTCCACATATCTGCCTGTCCTTCTGTCTGTGGGGTCCTCGTGTTGGGAGGGCCAGGCATCCTGCCGTGGGTCGTCGTCAGTCTGCACGCGGGACAGCCCGAGTGGCCTCGCTCCCCGGCCGGGGCTCTCGGGCCAGGCTCCTTCAGAAGCTGGGGTGCATCAGAGGCTGAGGTCCAAGTTCCAGGGACTCAGGGGTGTGGGCATGACAAAGACAAAAAAGCAAATCCAAGGTCGGGCACCAGGAGGGGAAGGGCCACCGGACGGATTCCCCCTGGGTGTGGGGGCGCAGCCCGGGCCACTCGGAGCCCAGCAGGACTTGCTCGCTGGGTCACCGTGTCAGTGAGGGTCAAGTTACAAAAAGAAAAGACTTGCCCCTTTAATGTCTCCTTGGGGCTTGATCTGAAAACCTTCGAGCAAAACTACCAAGAAAACAAGTCTGCTGTAGCACGAAGTTTGCAAACGCCCTTCAATCCCATCCCCTTATCTCGTGATGCCACTCTCATCCGCCGGGCTCCCCGCCCCTCCATCTCCAGCAGGAAACTCCTATTCATCCTTGGAAACCCCACTTGGACAGCGCCTCCTCCGGGAAGCCTCTGCGGCCACCCGTGCCTGTGGCACCCTCCCTCACACGAGCTCCTCCGGGCCCAGAGGCCCGTGGATCCCTGGGTATCAGGCTCGGCTTCCAGTGGGCACGGCCAGTGCAGGGAGGGAGTGGGAGGGTGGGGGCACGCGCCATGCCACCCCCCCAACGGGAGCCCTCTGTGTGCCCACCCAGCACCCCCAGCGCAGGGACCCTGTTCCTTCCAGGGACGAGCGCGTTCCCCAGCAACGCCTGGTTCCAGACGAAGCCCTGGGGACACACGGCTTTCTTTTTAGAAGAACCAGCGCCGCGGGGAAAGGCAGGGGAAGCAGGGAAGGACAGAGGCAGGAGAGCGGCTGGCAGGCACGGTGGCGCCCGGATGTGGTTCCAAAGGTCCCAGGAGACGGGCCTCCCGGTGCTGCCGGGCGCCGGCTCGGGTGGGTGGACAGGCGGGGGCGGCGGGGCGGCGGGCGCGGGCCGGGGGGGGGGGGGTGGCCAGTGCCCGCAAGAGACAGACCCGCTGGTAGAGAACCCGGGCGGGGAAACCGGGGTGAAGGGGGTCCACAGGTCTGCCAGAGGGGGGCCCCGTGAGCCCCCAGCCTGGCGCGGGTCGCCGCTGGCAGATACGCGCTAGACTGTGGAGCATCCCTAAGGGCAGCTGAGGATGGCTGCTCACCCCCCACCCCGGGCCTTCCTGGCCTCCTGCCCTCCCGCCCGCACCCCCGAGCAGACCGCGCCGTCGTGAGACACACATGCCCGCAGGCTGCACAGACGTCTTGTGTCTTGTGCGGGGACAAAGCCACGGCCGCGGGCTCCGCCCTCCCCGGGTCTGGCCCACCTGCTGGCCTCCCTCGGAGCTGGCTGTCGGGTCTGGGGAGTCCCAGTCAGCACACGGAGGGCCCCACGGCACAACCCCACGGCGCGGCCCCGCTCACACCACCCACGGGGGGTGCTGCGGCCAGAGAAGGCGGCCAGGGGTGGGAGCAGCTTGTCCAGGGCCTAGAGGTCACGACCCCAGAAGGGGCGCCGCCCCGGGTCCCACACTTCCGAGGGTCCTCCTTGCCTGGGGCCTGCGCCCTGGAGCCCACACCCAGGCCCTTCCGGGCCCGGAAGGCTCTGCCCAAAGGGGCCTTGCCACCCCTTCCCTGTCCCCCGGGCCCACCAAGCCCTGGGGCACCCCGGTTGGCAGGGGAGGAAGGGAGGTGGCTGCAGACAGAGCTCGGGGGGCAGAGGCCGGGGGTCCCGCACCCATGAGCACAGCTCCCAGCAGGAGGGACGGGGCTGGGGGCCAGAAACGGAGCCGCGAGCGGCCTCCGGCCCGAGGGCCTCCAGTCAGGGTGGCTGGTGTGATTTAGGGCTGCGAGGGTGCAGCCCGGGGCCGGCCCTCAGGAGCTTGCCGGCTGCAAGGGGCCTGGGGGCGCAGGAAGGGGCCAGGAGGCCGGCGCGGGCTCACCCTGGCCAAGGCCTGGAAGGACCGCGCTGTTTGAGCTCACGGGGGAAGGGTCTCCTGAGCGAAGCCCATCCCGGGTTGTGTGCGAGGCGGGCAGCCGGCGCCCAGCGCGCCAGCGGCCGTGGCGGCGGGGAGTTCGGGAGGAGCGGCGGAGGGGCGGCACAGACGAGATCAGTAAGCCCGCTCTGCGGTCCTCTGGTCCGCACGTCCCCGCCCGGCATCCCCTGCCTGGGACCACACACGAGATGTCCTCCCGTCGGAACACGGGAAAGCCCTGCAGTACTTTCCCCATTCCCACCAGTTCCCCTCTCGTCCCGTTCCCATTCCTGCCTCGCTCCCGCCCGATCCCCACCCCGGAGCCAGAACCCCGCGTTTGCTGTCAGGGCGGAACTGCGCTGCGGGGACGCAGCTCCCGTGGGGTGACTCAGGGACGGTCCCATGGGTCCACAGTGTCTGGGAGCAGGGTTCCCACGCTGTCCCCTTGGAATCGGAGCAAGTGGGGGGGCACCCGCAAGCCCCCGTTCCCCAGGGTGACTCCTCGGTGGGGCCCCACAGCCTCCAGGTTTACTTGGTAAGCTGCTCGGGCCTTTGCCTTGAAGACGTCCCAGTGACTCGGAGCACAATCCCGGCCACTCCTCGGCGCTCCCGTGCTGCCACCTGCCTTCCTTTCAGGGGACAAGCGTCTGGCCTCCGCCCGCAGAGTGGGTCCATCCCTGTGGCCCTGGGGCCCCACCCAGCACCAGGACGGCCCCTCTGCCTGTCCAGCGGGCTTCGTGCAGCCTGCGGGGGGAGGTCTGCCCCGGGCTGAGCTCCCAGTGGAATGGAGCAGGGGTAGATGGGGCCAGGAGATGCTGGGACCCTCCCCTAGGGCAGACTCTCCCCTAGGGCGGTCCCCGGGGGGGCATGGGACCAGGAAGTCCCAGAAGGAAGGGGTGACCGACGTCAGGGACTCTGCTCCTGGGGACCCTCCTCTCACCCCCCTGCCCCCAGCGCCACGGTCCCCGCCTCTCAGAAGCACAGGAGGGACCAGGGGCTTGTAAGACACACCTTCCCAGACCTGGGGACACTCAAGCCCGGGGCATTCAGGGCTGCTGGGCTTGACCCGGGAACGACCGCTTCTGCCTTTCCCGAGGACACTTTCCTATCCCGACGCCCAGGTGAGAGCCTGTAGGTCCTTCAGAGTTAGAACGAAACAGCCCCTGAGCAGCCAGCCTGCCGGCTCACAGAGCCTGCCCCTGCCCCAGACCCCTCCCCCTTCACCCCTCCCAGGGCTGGGGGCCGAGGCAGACAGGGGCCATGGACGCATGAGGGCCCCATCCCCAGAGCCCGCAGGCACTGGGGGGGGGGGTGAGGGCACAAGGCCGTGAGGACACCGACCCAGCACCACTGGGGCACCCGCAGGTGGGGGAGGGGCAGCCTCGACCTGTGGAAGGAGAGCCCTGGGCTCCAGGCGAGGCCCCCCGAGGCCTCTGGAGGGGGCAGGACGGGCCGAGGCCGGGGTGCCCTTGTGGGTCGCCTGCTCCTGCCCAGCTGCTTCCTCTGTCTTTCCAGGGACGTGGCCCCCCAGCTCTGGGCTGAGGACATGGTCGGAGCACAGGGAGAGCTGAGCGCGGGGCCTCCACGGTGGACACGAGGCCGGCTGGGCTCCTGCCCCCTCCGCACTCGGGGGGCTCCATCCAGAGCAGGGGCCGGCCCCTCTCGGACCCCCACACGCAGGTCGGATGTGTTCGAGAACGGGGCTCCCCACACTCGGACGCTTGGGCACGCGGGGTCAGGGCCGCGGACACCCCTCACCTCCTGCCGCGAGCCGGGAGCCCAGGGCCCACGCAGGGCCCTGGACCACTGGCCGCCCAGCCCTGCCCGGCCCGGCCCCCGGCGCAGGCGTGGAGGCTCGCGGCGCTCCGAGGGGAGGCACGAGTGCGCGCCCGCCCTGCCCGCGGCCCTGGGGGTTCCGGGGTTGCCCAGGGCCCCAGCCTGCCGGCGCCTGGCCCCCCGGCCCCAGGCCTACCTCCGCCGTGGCTCTGGCACAGGTAGGGGAAGCGCCACACGTTGCCCAGGCCCACGCAGAAGCCCACGCACGTGAGCATGTACTGAGTCTTGTTGTCCCACTTGGGCCGGGAGCTGGCCTCCTCCGCCTCGATGGTCTCCAGCTGGCCCAGGGAGGGGATCCGGGCCTCCAGGCCGGGGTTGGGCAGCACGAGCCTCACCATGGTGGTCGCCGGGCAGGTCCCTCCCCGCAGAGGCAGGCCAGCAACCGGATGGTGAGTGGCCACGGGCCCAGAGCCCCAGCACTTTATAGGGAACCTTTGGCACCTTGCCCCAGGCGCCTGGCGTCAGCAGATCTGACGGCCAGTCCGCCCCAGCTGTTAATGCCTTATCTGCAGAGGCTCGGCGGACCCTCCGAGGCAGCTCCCGGGCGCCGGCCAGCCCCTCCCGCTGTGTAGACGCCCACGTCTGCCGGCCCCCGCCCCCGAGGGCGCTCCCCGGGCCAGACCCCCACCCCCGCTCTGATAGCCGGTGGCCCCGGATCTGTGGGATGCTGCTCCTCCCCGGACCCTTGGATGCTCGGCTCGCCGCCACACCCCCCACCCCACAGCAGAGGGCGGCCGGGAGCGGCCCGTCTCCCCAGCTCTCTGACAGCGGGCTGGCTGCGGGGGCATCCCTGACCCCCCGTCCCAGTCCAGGGCATGAGGGGGAGCCTGGGCTCCGGGAGCAGCCCACTGCCCTGCTCACACCAAGTCTGGGGGTGCCTGGACCCCTCCTGGCCCAAGCTTGGGCTTGTGGGGACCCAGAGCCACTGCGGACTTGGTGGCTCTAGGCCTCGGGGACCCAGACTGGTCTCCGGGACTCTCGGGCCCACGGACTCCCCCGAGGCCTCCCCCGTCGGCCGCGCAGCCTCTCCCGAGGCCGGCCGGATTTCCTCCCACTCGGTGCCTTGCACGGGGCGGCCCCCCACACCCTCGAGCTGGGGGGCGGGGCCGCAAGGGGAGATGGGGTCCTGCCCCCCAGAACAGAGTGGTCAGGCAGGGAGACACAGGGAAGCCAGCAGCACGTGGGGACAGCAGCGGCCCTCGGTGCCCTCGGGGAGAAGGACAGGGGCCCGGGCTGGCGTCAAGGCTGGGGGGACGAGAAGAGAACCCTGCCCAGGGCTTGATGTCCAAGCAGAGACTGAAGGCAGAGCAGGGACCTCGGGGCAGAGGCTGTGTGGGGGAGGGGAGGTGCCCCTCCTGGCTCTGCGCCCGGACCCCCACTGCAGTCCTGAGCCCAGCAGTCCCGCCCGCCCGCTGGCCGCCGCGCCTCCCGGGAGTGGCCACGCCGCACCCGGCCTGCCCGCGGGACTTTCCCCGGCGACGCCCGTTCCCGGCTTCCGACCAGCCTTCGGGGTCAGTGGTGCACCAAGCCCTCCCTGCCACCCAGTCCTTCCCAGGGGCACGGACTCCGTCACAGTGACCGTCTGCTGATCAGTCTCCCCGGGGACCTGCGCCGCTGGACAGTAATGTCCCCAAGGCCGGGTGCTGCCTGTCCTGACCCTGACCCTGACTCCACCCCGCGAGACTGGTTCACACTGACATCCCAGGCACCATCCGATGAGGATGGGCCAGGCCCACTCAGAGAGGGGCGAGTTCAGGAGTCCGACCTTTGCCCCAGGACAGGGGACTGGGGAAGGGTGGAGGCCGGAAGGGAGGGATCAGGTCAGAATTTAGGGGCAGCTAGTTCCCGAGACGACAGCGCAGGCAGGCGGGCAGAGGCCACGGCAGAGACAGAGACGGAGGGAGAGACAGAGACAGAGTGGGAGACAGAGACGGAGGGGGAGACGCAGAGATGGAGGGAGAGACACAGAGATGGAGGGAGAGACACAGAGACGGAGGGGGAGAGACAGAGATGGACGGAGAGACAGAGACGGAGGGGGAGACACAGAGATGGAGGGAGAGACACAGAGACGGAGGGGGAGACGCAGAGACGGAGGGAGAGATGCAGAGATGGAGGGAGAGACGCAGAGATGGAGGGAGAGACACAGAGATGGAGGGGGAGAGACAGAGATGGAGGGGGAGAGACAGAGATGGGGGAGAGACGCAGAGATGGAGGGAGAGACGCAGAGACGGAGGGGGAGAGACAGAGATGGAGGGAGAGACGCAGAGACGGAGGGAGAGACGCAGAGATTGAGGGAGAGACACAGAGATGGAGGGAGAGACACAGAGACGGAGGGGGAGAGACAGAGATGGAGGGAGAGACAGAGACGGAGGGGGAGACGCAGAGATGGAGGGGGAGATGCAGAGACGGAGGGAGAGACACAGAGATGGAGGGAGAGACACAGAGACGGAGGGGGAGACGCAGAGACGGAGGGAGAGATGCAGAGATGGAGGGAGAGACGCAGAGATGGAGGGGGAGAGACAGAGATGGGGGAGAGACGCAGAGACGGAGGGAGAGACGCAGAGATGGAGGGAGAGATGCAGAGACAGAGGGGGAGAGACAGAGATGGAGGGAGAGATGCAGAGACGGAGAGGGAGACGCAGAGATGGAGGGAGAGATGCAGAGACCGAGGGAGAGACGCAGAGATGGAGGGAGAGACGCAGAGATGGAGGGGGAGAGACAGAGACGAAGGGAGACACAGAGATGGAGGGGGAGACACAGAGATGGAGGGAGAGACGCAGAGACGGAGGAAGAGATGCAGAGATGGAGGGAGAGACGCAGAGACGGAGGGGGAGAGACAGAGATGGCGGGAGAGACACAGAGATGGAAGGAGAGACGCAGAGATGGAGGGAGAGACACAGAGATGGAGGGAGAGACACAGAGATGGAGGGAGAGACGCAGAGACGGAGGGGGAGACAGAGGGACAGAGGTAGAAGGGGAGACAGGAGAGAGGTGTCCCAGGCTGGCCCAGGCTGGGGTGGGGGTTGGGGGGCAGGCACAATCTGCAGACTGGGAGGTGTTGTCTGGACCCTGAGGGCAGGGGAGGGGGACGGGGAGGGGTGCAGCCCGGGGCTCGGGTGTGCCCAGAGTGAGAGCCCTCCCCCCTCCCCCACAGGAGGCAGAGGCAGGACTCCCGGTGTGGGAGGAGGGTCCCGGCCCCGATGCAGGCCTTTCCCAGGGGTGTCCGTGGGACTTCCTCCAGGCGGCTCTCTCTGGAAGCTTCTGCAGGAACCCAGACCTGGACGGCCTTCCCTGCAGCAGCCCGGCCCCCACCACCGAGCCGAGCTCCAGCTCTTGGGGCCCTAAGGCCCATCGTCCTCATCTGTAAAGCACAGTCATGATACGCAGCTCCACGGCTGCTTTCCGGGAAATATCCGGAAGGCCAGAGAAGGCCAGGTGCCCGGGGCTGAGCCTGGGCAGACCAGGGTCTCGGCAGCAGGGCCAGAGGCCGCTGCGGGCCCCCGGGTTCCCTCGAGGCCCCGGAGCTTGCTGGGGCCCCACAGCAAAGCAGTTCTTGCTCACGAGCCGGGGACGGGGCCCCAGCGGAGCGCCGACAAGGCTGGGTGCCCGGTGACACCGCTGTGGTCTCTGGGGGACGGCCTCCATGTTCTGTGTTCCTGGGGGGCAGATACGGAGTGCAGGGCGCGGACACGGACAAGGCGGGAGGGACGGCTCCCGCAGTCCCGTTGAGGAGGAGGGCTCTTGCCCCCTGCTCCCTCCTGTGCCCTCACGTCAGCTCCTGCTTGTCTAGGAGCAAAGGCCTCAGTGGCCAGGAGGTCCCACCTGACGTGCCTGGACCCTGACCTCGTCCCCCCGACTCCAGCCCGAGGCCCCCCTTGGTCACCCCTGACCACCAGGCCCGCATCTGCCCCAGGACCTTTGCGTCGCGTGTGCCTCCTACCCGTCTTCCTGCAGCATCCACCAGGCCACTCTCCCCCACCTCCCGCCGCGCCGTGGTCACCACAGGGTGACCTTGGCCCTCCCAGCACTGCGACCGGCCGGCCCGTCCCCTGTCCCACCCTGCTCCGCTCTCTACTTTCCTTCCCCTGTTTCGCAGCATCGTTTCCTTCGAACACGCAGTCCATTTGTTCTCTAATTGCTCATGTCCTGTCCTCACACCGGAGGTGACATCCGCGAGCAGGACTCCGTCTCCTGCTGACCCACCACACCCAAGGCCCCAGGACTCTCAGCGTCCACCCGCCGAGGGGTCCCTGCAGTGCCGCCCCCCACCCCCCCGAGCCGGGCCTGTCCCGTGAGGCAGCGGGTCGGATGCCGGGGCCTCCCCTCCCCCACTCCACCCGCCGGGGCAGCTCCCCCGGGACCACGTGGGCTCCAGGGTCTCCGCGACAGACGTGCCCAGCAGCTCAGGCGGACGAGACTCAAGGAGCCCTCGCTTTCCGTACAGCGGTGACTGAACACCGTGGGAAGCCTGAGGCCAGCTCCCCGGACCCAGCGGCCCCTCGCCCACGGTCTCCGCAGCAGCACTTTCTCCAGGAGAAACAGGTGCTCCAAAGAGCGGGTGTCCGCCCGGCGGCAGAGACACACTCGTGGCCCCGGGGGTCCGCACGGTTTTCCCGCTGACGGGGGGCAGCACGGCCCAGACCCCGCGGGGCGGGCGGCCCACACGGGGCTGCGGGGGCTCCTTCTGTCCCTCGGGACCCTCCGGGCGACGTCTCAGGGCCGCCTCGGACGAGCCGCCCACGGAGGACGCCGGCGTCCCCTTGGGGCCCTCGGGGCGGCTCCCGGCCAGCCGTGGGCGACTGCGGTCAAGTCAAAAGTTTAGGTGGGATTTCTGCCGTGCGGGGACGGTGCCCCTGACCCCAGGGTGCCCGAGGGTCACCTGAGTGTGCATGTGCGTACGAGGGGGACCTGCACACTCGCTCCCTGCTTGAGGTTAAACGGTGCACGACTTCTACCTGATATTATATGTGCAGCGTTTTATTCAATTTAAAAGCTTAAACTAAATTTGCAATTATTTATTTTTTAAATTTTTATTTATTTTATTTCCTTTTTTATTACTTAGTATTATATTTTTCTTTCAAATACCGTTTTTGCTGCGCAACATGAGGCATATCCAGTGCGCTGGGGAGACGGTAGTTTGTTGTAGAAAATTTCCCTCATGCGGCTCCTCTCTGCTCTTTTCCGTTTTCCCCACGACGAACGTATTTGTACGCACATCTGTTACTGTTTTACAGGTTAAGGAGCTCCTGGAAAGCGGGCACACGGAACATTCCAGAACCCCCCCACCCCCTCCCCAGAGAAACCACACCGCACACAACCGCACACAAGGCTGGAGGTCTGCCCCTCCTGCCCGCGCCCTGGGCTCAGCAGCTCCCTTCCTTCCTGCGGGGTCGGGCTCCGGGTGGGCGCGAACTGTCCCCGGGCCGGCAGCCATTCTCCTGGGGGACATGCCTGGTGAGTGCGGGGTTCGTTTGCGTCTCCCTGGCGGCCCGATGCGGAGCTCCGACCCTGCGTTTGGGGGCATCGGCCAGCCTCCCTCAAAACACCCTTCAAATGTCCCCCCTGTCAGGGTGTGGACCCTTCCCGTCGATCTTCGCGACAGCTCGGAAGATTCTGGAGCACGGGCGTCACAAGCATCTTGCCCCACACAGCCGCGGGCCCTCCCAGACTGTCCCCAGCATCTGCTTCCCGTGCTCGCATGGGCTCCGCTGCCGCCAGGTCGCGAAGACGCCCTCACGCCTTATTCCAGAAGCGTCAGACCACCAGGCTGCTTGCGGGTCGCATGAGGACGCAGGGCTGTTTGCTCTTAATGCTGCCGTCCCCGCCGACCTCGCGGCCGCTCTCGCCACGAAGCTGCTCGTCCCTCCGCCTCCTGCGCTGGTCCGCGGCTCACGGGCATGTGTCTGTGTTCCGTGGCCTCCCAGTAAGTGTACCTGCGGGGCGGGGAGGGCGCTCCCGATGTCTCTCCTGGGGCCCGTGCCCTCCCCGCAGGGACTCCTGCCCTCTGCCTGCCACACCTGGGGACCCAACCTCGGGGAGCTTCTCAGCCACGGAGGGAGTAAGTCCGTTCCCAGGCCTTTCCTTCCCGGGGGGTTTGAGGCTCGGGGTGGAGGGCTGCGGGGGCCTTTCCGTGGCTCTGGTCCGAGGCCCCATTGCTGGTAGGGGCGTGGTCATCGCGGTCGCCTTCCTGCGGGGCCCTCGTGGCACCCTCGGCTTTCGTGTACTGACCTTACAGCGAAAGCCGTTTCTGATACTTTCAGTCATTGATTTTTACAGAGAACCTCGACACAAAATTATTCAGACCAAAAGCGATGGTTTTAGTCCATGTCTCCCCGTCCTCTTACCTTTTATTCTTCTATTCTTCTTGCCTTGTTATGTCGCGTGCAGCCCGGTGCTGGGCCCGCGGAGATGGGACCGCAGGTGCCCCTTGCCCGTGGGGACGGAGCTTCCGGTCTGTCACCGTGGCCGCCGAGGGCTCGGAGACATCTGTGCACAGAGCCCCTGCCCTCACCGGACAGAGGGGTCCTCTCCGTCCTCCGTAATAGCGTCCCCGAGGGGTCAGCGGCGCCGTCCGTGGCGCACCCCTTCTAGGGCATTCTCAGGGTGCATCAGGCAGCCTCAGGACGCGTGGGGCTCCCCACAGAGTCCCTGCCCCTCCAGCCGCCAGGCCCTGCCCTTCGGGCTCCTCTGTTTATAGGAATGGCTGTCAACTTGGTGAAATGCTCTTCCACATTTTTTTTTTATTAACATATAATGTATTATTTGCTTAGGGGTACATGTCTGTGAATCATCAGGCTTACACATTTCACAGGCTTTTCTACATTTTTGAGTTGATTATAAACCCTTCTCCTTCATTCTCTTACTGTGGTAATTACACAGCTCGATTTTTTTTTCAAAGATTTTATTCATTTATTTGGCAGACAGAGACACAGCGAGGGAGGGACCACACGCAGGGCGAGAGGGAGAGGGAGAAGCAGGCTTCCCGCCGAGCAGGGAGCCCGACACCGGGCTCGATCCCAGTCCCCAGGACCATGACCCGAGCCGAAGGCAGATGCTCAGGGACTGAGCCCCCAGGCGCCCCACAGCTTGATTTTTAAACAGGGGAGGACCTTACGTTCTCGGAACAATCCCAGCTGTCCTTTGCGCGCAGCCTCGCGTCGCCCCGGATTCGGCGGGGCGCAGGTTCCCCGGGAGCGCTCCCGGCTCCTCCTGCACCGCGAGAGTCCGTCCCCGGTCTGACTCGGCATCCAGGGCGGACGGCTGTGCGGGAACGAGGGCCCGGGGCCCCGCGCGGACGGGGACCGCACACGGCTCCATGGAAGTGCCGCGTGACGCGCCCTCCGGCAGGAAGAAGAGCCCCTCCCGCACCCCCCCCCCCCCACCGGCCGCGGAAACTTTCCCTAAACATCTTCGCTGATTTCACGAGTTTAAACACACGTAGCCCACGCGGGCTGGCCGGCTCCCCGACGCGGTCACGGAGTGGGTTCGGCCCTTCGCCAGCGCTGTGCTCCATCAGGGTTTGTTTCAGCGGGGAACACATTCTGCTCCAAATATCATTCACACGTTAGTCCTAGGAGAAGGTGCCCCGCCTTTCCGATCAATGGAGAATGGGTGAGGCCTCTTCACGTGCCGGGCAAGGAGCCAAGGCAAGGGGCCCGGCTCCTGGGTATCCCCCGGGGCTCAGGACGGTGCCCCCGAAGCCCCCGGGGGCAACAGGCCCGGCCTGGGGATTGGTTATGAGTGACACACCCCCAGCTGCTGAAGTCCTCACGGGGGGCCCAGCAGGTGGGGGGGGGCCCAGCAGGGGACGTCGGGCCCAGCAGGGGACGGTGGGCCCAGCAGGTGAGCAGGTGAGGGAGGGCACATCAGGGCAGGCCCTGGGCTGTCCCGTGATCTCCAAAGTCATTAACCTTTGTCTTAAACGGGGCTGGGGCTGTTTGTTTTCCTCAAGGAGCCGAGTTACTGAGTAGTCAGAAGTCACAGGAAGGGATGTTTGATGTCCCCCGCCCCCGCCCCCGCGCCTGCATTCATGGATTTCTGGGCCTGGAGTTAAGCTCCGAGGGGCACCCCCCCCACTCTGACCTTCTCTCTGTTTCCTCCGCCCCGTCTTCCCAGGGAGATGGGGGAGCAGAGCGCTCCCTGCAGGGACGGGAGGCCACGGGGAGCTAGGCGGCCGGGGAGAGAGACCGAGACACAGTGTTGGTGGCCCGCTGTCCCATCCCCTCACACCTGCCGCCACTAGCAGGTGCGCTGGCAGAAGGCTCATGCTCCAAATGCCACACTCATGGGAGCGGGGACGCCCAGGCCCCCCACCCGCGGTGCAGCTCACCGGAGCGCTCGGTGACCCTGGCCCAGCGAGAGGCCAGAGGCACCTGGAGGCCCCTCCCTGCCTGTTTACTGCTGAGTTGTCACTGACCCGCCAGGGGGAGGCGGAGTGACTCGGCCTTTGTTGTGACCGGAGCTGCTGCTCGGGCCCCCGGCCCCCGGGAGGTTGGGGGGCCGGTGGGGGGCCGGTGGGCGGAGCACAGAGCTGCCAGGACCTCCAGGAGGCCTGGGGAAGCCCGGGGTCCATCCCTCCGTCCCGCAGAGCCCTCCCCTTTGTTTGGGTGGAGACAGCGGGGGAGGCATTGGCTTAGCCGTGCTGTCGGGTTGCAGGACCCACGCGTGTTTACTTTGAGAACTATCGCGATTATGAAAGTAACACATTTTCCCCACATAGTTTGGAGACGCAGAACAGGAGACGAGTAAGAGGCACTTTCTTCTGACGTGCGTGTGTGCACATGTGGACTACAGATCCGTTGTGAGTCCCAGCTCCCAACGCGAGCCGGCGGGCACTGTCCCCGTCGCATAGGAGCGCGTCCCGCCCCGTCAGACTCACGAGCCCCGCAGAGGGGACGCGTCCGAACCGCCGCCCTTCTTTCTACTCTTGGCACTCACGGCCTTCTGGCTGTTGCTGTGAACGTGGCCGCAGTAAGCATGAAATACCCTTTCCCGGTCTCGAACTTCTGGACAGGGTTTCCTAGAAGGAACTTACTAGACTGAGGCTATGAAAACTGCTTTCTGGAAAGACGTTGGAGCGGGAGCATCCATTTTGCTAGCCCCCCTGGAAGCACCACGTATCATTTTAATTTTTGCCAATTTAATAAGTAGGAATTGGTATCTTATCAGTGTCGGTTTGTATGTCCGATTCCTGCCTGCGTTAATATTTTCATGTATTTCTTTAGCTATTTGAGGGTTTTCATTACACACTGCACAGCCCCTTTTTCCAGGGTGGGGGTCTCTGGGCAGTTTTCTGGCCTCAATCCCCTCCTCCCTGTGTGGTCGGATTCTGGGATGGGCCTCTCCCGACGTCTCGGCACATCACGATGACCCCACAAGCCCTCTGCGGTGGGTTTCCCTGAGCCTCGGCTCAACTCACTGGGCCAGCCTCTCGGGGAGACGGCGCCCGTCAGCGAGAAAGCACCCAGAGGCTGGAAGGGTGGGAGTCCCAGCTGTGGACATTCAAGCCCCAAGGGCGTCCCCGCTGGAGCTCGGCCTGATCAGAACAACGCCCAGAAGGAGGCGAGTCTGGGTCTGAGGACGGCGGGAGACCCAGCTGGAGCCGAGGCCCAGCCAGACGGTGAGGAGCCCTGGGGGGCAACGCGGCCGCGACAGCGAGGAGGGAGCTGCGGACAGCTGTCCCGGGGCCCCGGGAGGAAGGAAGCCCGTTAGACCATGGGTCAGCCTGGAGCGGCACCTGCCCCCCGGGGCTGGGAAATGCGGCCCCGGAGGCATCGGGCAGCGAGGTCGGGACTACGGAGGGGGCAGACCCCGGCCTGCCCCGTGTGGCCGCCGGGCCCTGTGCTGGACTCGGAAACACGGGACACCGCAGTGAAGGCAGGGTCTGCCTGGGACGCCTTCCGTGGGGGGGACGGGGACGCCACAGATGGAGGAGCCCAGATTTCGGGCAGGAACGTCCCGGGGGTTCCCGCTACGCTTTACACCCGTTTCTGGAACTTGGAATGAGGCTCAGCGAGGACATTCGGTCTCTAAAGTGTGGGATGCTGTGAGGAGATGGGGGCGGGGACAGCGGCCCCCAGCCCTGCACCTGCTGCTCCCCTCACACAGAGCCCCTGCGGGAGGGCGGCAGGGTCAGCTCTCCTGAACGCTTGAGGAAACTGAGTCCTGGGGATGTGCAGCCCACCCAGGCTGGAGGCAGAGCGGGGACCAGCCCCCGGCTCCCTCCCTCCCTGGGGCTGCCCCACCTGCCTGTCCCCTGCCCCTGACAAGGACTTCTTGCCGCCTCTCCCAAGGGCTGCACCACCTCCCCCCTGAGGGGCTCCAGGGCCCCCCGAGGACCTGCGGCGGGCGGGGTGCTCGCTGGTGAAGGCGCCCAGACCCCGGATCAGGGGCTCCAAGCCTTCCCTCTGCAGCCCAGAGGAAGGTAGCAGACAGCGGCCCAGGGGCCCAGGGGTCCCTGACCTGTGGGGGGGCGGCTCCACACCTGTCCGCCCGCCCCCAGGTCCGTGGGGGCAGCAGCAGCCCCCGTCCTCAGCCCCAGCCCCTCCCACTCGGGGCATTCCCTGAAACTGGTCACATTGTTTTCAAGGGGACACACGCGATTAACCATCAACCTGAGAAAAGGACTTCTCAGTGGACTCCTGGCCGGTACTTTTCCAACAGGCCCCGGAGCCGTCCCCACCCAGTGTCCTCAAGGAAAACCCCCAAGGCACAGAGGCAGGAGCCGGGGTGCGCGGGACGGTCCGGGAATCCCACCTTTGCACCTGTGGCCCTTCGGGGGTCCCCGCACAGCACCTCGCAAGATCCCCTCACTCCTCCCAGTTCAGACCCCCCCTCCCCAGAGGAGGCTGGGGCCTTTATGCCTGACACCTTCCCCACCCCCCAAAGCCAGCCCCTTCCCGCACTCGAGCGGCTCAGGGAGGCCCCGAATCCCTCCCGGACCCTGAGGAACGAGCCCGGGGACCCGGCCCGGGGCTGCCCCCGCTCCCTCCCCCTGGAGACCCTATGTGCACCCAGATGACACGGGTCCGAGGAGCGCTGCCCGGACGGAGCCCTCGCATTTGTGCATTTGTGCTGGTGAGCTGAGCAGGGGGGCTTCTGTGGGCCCGAGAGGAGACCGTCCTTGTCGCGGGACACTGCGCCTGAGCGGGGTCGGTCACTAAAAGGACATTGGGCTGAGGCTCCTCGTGCACCTTCGACAGGCCAGGTGGACAAATGTGCTCTCAGGGGCGCAGTTTGGGGAACAGGGTTTGCAGGTCACCATAGCCACCGTTTGGGAACTGTCCCTCCAGGGGCCGCCCCGGGAGCGGAGCTGTCCTCACGCTGTCCCCGTGTGGACTTGGTGTCCTTGCGGACTCTGCTGGGACACCACATGACGCTCACGCGCCTCTGTCTTTCTTTGATGAAGGGGCCATAACGAAGCACAAGGGGGCTTGTGTCTCCACTGACAAGCTCGTGGTTGACCTCCTGCGGCCTTCGGCACAACCGCCCGGGGCAGCCGTCCCTCCCGGTGCTGACTGAGCCCCTCCTGAGCGCCTCGTCCACGCAGGTGCCCTGTGTTCCCGAGGGGGCAGCAAATACCAACCGCGGGCCCCGCCCGAGCCGGCGGACGTGAGCAGGGGCAGAGGGGGGCCGGTGAGGAGCCCCGGGGCCCCCACATTCAAGTATGACCGAGGGTCACAGAGCACCCCTGGGGGTCCCAGGGGCCAGCCCGGCGCGGTTCAGCAAGTTTGGAGGAAGGAGACAGGAAGGGGTCCCACCACTCCCGCCCCCGCCACCCTTTGCCGGGCTGGATCTAAGGTTGGTGCCTGGGAGAAGTTTCTAGAGGATAAGGAAAGGCGAGGACGTTGGCGGGAGGTCGGAGATGGAGACGAGCCCGTCCAGGCTGTCAGGCCCTGAGGCCGGCTGGCCGGGGTCCGGCTGGGGACAGGCCAAGGGCACTGAGGCCCTGAGCAGGCCAGGTTGCCAGCGCCGTCCCGGACCCCGTCCTGGACCCCGGGCGGGACCTGGGCTGGGCGTCAGATTGGACGCGGGGAGCAGAGGCTGGGCTTGGGGAGTGACCGGCCTCGGGTGTGGTCTTGGGTGGCGGCCACGGTTCAGAGGGCAAGGTCACTGGCTGGGAGGCTCGGAGGGCGGGGTGGCCTGAGTCAGCTCGGGTGAGCCTGGGAGGAGCTGAGACAGTTGTCCCCTAGGGCAGAGGGCCTGGCCAGAGTCTTCTGAGGAGGGACCCGACTCAGGGGCTGGAGGTCAGAGGTCAGAGGAAGGAAGAGGGGTCCGTGGGCCAGGGTCTGGGGGAGGCAGGGTCAGTGACGGCTGGGGGGACAGGGCAGAGACCCTCCACCCTGAAGTCCAAGCGGCTGGGAGAGAAACAGTGTGTGGGGACACAGCTTCCCCACGTTCTCAGCCACGCTCCCCGGAGCGGGCGCGTGTCCCAGCTCTCTGCAGGGTCAGGAGCCCCGTCCGGGTCCCCAGGTGCAGCCTCGTTTCAGGCAGGGGTGCCAGAGCGTCTCCCCCTGCAGAACCTGGGACCTGGAACCCGGGACCGCGGAGACGGGAGGCACGGCTTCACAACCCCCACCGAGGAAGTGCTCACAGGCTTATTACCTACAGATCCCAGCAACTCGGAGGGACGTGATGAGCCAGGGAAGGGGACCCCGAGGAGGGGGAGGGGGTCCTGAGAAAGGGGTAGGGGGGTCCTGAAGAGGTGGTGGGGGTCCTGAGGAGGGGGAGGGGGTCCTGAGGCTGAGGAGAGGGCCCTGAGGAGGGGGAAGGGGTCCTGGGGAACCAAGGTGCCAGATATGCTAATGAGGCCTTCCAGAACCTTCCAGTCCAGCCCAGCGTGTGACCCCCACAGAGCCCGGGGGAGGCGCAGGGCTGAGGCCCGCCCTAATTCCCGAATTCCCGACCCCTGAATCAGGAGGAATAACAGCTCGGAGCTGTTTTCCTCGAGCTTTGGGTGGTTTGTTTGGCAGAGATAAGCGAAGGGAGGGTCCGGAGGTGGTCCCAGGAGAACAATCGATTGAGAAGCCCCCCCCCCCCCCGCCCTTCTCCCCTCCCCCCAGGCGGGTGGGCGGCCGCTGTGACCTCACTGCCCAGGCAGGTCAGGGTGGCTGAGCCCCCTGGCCACCCAGGAGTCCCTGCGCAGCAGGCCGCGGTCAGAGGACATAGGCCAACGGGGGCCCACGCGTGTGCCCCACCGGTGACTGTCAAAACCCCAAGTCTGCAGAGAAAGTTGGAGTGTTGCTGGAAGGAGGGGACCCTGGCCCTTTGGGTGGAGTCCTGAGTCTGCGGATGCCCAGCCCCTGCTACCGCGGGGGTCCCGTGTCAGTGACCGCGGCGGCCTTGATGGCTGCACTCGGGAGAAAGTGCGTGCAGAGGTCCCGGAGATCTGCCTCGGCTCCTGGGCCGGGTCCCCAGTGAGAGGCAGTCACAGAGCTCCGGGGACTTGGAGGGGCTGCCGCTTCCATGGCTGGGGGGAGGGGGCTTGCCAGGGAGACCCCATGGGGGCAGAAACCCCCCGTCTCAGCCCAGCCACACTCAGAACAAGATGTGTGTGACCCGGGTGGCCAGATTCCAGGAGTGGTGGGTCCTCTGCCTGGGGGAGACCCCGGGAGGGCAGGAGAGGGGCTGGCTTCCTCGCTCTCATCAGGAACCCCGATGCAGCTGCCCCAGGGTCACGTAAGAGGTTCTTAAACTATCGCCTGGAGAAGGGAAGCAGCCCCAGAGGGAGGTCCTTGCCCAAACCTGTGGCTTCGCAGGGAGCAGGAAAAGCACCCTGGACGCTGTACCCCCAGCGTCCATGCCGCACCCCTGTGGAACGGCATGTGGGATGACTGGAGCCTCAGCAGCCATCCTGGGCCGTAAGGACAAAGCTGCAGCGGGTGGAGCAGTGAGTCAGCAGGACGCAGGGAGCCTGTGTCCCTGACCCCGGAGCCCTGCACCGGCCCTTTCTGTGGGCTTCTCCAACGTGGGAGAAATACGCTCTGGGGGGGTTGAAGGCACTGGGTGGGGGGCGGAGTGGGGGGTGTTGTGCGAGCTTCCGCTCCCCGCTGAACCTGGTCACTATCATCCAGGAAGCTTCACTGATGGCAATGTCCGGATAAACCAGCAGAGGGCACACACTCGCAGAGAAAACGAGGTTACACACACGCCCCCGCCGGCAGGTGTCCCGCGTGCACACGCGCACTAAGGCGCCCCCACGACTCCCCCACCCCCCGAGATTCAAGTTCAGAGATGGGCTGATAAAGGCTGTTCACATCCACCCCTGCCGAGAAGTCGCAGGCCGTGGGGATAAGGTGGTGGCGGGATCGGGGGATGGGGGGCGCGCCTGCTTCCTGGGTCAGTGCGGCCAGTCTGCGCAGCCTCGGGGACGAGCCCATCATTGAGGACGAGGTCACCTTCTGCTGCGGGCCACTTTGTCGTGTGCGGGGCCCTGGGAGGGACACCTGTCACATCAGGGGGACACGGCCGACCTGGCGGCTCCGGGAAATGCCGCCAACTCCAAGTCCTCCAAGGAAGAAGGACTTGGACGAAATAAGCCTGGTCTCATTCAGGTTTCACACGCGACCGTTTCTAACAATTAGTAGCACTTACCCTTGTTTCAGTATTTTTTTTAAAGGTTTTACCTATTTATTTGTCAGAGAGATAGAGCACAAGCAGGGGGAACAGCAGGCAGAGGGAGAGGGAGAAGCGGGCTCCCCGCCGAGCAGGGAGCCCAAAGCGGGGCTCGGTCCCAGGACCCCGGGATCATGACCTGAGCTGAAGGCAGAGGCTTAACCCACTGAGCCACCCAGGCGCCCCTTGTTCCAGTATTTCTGAAGATCGTTATGAAATGATACTCCGCTTCTGTCTCTGTCTCTGTCTCTCTACGTCTCTGTCTCTTTGTCCCTCTACACCTCCATCTCTGTCTCTATGTCTCTGTCTTTTTGTCTCTGTCTCGCCGTCTCTCTACATCTCTGTCCCTGTCTCTTTGTCTCTGTCTCTCTACATCTCCATCTCTCTCTGTCTCTCTATCTCTCTGTCTCTCTACACCTCTGTCTTTCTCCTGTCTCTCTACATCTCTGTCCCTGTCTCTTTGTCTCTGTCTGTCTCTCTACATCTCCATCTGTCTGTGTCTCTCTGTCTCTCTACACCTCTGTCTTTCTCCCTGCCTCTCTACGTCTCTGTCCCTGTCTCTCTGTCTCTGTGTCTCTCATGCCTAGCCCCCGGGAAGGGATTGGGATGCTGCAGGGGATGGGATGGTGTCCCGAGGAGGGAAGGCTCAGGCACAGGGCCCTGAGAAGACAGGGGGAGGGAAGGCAGGTGCCCCAGGGGCCTGAGGCAGGAGAGGGTGGGCTCCGGGAGCTCCTGCAGGGGGTGAAGGTCCTGCCCGCCCAGCGCCATGTCGGCAGGGGTGGCTGGAGCCCGCCTGGGTTGGCGTCAGCCTGGGGTCGGTAGGGCAGAGGCCCCTCATGGGCAGGGCGAGGGCCCACCTGCCCGCAGGTCTGCTCACACGCACACAGCCGTGGCCCCAAGCCCGGACGCCGCACATCTAACTGCTTTTTGTGCACTTCTGCTGGCTCCATACCGAGGTCGTGCTTCCTGCCGGGGCAGCGAGGCCGGCGGAGGGCAGGCTCGGGTCCCCCCACCGCCCAGGGGCCCCCGAGACCGGGCACGGCTGTGACAGGTGTCAGGGTGGGGCCTGGCTGGTCCTGGATGGGCGCTGCCCCACGGGGCCCTCCGGCAGGTGTCTGCCACCCACGGGCTCCCCCTCGCCCCGCTCTGGCCCCTTCCCGCCCCCGGCGCCTGGGGAGGGGGGTGGGGAGCCCCTCACCCTGGATCGTCTCAGACGGGCCCCGCTTTCTGCGCAGGAGGTGCCTGTCTTTGTCCGTGTGGGGGCTCTGGGGTCAGCCTCTGCCATTCCCTCCCCGTGCTGGGGCCGCAGCGGGCGCTGGAGGCAGGACAGGGGTGGGTGGGCCGCAGGGAGGGATGTGTCACAGGCTCCCCGAAATGGGACAGGGAGAGGGGCCTCGAGCAGCTGCTGTGGGGACAGCCGGTGGGGGCTGACAGTCTGGGGCGCTGCCCAAGGGAGCTTGTGTCCACCGCCCCACCCAGGACGTCACAGAGACGGGGCCTACAGGGGCAGGACCCGGAAGGGCCTGGTCAGGTTCTTCTCCAGAGCTGGGGTGGCCCACGGCGTCCGGAGTTTGACCCCGCTCGTCCTGGGAGAGGGCGCAGGCCCCACACGGGTTCTGTGTCTTTGAGAGGCCCCCATGCCCTCCAGAGCCCTGTGGTCGGGGGCTGCGGGGAAGGCTCTGGAGGGCGACCGGTGCAGGGGGAGCTGCTGAACCTTGTCCCTCAGCCGTCCAAAGCTCCCGGAGACGGGAGGGGTGCTCGGTGGACAGGGAAACCTGGAAACCCCCACCCAGGCCCTTCCTGGGGAGCTGGTCCGCCAGGGCGGCCGCTGAGAGGGCGGGGAGGGTGGGGGTGCTGGGAGGGGGTCTGGGCACGAGTCACTCCGGGGCGGCCGGCCCTCAGCCTGTCCCCTCCTGCTTCAAACACACGGCAGCAGCCACTGATCGAGGGCCAGAGGAAGGACTCCACCTTCTTCGCACACGTGGCCCTTGGCCATCAGGGACATTCCTGTGATCTCTACGTCTGCCTTCCAGGTGTGCCCCTGTGCCTCGGGGCTCGCGCCCAGGGGCAGCCAGGCCTGCTGCAAGAGCCCTGGGTGGGGGCCGCCCTGCCCTCCCCAGACCCCGGGTGGGCGCCGGGCTCCCCATGCCTGTCTGACCCCTCTGCTCTGCCTTCTGCTCCCAGGTATCACGGTTCCTTCTGGGGGTCCTTGCATTCCGGAACATTCCACCTTAAGGAAGGTGAGCCAAGCTCTGGAGAGCATCCAAGGCCTCCTACGAAGTCTGAGAGCTTGAAGGGAGCCAGCTCCCTTGGGATGGGGGGATGGGGCAGGGCGCCTGGTGCCTCCCACAGGGTGAGGGCGGCGGCCGCACCCCTGCACCGTGGCTCCTGGACCTGCTCCGAGCAGCTGGAGGGACGCCCGGGGCTCTGGTCCCGCCCACTGGCAAGACCCTCTGCGTGGGGCTGAGATGTCTGGAGCGCAAGCCCCCGCAGTGACCGCAAGGATCCGCGGGGAGGGGATTTCAAACCCTCGTGGACGAGGCAAATGGCGGGAGAACAAGGGCCCGATTCCAGGCCGGACGAGGGACAAACACCGCAAGGTCGGGCTCTGAAGTCAGTCGGGGCAAACCTGCTCAGTGCCGACCAGCTGGGAACCAGGCAAGTTACTCCCGCTCCGTGCCTCAGTTTCCCCCTGTGAATCGAGATATTCTGTGAGAATGGCATAATGTGCATCGAGTTCCTGTCCGGGCCCGGACTGTGCTGAGTGGGGCTCTTACTCCACTGCGTCGACCGAGGGCCGACGCCGGGCGCGGCCAAGTGCGGGTGAGGGCCGCGAGCCGCCTCGGGAAACTGGGGGAGGGCCCCGAGGCGTGAGGGGGACAGCCACTCCGGGAAACCGTGTGGGCCTCGGCCAGAGATGGAAGAGACGCGGAGTCCGCGGGCACTCCGGGGGGCCCGCCCAGCAGGGACGGAGCCCGTGGAGGTGCCCCCCGCCCGCCGCCCACACAGGCCTGGAGCGGCCTGGCCCAGCAGCCCCACCAGCTGCAGCCCGGCCTCCGTCAGCGGGAGAACCGGTGAACCCGCTGTGGCGCGTGCACACGGGCGTCTCTCTCGGTGGCGGGAAGCAAGGGGGTGCATCCGGCGACACACGGCGCGATCCGGCTCCCACGGAGCTTGGGACCGGGCAGCGCTGACCTGGGGCTCGAGAGAACTTTCCAGGCGATGGTGCATCTCTGTCCGGTGCCCGTCGCAGCTGTGCGGGCACATGACCCCTGTATGGAGACCCCCTCCACGACGGACATCTGTGTGCATCTTCCCGCGCAAACTGCAGCTGGAGAGGAGCCCCGGCCTCGGAGCCCCCCTGCCCGCGCCCCTGTGTCGCCAGGGCCACGGGGAGGCAGAAAGCCCTGCTCTTGCTTGGAACCATCCCCTGGCGGCGCCCAGCCCTTCCTCGGAGCGCCTGCGTGTCCAGGCATGTCTGTCCATGGCGGCAACATTTGTGCTGCTCCAAGCGGGTCTGTGCAGGACGGACCCCGCCACGTTGGAGCTGACGCAGGGGTCGGACACCCGACAGAGCACAGGGACAAGGCAGGGCGGCCGGAGCAACGGGAGATGTTGGGAAGGAGCGAGGGGAAGCTGGGAATGAGCAAACCCCGGAGGAGGGAGCAGATCTGGGATGCAGACCAGCGGGGAGAGTGGGGGTCTCGGGGGCCAGGCTGGCGGTCCAGGGCATTCGCAGAGGGGAGGGTGAGATGGGGGGTGAGTGTGCCGAGCGGGGAGGAGCCACGAGGAGCCCTGACAGCCACACAGGGGTTAGACTTGGAAATAGGGAGTCCCCGCAGTTTCCACGTGGAGGGCAGCCTGAATGGAGGAAAAACGAAGCACTGGAATGAGGAAGTTATTTCACTCGTTTTCATTATCACTCTCTGGACCTTAAGTGACAGACACACAACCTGAAAATCTCTCAACAGCAGAAGAAGGAGAGCAGGAGCCTCGCAGGCAGAACACGGCCGGGAAACTGGAAGCAGGACCAACTTCTCATCTTTCCTTTGCTCCGAGCTGCCTGCAGCCTGGGGGCTCCGCACGCACATCTTCTGTCTCTTCCTAACTGCTCTGAACGCCCTTCTTTGTCCTGGTGGGCAGGATGGGCCCCATGCTCCCTCCCCACGGTACTGCCCACGATGACTTTGCCCTTCTCTGGGCTCCTCGTGCACACCCTTGGCTCCCCTTGCTTTCCTCCTGATGACAGGCATCTCAGGAGAGCCACCACAGGGGCTCCTATTTGTGTCCCCAGCCCTGTGCAGCAACTGATCCTCCACGTTCCCTATACCATGGGTGGATGGAGGAGTGAAGGATGGTGGAAGAATGATGGGTGGATGGATGGATGGATGGATGGTGGATAGATGGAGGAGTGGAAGGATGGTAGGTGGGTGGATGATGGATGGATGGATGGATGGAGGAGTAGAAGGATGGTGGGTGCATGGACGTGGGGGGAAGGAGGAAGGGCGGGATAGATAGATGATGGATGGATGGATGGAGGAGTGGAAGAATGATGGATGGATGGATGGAGGAATGGAAGGACGGTGGACGGGTGGAGGGAGGAAGAAGGAAGGGAGGGGTAGGTAGATAATGGATGGATGGTGGAGGGATGGATGATGCATGGATGGAGGAATGGAAGAACGGTGGATGGATGGATGGATGGATGGATGATGGATGGATGGATGAATGATGGATGGATGGATGATGGATGGATGGATGGACGGAGGAATGGAAGGATGGTGGATGGATGGATGATAGATGGGTGGATGGATGAATGATGGATAGAGGGAGGGAGGGAGGGGTAGAGAGATGATGGATGAGGAGTGGAAGGATGATGGATGCAGCCATGGATGATGGATGGAGAGAGGAAGGGGTAGGTAGATGAGGATGGATGGTGGAGGGATGGATGATGGGTAGATGGATGGAGGAGTGGAAGGATGGTGAATGGTTAGGTGGATGGGTGGATGAATGGATGGGTGGATGGATGGATGGGTGGATGGATGGATGGGTGGATGGGTGGATGGATGGGTAGGTGGGTGGATGGATGGATGGATGGGTGGATGGATGGGTGGATGGGTGGATGGATGGGTGGATGGGTAGGTGGGTGGGTG
>CM052895.1:132772773-132783365 GCA_028534135.1 Potos flavus | reverse complement strand
GGGTCAGAGAGGAAGGGATCATTGGGGAGGGGGTCAGCGGGGAGGGGGTCAGAGAGGAAGGGATCATTGGGGAGGGGATAATTGGGGAGGGGGTCAGCAGGGAGGGGGTCAGAGAGGAAGGGATCATTGGGGAGGGGGTCAGCGGGGAGGGGGTCAGAGAGGAAGGGATCATTGGGGAGGGGATCATTGGGGAGGGGGTCAGCGGGGAGGGGTGGCTGGGGAGTGGGTCAGCAGGAGGGTAGTCGGGGAGGGGGCAGGGGGAGGGGCCATGGAAGTGGGTGCGAGTCCGTCCTGAGACTAGCGGGGACAGGCCCAGGGCCGGGGGTCGTGGGCATGCAGGCTCTGTGTGTGGGGTTCCAGGTGGTTGTGGGGATGGCCCTAAGCACAGACGTGTCACGTGTGTGTGTCACCAGGAACAATTGTGAGAGGGACGCGGTGACCATCGCCCTGGTCAACAGCATGACCTCCCTCTACGCATCCATCGCCGTGTTCTCCGTTCTGGGATTCAAGGCGGCCAACGACCACGGGCGTTGCCTGGACAGGTGAGCACGGCGCCCTTGGCTCTGGGGGCGGGTGTCCCCGGTCATGGCCTTCAGACCTCTTCTCCCCTCGGGGGGCGTGTGGGGCGTCTCCAGAGGCTCGCGTCCCCCCCGCAGCCTGGAGCCTGACCCGACGTGGGGGTGGGGTCTCTGGCCGACGCGGGCTAGGGGAGGCCGTACCGATCCCACACCTGCGTCCTTACGAGGGACAGGCTGGGACTCGCAGACACACACGGGGGAGGCGGTGTGAGGAGACGGAGGCTGGAGGGACGCGGCCATGAGCCCGGGGACACTGGGGCGCCGGGAGCCGGAAGAGGAGGGGGGACCCTCCGTGGACTTTTTCCTCCGAGCTGGGAGAATAAACGTCTGTGTGCTTTCAGTCTGTGCCCCCCCCCCCCCCGCCACGACAGCACAGGACACGGAGGCCGTGAGGGTGGCCCGCGCGCTCGGGTCTTCGGCACTGCGGGCACAGCGCGGCCAAGGCCGGCCGTTCTTGCCCCCAAGCAGCCCCCCAGAGGTGATCTAGCAGGCAGACCCGTGGGGGGCGCAGGCTCAGCCCTCCGCGACGCCGTCGGGCATCCACAGTGCCCGGGGCACCCCTGCCAGCCGCGACACCTGTGCGAGCCACGCTCAGGCCACGCTCAGGCCACGCTCAGGGCCACGGACCGCAGAGGGCGGAGGGGGAGCCGGAGCAGATGCACAGCCAGAGCTCGGGCGCTGTGGGCCGTGTGCACCGCGGGAACGTTCTGGAGAGGCTGCAGTGCCCACGTGGTGAACGGCGTGGCCCCCGCTGGGGAACGGCAGGGGCGGCACTTCCAGCTCTTGCCACCGAGCACCGTGCACGCGTCCGCGCTCACCGTGACGGGCGGCACTCGGCTCTGCGCGGGCTCCCGGCCCTAAGCCGACAGTGCGGATGCTGGCGACCGAATGAGGAGAAATCGGAGGGCCCTCCGCCCCGGGCCCCGGGCCACTCTGCCCATGGCCACTAACGGTCCCAGAAGCGCCACGAGTACTCATGTCGAGGTTACGGAAAGATTTCAGCAAGTAGGCGAAGGAAGAAATCTGGGACACCCTGGGCCTGTGTTTGAGCCGAGCCTTGGAGCTGGGGGGCGCCCGCTGGGGGCGGCAGGGGGGGCTACCCAGGGCCGCTGTTCTTCCCAACCCCTCCCAGGGGGCTGCCCCCGACCGCCTGTGCCCTGAGGGGAGCGCCCCCTCCCGGTGTCCTTCCGGGTGTTTCCGGGCTGCAGCGCGCCCGCCTCCCCGTGTCTCTGCAGAAACATCCTCCGCCTCGTCAACGCATTCGATCTCCCCGACCAGAGCGTCTCCAGGGACGACTACGCGGCCGTCCTCACGCACCTGAACGCCACCCAGCCCGAGAGCGTGGCCGGGCTCCCCCTGGAGGTGTGCCACCTGGAGGACTTCCTGGACAAGGTGCCCGTGGGGCCTGGCCTCGCCCCAGAAGGCGGCACACCTCCCCCACAGAGCTGGCCCGGGCCGGCGCAGCAGCTGTGAGCCGAGGCCCCAGGCCGGCCCCTGCGCCTCCGCGCGGCTGAGCTTCCCAAGAGCCCGTGGCCTCAAAGGCCTTGTGTCCGACGGGGCCCTTCCCCGGGCACGGGAGGCCAGGCTGACCCAGGACAGAGCTGGGGGTGGCGGCAGACGATGGGTCGGAGCTGGGCTGTGGCCGGAGTCGGGCGGCTGCCCCAGGGGCGAGGGGCGGCCGGGAACCCCCGGATATGGGAGTTATGCCCCGGGGGAACCCCCGGATATGGGAGTTATGCCCCGGAGCCTGGCCCCCGGGCGTGCGGTCAGCGGCTAGCCGCAGGGTGTTAGGGGCTCCCTCCCGCACAGGCGCGCTGAGGCCTGGCCTTGCAGCCAGAACAGGGTGGGGCCGCTGGGGGGGGCGGGGTCCCAGTGCGAGGGCCCCATGCACGTGTGCTGCAGAGCGCCTCGGGCACCGGGCTGGCCTTCATCGTCTTCACGGAGGCCATCCTCCACATGCCGGGGGCCCCCGGCTGGGCCGCACTCTTCTTCGCCATGCTCTTCACCTTGGGCCTGTCGTCCATGTTCGGGAACATGGAGAGCGTCATCACGCCACTCCTGGATACGGGGGTCCTGCGCAGATCCGTCCCCAAGGAGGTCCTGACCGGTGAGTGGGCAGCCAGCCCACCCTGCGGGCCTGTCCCCCTGTCCCCCCGTCCTGCCGTCTGTCCATGGCTGCCTGCTGTCCAGATGCCCTCCCTCCGGGAGCGTCCCAGCGGGAGCCCGGGTCTGGCCTTGTCGCCCCTCAGGGCCGGTCCCGGCGGCTCTGCGCTCACTCAGCATCCCACGAGGGCCATCGTCGGGGGACCCCGGGGTTGGGCAGGGGAGAAGCAGGGCTGACTCCCAGCGCTGCCCCCGGACAGCGAGCCCCCACCGGGCGTCCTCCTGCCCCCGGGCATGGTGCTGGGAGGGGCCGGGGGCCGGGCTCAGCCGAGGCGGTGCCGCCGTCCCTCCAGGCCTGGTCTGCCTGCTCTGCTTCCTCTCGGCGATCTGCTTCACGCTGCAGTCGGGCAGCTACTGGCTGGAGATCTTCGACAGCTACGCCGCTCCCCTGAACCTCATCGTCCTGGCCTTCTTCGAGGTGGTCGGCGTCGCTTACGTGTACGGGGTGCCCCGGTGAGTGCGTGTCCCCGGGGCCGCCCTCCCGCTCCCGGCACCCCCGCCCCCCGTGTCCAAGGCGCCGGCATCGAGGCAGGACCGTCCGAGCACCCCCCCAAACAGACTCGAGGGGCTCCCCGTGGTCCAGAGCAGCCCCACCGGCCGCACGGGCCTCCAGATTCCTGCGGCCAAGGACGCAGAGACTCTCGGGCACCGCGGGCCTGCTGTCCTGACCCCGCCCGGAGGCCTCTGAGGAGACCCAGCGGGTCCTGCCCGGCCCCACCGGGACTCTCTAGTGCTCCACGCCTGCCCCTCCGCCCCTCAGCTGTCACACCCCTGCTCACACCTGTCACACCTCTCCTCACACCTGCGTCACACTTGTCACACCTCATACCTGTCACACCCCTGCTCACCCCTGCCGCTCACCTGTCACACATACCGTCACACGTACATTCACAGCTGTACTCACACTTGTCACTCATACTTGTCACACCTGTGCTCACACCTGTCAGTCTCACCTGTCACACATGCGATCCCCGTACTCCTGCTCGGATGGTCCCAGAAGCTGTCACCTCTGTCCGGGCTCCCTAGGGGGTCTCTGAGACCCCGGATGCCAGGGCATTCATCGCTGCTCTGTGGGCGCCGGGGCCCAACCAGCCACGGGGCGTCGGACGGAGACAGGCACGGAGCCGAGGGAGGGGCTGTGAGTTCCCGTCCGCTCCTGGCCATAGTGGGCATGGCTGACGCCGTGGCTGCGGCATGTCCTGGGTCCCCTCTACCCCCATCCCCGGGGCCTGGCAGAGGCTGGGAGCCCCCAGGAGCCCCCTGCCCAGCCCTCTGTCCTGGCTGGAAGACCTTCCCGCATACCGACCTGGGGGGGGACAGCGCGGCCCCCTGCTGGCCACGTGGAAAGGTGTGGGGGCAACAGAGTGGCGGTGGGGACAGCCCCCACGGGCCCGAGCTCGGCGACACTGGCTGAAGGCTGTGGCTGAGCGGGCGGGTGGGCAAGCCCGAGCCGTGTCTCTGTGACAGGTTCAGCGATGACATAGCCTGCATGACCGGGAGGCGGCCTGGCCTCTACTGGCGGGTGACCTGGAAGGTCTTCAGCCCGCTGCTGCTGCTGACCATCTTCGTGGCCTACGTTGCTGTCCTGGCCTGGACGCCGCTGAGCTACAGGGCCTGGGACACCCGATACGTAGGTCCTCCGGGGGCGCTGGGAGCCACCTCGGGCCTCACCTGGCCCTTCCCTCGTGCCGCCCCGGGCCCAGATGACATCCCGAGGGACCTTGTGGGCCGCCAGAGCTCCAGGGTCCCCTGGGGGCATGAGAGGCGACCCCGGCAGGGACTCGGGCGAGGCCTCAGTGGCAGGAGGACCTGAGCGGTGTCCAGGTCCCCGGAGCAGCCCAGCCAGGGACGCGGCCTCGAGCCACACTGCTCCCGCGCGCGCCCGCTCCTGGTCTGAGTCGGGGGAAGGCGTGCGTGTCACTGGGCTGCCGCTGAGGAAAGGGAGTGCAGGGCGGCCCTTCCCCGTCCCCTGGGCTGTGGGGCCCGGCCCACCTGCCACCCACCGGGCTCCTCGAAACCCCACGGAGCTGCCCCTTCTCGGGAGCATGGAAGTCAGCGGCTCCAAGTCCTCCTTAGAAAGGGGACCGGCCCCACATCGCCAGCGGTAGGCGAGGGAGGAACGGCGCCATGCTTCTCAAGAATTTTCCTATCATCCTGTCAGATTCCCACACTAGTGCCTCCTGGTGACCTCAAAAGAGGTGCCCCACGTTGGGTGGGTGGTGTCCCCCCTCTTACGGAAACGGGAGCGGGGCACGGAGTCCAGCGCTGCCCCGAGGCTGTGCAGCCCCTCAGGGTGGTGGGGGGCGCTCTGGATCCCAGGCCTGGGTCTCAGGGCCCCAATCCCCACGAGAGGCTCAGCCCCACACCCGAACTTTCGGGTCCCCGGGTCTTCGCTGCTGCCGCCCCCCCCCCCCCAGACTGAGTGACCCTGCCTCGTTTCAGGAAGAGGCCGGACGAGGCCGGCCTACGCCGCTCAGTCCCTGCGGCCGAGGGTCAGCCTCCCCCGCCCCTCCCCCAGAGGCTCACCTGTGGCCTCGTGTCCCCACAGGCTCGGTTCCCTTTACGGCAGGAGAAGTCGTACCCGGGCTGGGTGCAGGCCACCTGCGTCCTCCTGTGCTTCCTGCCCGCACTGTGGGTCCCGGCCGTGGCACTTGTCCAGCTGCTCGCCGAGCGCAGACGGAAGCAGGACACCTGGCGGGACAGGCGCCCGAAGCTGCAGGACGGAGGGGCCAGCTGAGGGCCGGGCCGGGGGTGGCAGGGAGGGCCAGCCCGTGTGCCCCTTGCTTGCAGAGAGCTGGACCCCATTACACACTTGCCCAGACCCCGACCTGTGGCTGCTGCTTCCCAGCCCCATTGCGCTCCGCAGACCCTGTTCACGGCACGGCCCAGCTCCGTGACCACGGTCCACGCTGTCCCTCCAGCCCCCGGGCCCTGCCCTCCGGGGCACCGCACGGAGCTGTCTGGGGGGCGCACACTGTGCCTGGCGAGTCCATCTACGGGCAGAAGGGCAGGCGGGCCCCGAGGCCAAGCGGTCGGCAGAGCAGCTTCCGGGGAGCCTCCCATCACGCCCTCTGCAGCGGGGGGCGTGGAGGCTGTCCCCTCGGTGAGCGGGAAGGACAGCCCCCGAGGGCACTCGGGGCGCGGGCGGGTCTGTCGGGACCTGCACGGACCCTCTCAGGCGGCAGGAGCCCGGGCGTGTGTCGAGGCCCAGGCCTCGGTGTGCGGGGATCCGCACTGCGCCCGTGGCCTGGCCACTCCCGCCCTGGGACGGTCCTCCCTGCATGAGCACAGGCGGGGCTGGACGCTCTCCCAACCTTGTTGCTAAGAAACACCACTCTCTGCGCTTTAAAGATTTCCTCAGAGACTCAAATGTGGGTCAAGAAGGTACAAAAAGGCTGATTCTCATTCAGGTTCCTACTGTCTCCAAAGGAGGACTGTCACTCACTCCACACCAAGCTCTCCTGCAGCCTCAGGGGAGGCGGGCCTCCTCACCCGGCTCCACCCGCCCCCTTGGGCACCCCTTCCGTTTCCTCTCTCCCTCCCTCCTCTATCCATCCAACCATCCACGTATCCATCTCCTCCCTCCATCCTTCTGTCCATCTATCCATCCGTCCTTGTATCCATCCATCTCCTCCCCTTCCTCTATCCATGTGTCCATCCATTTCCTCCCACCGTCCTCCATCCATCCATGTGTCATTTATCTCCTCCCTTCCTCCCTCCATCTCCTCCTCCCTCTTCCCTCCATCCATGCCCCCTCCTTCCCCCCTCCCTCCCCCATGTAATCCCTGCCCCCCTCCATCCTCTCTCCCTCCTCCGTGAACCGGGGATCAGGCCTCCGGTGCCGGACCCCGGCACACAGGCTTGCTTGACTTGCCACAGCCCATGTCCACCCTTCATGCTGCTGGGATCAAACCCCGTGAAGGCCCAGAACCCGCTGATCCCCAGCGGACGAACGCTGTCCAGGGTGCTGAAACCCCCCCCCCCCGCGAGCCCGGTGCAGGCGTGCTTGCTGGGGCAGCCCAGACCCCAGGAAACAGAAGCTTCTGCCCCACCGTTCCCCTGAGAGGAGCTGAGTATTAAGATGGAGTGAGCCCGAGTGCGCCCCCCAAAGTGTGCCCCAAGCCCCATGGGTGGGGTGAGTTCCGCACTTTGGCCCCCGTGCTGCGACCCTTGGCTTGTGGCCCCCTCCTCTGTCGAAAACCCAGCAAGGCCAATGAGCTCTCACCGTGTCTCCGACGCCCTCTGTTCACGCTGTGGTGACCCTGGGTGCACCTGGATAATTCAGGGTGATCTCCCCTTCTTGAGGTCAACTGATTGGCTACCTAATCCCACTTGCACCCACAACTCCCCTGTGCCGTGTTAGGGAACACTCCCAGGTTCTGGGATTAGGACGCGGGTGCCTTTGGCGGGGTCCTTATTCCACCCTCCCACAGTGCCTGGGTGATTCTGAGCCCACCCAGGTTTGGCAAGCCCTTCACAGTGTCTTCGCAGGTGAGCAAGGCGTCCAGGTGCAAAGACACACCCGGGGATGGGAGGTGAGGTCCTGGGGGCACGGTCTAGGTCTCCTCTTAAAGCTCCACCCGCTGCCCACGCGTCCCCAGAACAAATCAGTAAGCGAGCTTTCCAACGTGCAGTGTAGATCCAGGGAAGACCAGAAAACTAGGTTTTTTTCCTTGGCTACAAAAATCTCATTTTGCTTTTCATCCGGAGGAGGTTTGGCCATGCACATACTAGCTTTAAGGAGATGAACCAGAAAGAGCTCTCGCTGAGCGCCCGTCTTCTCGGGGGTTCGCCACGTCAGCGAGAACGCGTGATCCTGAGTAAAACGCCGACAGCCTGCTGGGGACGGACGGGCGGCTGACCTGACCTCTGGGGTCTGCTCTGCGATGGGAACGCAAGAAATGGGCCCCTGGGGCCTGGCAGCAGGCAGGGGCCGGTGGCAGGTCCGCTCGGGAGGCGGCAGCGGGGTCCCGGCGCGTCCCCACAGGCTCCGTCCGCCCAGCAGGGCAGCTCAGCCCTCCCGGTTCTGACCTCGCGGGCACCACCGCGGCGGGTCGGCGTGCACGCTGTGTGGGGCCCGGTTCCGCTCGGCTCACCTCCGGAGCATTTACGACCCGCTGCGTGGACTTGGGTCTGCCATAAACGTGTCCGGCAGTCCCCGGGACGCCGTGCCCGGCAGCGGCAGTAAACAAGGCAATGTCCGTAAAGCCTGATGTGAGATGGACCTGCTCGAAATTCTGGGCTGTGTTAGCACCGCCCTGATCCACGGTACACGCGACGGCATCCCCACACGTCATGTGGCCCCATCAGGGACGCCCCAGAAGGAAGCCTTCCCGCTGTCGCGGGGGACCCGGGAGCCAGACAGCAACCTGGAGGGGCCCCTTCCTCACAGGCTACGCCCCCTTTGGGCTGCTCCCGCCCCTCCCGCTCTTCGTGCAGTCCCCCTGCACGGCCCCCCCCACGCACGCCACAGCCCCCACCCGGTGGTCTGGATGGATACGCGAGTGTCTCCCACACGTGGGCTCGTCCTCCACCAAGACCAAGCCAGGACGGCGCTCAGCTTGTCGTCCCGACAAAGCCCGCAGCTCCACGCACAGCACAGTCTGCCGGGGGCGACCTCCCGGGGGCGACTAGGGGAGGCTCTGGCCGCGGAGGCCAAGGGCCCCGGGTGGGCCTGCTGACCCTCCACGACCTCTGGCCACTTTCCTGGTGGCCCGTTACATCCCCCCCCAACTTTGTTCCCTGCCCGCCTCCAAACTCCCAACCTGAGCGTCGAGCCACCGCTGCTCATTCAGCCCGCCTTCCCCGCAGGGGTCTTGGCGCGGGGCCCCCCCAAGCAGCACCTGGAACTCCCTAAGAGCACAAATCCCGGGCCCTTCCCCAGGTTTGCTGAAGCAGAAATCTGTTGGGGGGGGGACACCTGTGCAGTTCGAGCCCCCAGATGGCTCAGGCGGACAATCTCATCACCCAGGTCACCTGTGAACCCCCGTGCCTCTCCCAAAAACTTGTCTGGGTCACCCTGCTGCTGCCTGACCCCCTCCTGCCACAACCTGTGGGGCCGCTCACTTCCCCCGAGACCCTCCATCTAGCCCCTGCCAGAGCCACGAACCGGGACCCTGAGCAGAGCACCGCCCCCAAACGGGCCCTTCCTGCGGGCCCTCTGCTGTCCCCCAGCCTGGGGGGCTCCCAGGTGCGTGAGCAGGGGCCCCACCGGCCGCCCCGCTCAAACAGCTCTGCCTGCAGAGCCCGTCCCCACGACCTGTCCCAGGCCCGAGCGCCGCTGGCCGATGTGTATGCCCGACGGGAGCACGGCCTCTGGGTTCAGGTGATGGAGGGGACAGACGGACAGGCTCGTCCACCTGCCCGGGGGGAATCCAGGGCTGGACGTGGGGCAGTGGGCTACCACCCACCTCCCAAACCCTTGTATCGCGCCCCACTGCTCTCTCCAAGGAACCCTCCAGAAGGAGAGCCCCGGATACTGTGAAGCCAGAGAAACGTGCTCACGAGGGGATCCAGTGTTCTGGGCCTCAGGCCCTTGCTGCCCACCCCCTTCCAGGGTCTGCACTAGGGCCAGGGTCGGCTGGAGACGGGGCGGGCGCTGGCAGGGGCCTTCTGGACCACGGCCTGGCTGCACCTGCCCCGGGAAGCCCCTCGGGACCCCCGCCGGGCCAAGGACCACGCACATCACGTGTGGACACAGGCACAGGTGTCTGTGGTCACGGACGATGGCACGGACGCCCACGCAGGCTGTGTTTAATATGAATGTGGGAAAGCGAAAGCCTCCAAGAGCAAAGGCTTGGTGTGTTCCTTCCGTGGCTCCCGGGACAGACTGGGGGTGGCAGGTCCAGGGGAAGGAGGCCACGCAGAGGAACACCACCAGGATGACCCGGGGCCACCGTGTGCGGAGCAGGGCCTGGAGGGGAGGCGTCGGAAGGGGGATGGTGGCGGGCGCGGCGGGCCAGACATGCAGGCTCCAGGAGGCTGCACGGGGGGCAGGGCAAGGTCACAAGGATGGGCGGGGGTGGGTCCGGAACAGCTGACTGGGCCCCTGGCCTCTGGGGAAAGCTGAACGGTCACAGACTTTGGACGGGCGCGGGGCGTCCAGGCCTGGGTGCCGGGCAGGCAGCGGGAAGGAACCACACCCAGCACCGGGTGCCCGCAGGGACGCGTGTGCAGACTGGGGGTGCCCAGCGGGGGCGGGGCGGGGCGACGAAGGTCCAGACAGGCCAGACACGCCAGCCCAGTGCTCCCGCCTGCCCCCTCCTGGCGGTCCGTGGCTGAAGGACACAACCCGGATGACGAGGGGCACTGGGCGGGCTCTCCTCCCCGAGCACACGGGGGCCGACCTCTCCCGGGGGCGCCGGCCGGCAGCTCCGGTGTCAGGGTCTCCGGGGAGAAAAGGCCCAGACCTGAGGGCGTGAAGCCACACGGCCGGGCCGCGGGGGCCCCGGAGGCCACTCTGGGCTGTGAGGACCGGTGTCAGTCCAAGATGGTCTTGAAGTCTGCAGTCAGGCTGGGGTGAGCTGCTGCCTCCAGGGCGGCCAGCGTCACCCCCGGGAGCTGCTGGCACAGGTGCGCTTGGGCTGTAAGGGGACAAGTGACAGGACACTGCCCCGGAAGAAGCCGACCTTTGCCGTGGCCTCGCAACTCTGCTGAAAGCCGGGCAGGCGTGGTCCATCCCCGTGCAGGCCAGGCTCCGGGGGCCGAGCGGGAGGGATGTGGGGGACAGACTTGTCGCTGGGGGTCCCCCTGCCCGTGTCGGGGCAGGCCAGGCTCCGGGGGCCGAGCGGGAGGGATGTGGGGGACAGACTTGCCGCTGGGGGTCCCCCTGCCCGTGTCGGGGCAGCCAGG
>CM052895.1:132745524-132763447 GCA_028534135.1 Potos flavus | reverse complement strand
GTGGGACGAGAACCAGCCGGGAGATTTGGTGTCTCCGTTCCGCATCTTTCTCCCTCGGGGCACCGGCCCTCCCTCGCTCCTTGGATGAGTCAGTTCCGGGCCCCAGCGGCCACCGGGGCACGAGGAGGGGCTTGGAGAACCCACCCACCCAGGGATTCGGGAAACCTACCCGTGAGGATACCGGGGCCAGTGGGGGGCGGGGGACGGTCCTCGGCCACCAGGGGCAGGGGCCTGAGGGCTGAGAAGCCGTGCCAGCCTCAGCACTCCTCGATGGGGCACTCGCGCCCCTGCAGGCTGGTTTCCCCAGGGTCCGCCGGCGGCTGACCCTCCAGAACTCTCCGCGGCTCACCTGGAAGCCTCCCCCTCGATTTCTCACAACCCGTGTTATGGGTTAAATTGCGTCCCCCCCAGAACGCAGAAGTCCGGACTCCCAGGACCTAGGAAGGGAACTCTGTTTAGAGACAAGGACCTTACAGAGGAGCTCGGGTGCAGACGCGGTGGTGAGGGTGGGTTCTTAGGGAAAGAACGTCGGGCGCAGACAGAGAAGACAGAGGGAGGACGAGAAGACCATGGGGAGGAGCCCGGCATGGACACGCCAACAAGGCAGGCCCGGAGCCAGCCCTCCCCACACCCAGACCTCGGGCTTCCTGCCAAGTCCCCGGGACGCGGCACCCGTCACCTCGCTGCTGAGCTGACGGATTCGCGCAGCCCGTCCGGGCTCCCAGCCCCGCAGCCGGCCGTGTCTCCCGTGCTGGGGGCAGCTCGCACTCACGGGGCGGCCGCGGGCTGCCCGCCCTTCCCCCTCACCCTCGGGGGAGGCGGGCGGCAATCGGGGGAGCCGGGGAAAGCTGTCGGCAGGGGTGGGGCGTTGCGGGGCGCCCAGGATCCAGGGGGGCGTGCTCAGAGGTCTACAGGGGCCAGGGTCCGCGAAGCAGAGTGGGCCGCGGTCATGCAGGGTTTCCGGGGCCGACAGCCCCCCACACACACTCCTTCTGCCATGGGGTCATTGCCAAGAGCCTCCCAGGGGGACGAGCACATACCCCTCCCGCAGACACTGAGGGGCCCCTGAGCCAGCCCCGAGTCCCTGCTGGCCTGAGGTGGTCACGGCAGAGTGAGGGCCTCGGGACAGGGGCTCCCCCTGCCCTCCAGCAGGCTTGAGGTGGAAGGGGGCCTGGGGCCGGGGAGGCAGGCAGGAGTCGGCTGAGACACGGCAGGTGCGCCGACGTGCCCGGGCCCAGGCCGACTCGGAGGACCAGGCCCGTCCTCGCTCCCTATCAGCACGGGGGCGGGTCTGGCCTTGAGGTGACCTTCCCGGCTGCTGTCTGATCTCTGGCTTCCCCACGTGGTTCCCCCGAAGTCAGGAATTTCCCCAAGCAGAAAGCAGAACTGTTTGCTAACAGATTGAGGAACCATGAGAAGAAGGAGAAATTCCACGGAAAGTGACAAATTGAACGACCTCCGAGTAATCCAAACAGCTCAGCGGTGGTCAGAACGACGGACGAGCACGGGGCTAGGAAACGATAATTACACAACGTCGGTGACAACTAGGCCTTAAAACTCCCACAGATCAATCTGAACCAGACCATAGCTCCACGGAAGACACGAATCAGTAGCTCAGAGAGGGAAGGCCGAGTGCGCGGAAACCTGCTCGAGGGCAGGCGCAGGCGCAGCCGTCCCTACCCCGTGAGGAGTAATGTTCCAATCCCCCGGGAAGCAAGAACCCGAGCAGAAAACACGGCAGGTTCTCATCATGCCGTGAAGGCTCCGTTGTCGCTGGAGGCTGCTGGCCGCCCGTGGCTGCCGGACAGTCAGAAGGCCCATCCAGGGACCAAGACCAGGGGGCCCGTCGAGGCACCAGGTGCGAAGAAAGTGGGTTTTCACTCGGCGACACCCTCTTTGCTTGGTTCAATCAGTGGGTTGTTAAGACATTTCCGAGCAATCTCTTCTTTATGTTCTCGTGTCCTTCGTTAGTGACAGCTTTTGTTGTGGATTATTCTGCCACGCGAGGACAGAGTTATTCTTCAGGTGACATTTATTTAACAAATAAGGAAAGTAAAATCATGTGAGGACAATTAAACCTAACAATAATATTTGTAATTAGCATTTTCAGAATATTTTATTTATTTATTTGAGAGAGAGAGAGTGTGGGCACAGGAGCCGGGGGGAGGGCAGAGGGAGAGGGAGAAGCAGGCTCCCTGCTGAGCAAGGAGCTCAACGTGGGGCTCAATCCCAGGACCCCGAGATCATGACCTGAGCCGAAGGCAGACACTTCACCGACGGAGCCCCCCGGGCACTCCTGCCATCACCATTCACTGTCCTCGCACACGAGGCCATTCGGTGGACGCTCAGGGCCAGAGGGCAGGCCAGGCCTGTGGAAATCAGGCTGTGGGGCAGTGACATGGCACGTTGGCCACACGGCCCACTCCCCTCACTTCTGGTGCTGCCTCGAAGGTCGGCTTTGAGCAGACCCCACGGCGCTTGGCTTCCAAGGAAAGACGACCGGAGTCCAGTAGCTGGATGTGAATAAACCTTCGGATGACAGAGGCCTCCTGCCCTCGCCAGCCCTCCCGGCCAAAACCTTTGTCCCAACAAAATCCTAAACGGGAGTGTGGCACGGTGCCCGCTGGTCACAAATCAATGTGACCAACACCAGAGGATCCACAAACGGTAAAAACCGACACATGCAGATTGGAGCGGGGCTGTTGGATGGACTGAGAAATTCGGCCGGCCTCCTGCTGCCCGGGGTCCCTGGAGGGCTTGCAGGAGCGGAAGAGCCCCGCTCGGGCGCACCCGGGCCCTGGCAGCCCCGGACTCGGAAGCCGGAGACAAGCGCGGATTAAGACTCGGACAATAAAACTGCGGCGGGAAATTTGCCAGATCTCCCTCGATGTGGAGGCTCCCACCCAGCCGTCCCCATGACTCCAAGGACCTCCTCCGCGGGGTAGAGCAGCCCCCCAGCAATTCCCGGGGGTCCGGGTGGGGCAAAGACAGGGCAGCCGGGAAGGCAGACGGACCGGGGCTGGCGGGCTTTGTCCCCACGGGAATGGCAAGAACCGGGAGAACGGGCCAGCAGGCTGAGGCCTTGGCAGTCCCTCTGGCGGGGGTTCCTTGGGGTCCCTGGACAGCAGGTGGAACTAACAGTCTGCCCCCAGGCAGGTGCTTTCGAGGTTCCCTGTGCCCCTTCCCAGGACAAGGCCGCGGAGTGAAACCTCATAATGTTCACAGTGCTGCGTGCAAGTCTTGTTTGTCTACACATCCCGGTTTCTTGGTTTTTTAGTGTTTTGGGCAAAAAATAGAAAGGAAAAATGCGTATTACCTCAAACCAGCCGAGCCGAGAGGGTTGCGCACCCGTGTCTGCTGCCCGCAGCGTCTGCCCCAAGGACCCGAAGGCTTCCGTCCCGCAGGAGACCCCGGGCACAGGGCCTCTCCCGCTGGGGGACGTGGTGCCGGCCATCCCGCCGGTGCTGAGGGCCCGGCTGGGGGCAGCGGCCGTGTCCTCCCGTGGCGGCCTGGCCGGGGGCAGTTCAGTAGGCACGAGCATGCCGTGCCTTTCGCTCGGCCGCCGCATCCTGCTCCTCTGCAGTCAACGCCCTCTCCCCACCCGCCAGTCCCCTCGGGGGGTCCCGGACCCTCGCAGACTGAGTGTGGACTCTGGGGTGGGAGACATCGTGGTGGCCTGGTTCGGGGGCCAGGCCTTCGTGAGCAGAAATGACGGGGGCAGAGACAGGGGCCAGGGGTCAGGATGAGCTGGAGGCCCTGAGCTTCCCGGTGTCTCAGTCGGGGGCGTAGGGGGCGTGAGAACTGTGGGGGGCCCCGCAGCAGCCCGATGGGTGGGTGCTGTCGTCCCAGCTTCACAGGGAGACGGGCAGACCGAGGGGTCGGCTGCGAGTCCCTGCCGGAGACCGAGAGGGAGTGAGGGCAGGTGGGCAAGGGGATGCCGGGCAGGACAGCGCCAGCGAGCGGCCAGGACCCCCCGGGCCCCCGCCGCGGCCTTCCTTCCGTCTGTGGGCACCCCGCGCGGATGGAGTGCGGTGTCCGACCCCGCGTCCCGCCCCTCGGCTCCGCCCGCAGCTGGTGGCTCCCTGTCTCTGGCCGCGGACCCTCACGCGTCTGTCCGGGCTTCGTGGGCATGGCTGGTTTGCGAGGCTGCAAGGGGCCATCGCCCCTAAATCGCTAACAGGGCAGCGTCCGCCCAGAAGCCGGCCAGCGACTCAGGCCTCCCCGCCGCACCTGTCCTGACAGGTTGAATGTCGGCGTCTGGCAGGACCGACGGCCAGTTGGTGGCACTGGAGCGACCTGTCGGGCCCGGGCGAGATTTCTGTCACCGCCTCGTGGAGAGCGGTCAGCCACGGGGAAGCGAGGGCCGGGAACCACACAACCGTATCGAGTGACATGTCCCGGCCACGACCGAGGTCGCCAGCACACTCGGCTGCACATGAACCGTCACGAAAGTCGCGTCTCGACAGGTTCTGGATTCCGGCAGCTGGTTCTTGGCCGGTCACCAAGGGTGCACGAGGCCCTGAGACGCGGCCTCACGGCCCCCCACCCTCGTCCCCTGGGGGAACTGGCACTGCGGGGGCCCACGTTCCTGCTAACTGTGGCCGCGGAGTGGCTGGGGTCCGTCCAGGCGTGGATAGAACCAGAGTCACTGACCAGCCTGAGGACCGATGTCATCAGTAATTCCCAGAACAAAGTGTGGGGATGGGTGACTTACAGCTTGAAGTTGCATATGGAACACATCTGGGACGCTGGGACCCCGGGGAAGGTGCTCCCGGGGAGGGAGGGCTCCGCCGCACAGACGCAGGGCTCGTCCCCGCGGTGAAGGTCTCGCCAGCGAGAGGCCAGCAGCCGGGAGGGTCCAGGAGGGAGATCAAACCTCAGAGCAGCGAAGCCGGCCGGCCAGCTCCCCTGAGGCCTGGGGGGATGGGGTCCGCGCAGGGAGACGGGCAGGGGGACAGAAGAGGAAGGCGGGGGGCAGCAGGCTTCCCCGAGGCACAGGGTGGGGCGGGGGGCCCTCTGCCAGAGAGCCAGGGCTCCCGGGGACGACCCGCCGCACAGCCCCGGCCCTGCAGCTCCGGCAGGCCTGCCTGCCCAACCCACCAAACCCGTAACATGTCCGGAAAATCACGAGAGAACTTGAAACAGAAAACACCGTTCGCTGGAGCCCTGTCCGGCTCACCCTCCTGGGTTGTCTGCACCTTTCTTGGTATTTGAGCAGTTTTACGACCCTCCAGTTACAGGAAACTGAGCAACGCAAATAGTTCTCGTCTGTAGAGACGCAGAAGGGTTTCGTCGGGTGGACATGACCGTGACTGTTGCCCTCTGGACATTGACCACGGCTTTGCTGTTTAGTGGATTTGTTTCAATATTCCTGCATGTTCTCCTTGGAAGCAGTTTTTAATACCTTATTGGTCCTCTTGGTAATCAGTGTGTTTAACAAATACTTGGACACTTTGCGCCTTTTTCAACGTATCTTTCAGCGCACTCTCTCCTGCACACAATCCCGGACAATCGGAAATGAGAAAGGACAGCGGCCGGTGGGAATGCAGCAGCGCACGTGTCCCTGATAGAGGCCAGCTTGGACGTGGCTTAGAGCGAGAGCCGCTCACCTTCCCAGGGACACCTGTGCGGACCCAGCAGCCCTCCCGGGAGAGGGGTCGGGGACTCTCTTTCCTTGGAGAGAGGTCGCCTCCAAGAGCGAGAGCACAGAGCATCCTTTCCAGGTTCCCTGCCAGCTAAGCCCCGCACGCCGGGCCAGGATCTCGCTGTGACCCTCGTGGCAGAGGGGCCGACGGGTGCTGTGGGGGCCCCCCTGTGAGGTCTCCAGTCACTCGTCCCCCTCACGAGGGCTCCCCCTCACCTCCCAAAGCCCCACGTCCTGAAACCATCCCCGGGAGGGGGGTAGGTCTCAAACTGTGTTTTGAGGACATTCAGAGCTCACAGGCGCCCGCGGCCCCCCAGCCCTTCTGCTTCCCGCCAGGGAGCGGGGATCGCGGGCAGCGTGCGGACCATGTCTGCGCGGACGGCAGACGGCGTGGAAAGTGCTGGCGATTGTAGAGCCAGCACCTCCTTCGTCATTCCCAAACTGGGAGTCCTCTGCCCCTCTCTCTCCATCGTCGCTGGTCCTGGGCTCTCCCTCGCTTTCTGGAGCCCCAGTGACTCGAACGTCCCCTTTCTCCCCGACCCCCGACCCCCGAGGGTGCTCTGTTCCTGTGACCCCCCTCTGGCGGCGTCCAGTCCATCGGGGTTTTCCCAGCGGTGTCTAAACTATGCCGAACACACCCACTGAGTCCATACGCTTTGCTTACTGTTACTTTTTTATTTTGGAATTTCCCTTACTGTAATTGTTATTTCTCGGCTGCATTTCTTAATCTTGTCTTTTTTGTCCTCTGTATCCCTGAGCAATGTCACAAACGTCACTTCGAAATCTACGTCCGGGAACCCCCGTGTTCCACATGCAAATTGTAGACATTTGGTGCTGTTCTCTCTCATTCACACGTACGCTCGTCTCCCCGCGAGCCGGGTTCTGTCCTACTCATGGCCCAACATTCTATCTGCGAGGTTTTAGAAAGAAAATTCCAGGCCCGGACGACGCGGGGTCCTTCCAGGACTGGCCGTGTACGTGGCACTGAGTTTTCCCTGTGCCCTAGGGGACTCTCAGGACCCGCCCCGCCCCGCTCAGCCCCTGGCGAGGTCCGACGTCACACCCCGCCTGCCCCCCGACCCCCGCTGAGCCCACCATCACGGACCCTGCACCGTTTTCCCATCCCACACCCTCCGAGGCACCGACCTGGCAGGCCCCGTGGGGCACGCCAGGGTCACACGTGGCAGGAGCCCGACGGGGGCGCTGGTGGGGCATCGCGGGCACCGGAGGGCAGAACCTGCTGCCCTCAGCCCCCTGCCACGCGCTGTCCTGCCACACACGCCCCACAGAACGGCCACAGCTCAAGCCTGACAATCGCACACGTGGGTGAGCCCACCGGCCAGAACGCTCGCCGGTGGTGGGACGTCACGTGGCACATCTGCTTGGGGACGTGATCTGGTTGTTTCTTATAAAACCGGGAGCGCCCCTACCGGGAGCCCATCAGGTCCCCTCCTAGGGGCTCGCCCAAGCAGAAGGAAGAGGCTTCAGCAGCACGTTCGTAGCAGCCTCCCCCGTGGCAGCCCAGCACCGGACACGACCCGGGAGGGCGGAGGGACACATCACAGTGGACGCGCAGCGCGGGCGGTGCGCATCCCCAATGGCCCTTCCTGACTGTTAGGGAACTGCCCCAACGTGGCCCGAAACCACAATAAACACGATCTCACATGGCTTCTGGGGGTCAGGAATTTGGGGGGCCTGCCTCGTGGGTTCTGGCTGGGTGTCCCTCGCGAGGCTGCGGGGCCCGTGCTGGTCAGGGCCGAGGTCGCCCGAAGACAGAGGCGAGGGGTCGGGGCGGGGACCCCTCCCGGGGCTGCCCAGCCGTTCCCACACTGGCCACAAGGTACGCCCTGCTCCGCGTGGAGGGACCCGCGGGGCGCGAACCCTTGGGGCCCCGGGATGCTGACGACAGGAGCCGCGGGAGTCCTTCTGCGGGAGTCCGCCAGCGGGCAGGCTCATCCAGTGCGAACCACTGCACCAGAGCGGCGGCTCCGGAGGGGGATGTTTACCTGGGGCGCCCGGGGTGACCGCGCAGGCCCCCATTCGCACGGGATCGGGGCCGAACACTGATGATCTGTGCCCTTGACTATCTGGACGGCAACACACTTCAGTGTAACCGAAAAATGGAAGCACAGAGAGTGGCAGACACTGTGACTGGTCTGCGGACCAGAGACCGGGGGCACCGAGGCAGCCAGCCCCGTGAGGAAGGAGGAGGCCTGCAGGGGCATTTGGGGAGCCCTCGGCTGCTCCCGTCCCCACCCCCCTCTTCCAGCCCCACTGACGTCCGGCCTCCACCACGGACACCCGAGCCACAGAGACTCACCTTCTCCCAGCCTGGAGGCCAGAGTTCTGAGGTCGAGATCCCGCTGCCCCTCGAGGCTCCGGGGGAGAGGGGGGTCCTTCCTGCCTCTGCCTGCTCCGGGTGCCCCAGGCGTCCCTGGGCTGTGGCCGCATCCCTCCGGCCCCTGCCTCCATCATCATGTGCCCCCCCCCCCCCGCCCCGTGTGTGCACCTGACCTCCTCTGCCTCCCTCTCGTAAGGGCACCCGGGATGCATTAGGGCCAACGGAGTAATCCAGGATAATCTCCTCTCTCAAAATCCCTGGCTTAATCACATCTGCTGAATCACATTTCTGCTATTTAAAGAAAGGTCACCTTCACAGTTTCCGAGGACCAGGACGTGGACGTAGCCGCCGTTGACGGCCCACCGGAGCGAGGGTGTGAGACGGGCTGTGCCTGTCAGCTGCCCGCCGTGAGTGCAGGAAGACGCCTCTGCCCAGACCAGAAGCCCTGGGACCGTTGGAAGGACGCCAGGAAGTCACCAGCTTTCAGGAAGCCTGGAAAGTGAGGGTTCGACGTGCACGAGGATGCTGGAGGCAGGGGCCAGCCAAGGGCTGGGTCCAGGAGCAGCTCAGACAGGAGTCCTGCCTCAGCCACTGGACCCCGAGGGCCCCAGTGACCTGGCCACCCTCCCTGAAATGGATTCTGCTCTGCTCCCAGATCTTAGTGAGGGGGGCCCACGCCTCATACCTGGAAAGCCCTGGGCCACGCAGGACCCTTTGTGACTGGAGCCCTGGGCGGGGGCTTCCTGGACAGGTGCCTGTGAGGTCCAGATGCCAGGGGCTTCGGCAGGGCACAGGTAGGGGTACGTTGTGAATGTAAGGAATAAAAGCCATAAAAATATGTAGACCCCAGGACCCCTCGCCTGTGGGACCCCAGCCGTGCAGCAGGGAGGCAGGGTGTGAGAGAAGTGTCTCAGCGAGCCGGTGTGCCCGGCCACCACGGGGTCCTTTCCCTGGCTGGCCAGGTGTTACCTTTACTGGAGCTCGTGTCTGCACGTCTCACCTCTGCCGACCACTGACCCACAGGAACCTGACTGGTGGGTCCAGGAACTCCCAGGCCACCAGGATGTGCGAAGAAAGCCTCTGCTGTCCTGGTTTCCACTTGGGGACACCTGTGCCATGAGCCCTCAGGGCTGAGCTATGCAAAAGCAGAAAGGGGATTGGAGGCAAGAAAGACAAAATGACAAAGGCCTACTACAAATGTCGAGGTCCCACCAGCAAGATCCCCACAGAGGTAGGAGGTAATCTGTGGATGGGAAGAACTGATCTTCAAACAATGAGCCCTCACCTGTGGTTCCTGTGTCACGTGTTCCCAGTGTTGGCTTTTCTGTATTACGGAATTCATAAAGCTTGTGTCCCTGTTGATGCACGTCTCTGAGCATTTCCAGAATGGCCACCTGAAGGCCTTGGAAGTAGAAACACACCTGTGTGACAAGCGTGAGCCAGGAAGATGAGACCCTGGCCAGCCCCAAGTCACAGAGGACAGGTGACAATCAGCGGTGTTGATAGTGTGGATGACTGTCATCTCAGAAGGAACCAGCCACTTCCTCCTTCATCTGTAGAACAGGGGTCCACCCTTTTGGTCCTTTTGGTTTCAATTCACATATTTTCTTCTGTGTATTAGTGAAACATGACAGAAAAAGTAAGTTCCAAGACATGAGCACCTGAATAACTGGACAGGTATACAATGTTCATGAATGGGAAGGCTCCACTGTGTGAAGTGTTCATTCTATAATTTCATGTAATCCTCATCAAAACTTCAACAGAATCAGATCTCCAAACTTCACGTGGAAGAATAAACTACAAAGTAACCAAGAAATACTTGACAAGAGCAAACAGGAAGGGATGAGGGGTACCCCACTTAGAACGCAGGAGTCTGTAAAATTACAGAACACGTGTGGTCAAGCACATCAGTGAAGCAGAACCGAGTATGTGTAAGAATTTATTTCTTGATTTTCATGACTTCCAAATCCATGAAGGAAAGATAAATTGCTCAATAAATTATATTTGACAAACGACTATACATTTGGGAGGAGAAAAGTATATCCCAAAGATAAACTTTAAGGCCTAAACACTGAGACACTGCAAATGTATTAGAAGCAAATGGAAGACAGTGGGTTTATGATCTTTGGGAATCAGGTCCTTCTTAAATGGGATACTAGAGAAAAGGCTTAACAAACAAAACAACGGGTAAAGCTGACCACATGGAAATCAGAAACTGCTAAAAGACAGTAAGTAAACAGACTAGGAAAACGTGCGACATACATAGCAGTCAGAATTGCTATCTAGCATATGTAAAGAACTCTGAAAATCCAACAAGCAGAACAGACATGCAACAGGAAAACAAGTCACAAGTAAACAGTTCTCAGAGGAGGGCATTCTGATGGCCAATGGCAAGTGAAGAAGTACTCAAACGCTCTACAAAGCAACAAAATGAGAGTTAAAATCACAACTTTTCATAGCTCGGATTGCAATCATTGGGTCTTTTCTCAGAGGCAGGGGAGAATGGGTCTGCGGCAAGGCCCCAGTTGTCCAGCACTATGTGTCCCTCCTTATTCCCCACAAGAGAATCCCCAGTGTTTAGCCTGACAAGTTCGTGTCCTAGCCTCCCTGCTTGGCCCCGGGGCGGGGTCCCGGGCAGAGGCTCGAGACAGAAAGGAAGGATGTGTGTCTCCAGGCAAGTGTCCTTAGGGAAGGGGGATGCACCTTCTTTCTTTTTAGGGGCTTGTTTCTGGAGGGACATGAGGGCTGCATCTTGAACATGGAGCCAACCCACCAGTCGAGGATGACAGAGCCACAAAATGAAGGGGCAGGTCACCCCCTGACCATAAGCCACCCCAGCAGCCACATCAGGACCCTCCACCAGATTTGGTTTCTGTAAGTTCTTGTCCTTTTTGGCTTTCTGCACTGCAGCTGAAGCCAGCCCTCACGGCTGCGGCCACAGGCTCTCCTCTCGATGTTGCTGGGAGCGAACGTTTTTGGGGCACTTGGAATTAAATTTAAAATGGAGATAGCAGCCTCCTGGTTCTCAGTATCCCCGCTTTCCTGCCCTCTGTCATGCTAGAAATGTCCTCGCAGCACCATCACTGAAAACAGCAGACGTGGCCGTGGATGGCCGTGGCCGGCTGGTGAACTGACGGTGTTGGTGGCCGGGAGGCGTCTTCTGAGTCGAGATCTGGGTTCGGCTGTGGGCGGGGCAATGATGGGCATCGGGATGGCTTTCACAGTAAGTGGTCACTGGGGCATCCGATGGCACGTCCAAAGCTGCGTCCCACACGTGGTCCGTGGATGGGCTTATGGTGGCAATGTGGACAGGGTGGGACAGCAAGGAGGGCTGCTCCCACCAATGGGGTCCCCTCGGGACCGCATGAAAGAGCCAGGCCGCATGGGGCCCCTCCCCCCACGGAGTGCATGAGCCTCGGGTCTGGGCGCCTCCTGGCGTCCCCGCAGCCTCCTCTCATGAGGAGCCGTGCAGACACGCGCGTCTCGGCGCACATCCCCATGCAGACACCAGACGTGGGTGTCCGGCAATCTTCTCGTTAGAGCCACGGGAAGGCTGGTCCAGTTCCGGGCTGCCATGTGTCCTTCAGGGCAGGACAACTTGAGGATTTTCCACTGAACTGACACTTGAGAGGGTTCACGAAGTCACATAATCTTCTCCTAAACAGAGCAAATCACGTATTGAGACAGAACCCGCGGGCCGGGAACAGCCCTGACCTCGGGACCCGGGCCAGCGCTGGGCCTTCTCCTAACACCGTCGCCAGCGGCGCCCAGGCCCCCCGGGTTCTGGCAGGAGCGGGCCAGACCCAGTGGCCACAGCCCGGACCCAGGACCGCGTCCGGTGGGAGAGCAGAGCCGGCGCCGAGGCCTGCCCGGGACCGTGGGCCTGGCCGGGACCGTGGGCCTGGCCGGTAAAGGCAGTGAGGCGGCCGCGGGTGCCCGAACACCCTCGCTGGGCGGCTGAAGCGCGCACTCGCCGGGGCTAACCCAGATTCTGGCCCCTTTCTCAGCCAGATCGAAATGAAACATTCGGTGTGACGGGAAATTCCCACAGGACCCCTCCTGGGACAGTCTCCCTCCGTCCCTTTCTTCCTCCATTTCTTCCACCCGTCACCGCCCGGTGCCCCACCCTGACCAGAGCTCTGTCCTCGTGGAGCTCCGGGCCCCGTGGCCGAGGCCGACACGTCCACAGATGAGGCGACATGGGGGACAAAGGCTAGAGGAGGGGGAGGGCAGACGGTGCTGACGGTTCAAGAGAAGCACCAGTCCCCGGGGCTTGAGAGGCAGGGGGTCCCCAGGGAGCTGGGGCAGGGGCAGGTCTGCCCGCATGGGACACGGGGGCTCCGAGGGACCGGCTCTCGGTAGGTGTGGCTCTACACGGCTCCCTCGTGGACCTGTGTGTGACAAGGTTGGGGACACGGGGCTGGGACCGGTCATGGGAACCACATACGCCTAATGACGTGAGTCCTGGAGTGTTATCAGTGAAGCTGCAGGCGGCAGGGTCAGCTCTCCAGGGGGGAACGGGCGGTGGTGACACCCAGCAGGGGTCAGACGGCCCTGGAGCCTGCGCCGCTGCCGATCGAGGCTGTCCTCGCTGGCCCCACTCCGGGACAACCTTCCGAGGGCTTCTGAAGACGTGTTTCCCTTTCCTGAGTGACAGCAGCGAGCGGGCGCTCTGTTTTACGCCGAAGCAATGATCCCACCGTGTGCGCGCGTTGAACGCGTGGCCCTTCTTTCTCTCTCGCCAGGTTATCAAAGGGTTAAGATCCCACGCCCACCTGCACCTGTCGCAGGATGAGCAGCTGGTGAGGGGTCTGCCCCGTCATTGGGACAGGACGCACGTGCACACACAGTTCTGTCCCGTGTTCTCCGATGTGGATGTCTTATTATAACTGAAAAACTAAAAACTGGGGAAAAAATACAACTCACACATTTTGCCCACCTGCCCCATGGTTGTGCTCCGGGGCCCAGCGACGCGGGGACACTCCTCACCCCTTGCCTGGCGCGGTTGCAAATCCACCGCATAGCTGAGCCTGGGGCACTCGGCTGGCTGGTTAAAGAGTAAAGCAACTGGGCTGTGTTTTCAGACACTGGGTTGTGTTCTCTAGAAAATGAAGGCAAAGTTGCCAAAAATTCACAGAAGTTGGTACGGGTCGGGTGCCACGGACAGGTCTCACCCTCAAGCCGCCCCCCGCCCAGCTGCCCGTGGGTCCCACGGAGGGGGCTGCTGTCCGGGCACACGTGGTCCCGGGTGTCACGTGGGAGCAGGTGTTTGCCACGTGCAACCTCATCAACCCATCGGCCCCCGACACCTGGGGAGCTCGTCCAAGCAAAGAGACAGTATTGATTCAGAGCTTAGCAAATAATGCTATCAATTGAAACAGGTTTGCTTTCACCCAGAGTGCTTTGAAATCACAGTGATTTTAAAGTAATGATAGGTTTTAAAATGCTTGTTTAGGCCGCATGAGAGCATGGAGGTGCAAATGTTGTTAAAATATTGTATTTTTAAGAGAACCTTGATGACACGTGTCCTTACCAGCATAACCAGAGCTCAGGTCCAAAGCAGAATGCTGACAGTCCCCACCGTGCCGCTGTCCCCGTCCCCACCCGGACACCCCCGTGGAGCTCCCCCGAGCCCACGACGGAGTGCGGGGCGCGCCCTCGGCTCCTCCCCACGCTGCACCCGGCCTCGGGGAGCCTCCCTGTTGCCGTTTGCAGGTTGTTTATCATTAACGTTTATTTGGATTCTGCTGTGCAAACAGCACCACCTACATTTCCCCACCCGGTTATTAACGGCACCTGGGGGCCTCCCGCTCGTGCGTTTTGGTGAACACACGTACACACTCGTGCTCGGTGCACACCTAGGAGCTGAGCACCGTGTGGATATAAGTCAAGTATCTCTACGTGCGAATGTGTCTCCAGAGCCCCTGCTTCTTCCCGTTTTCCTTCAAGAGCCCACACTGGTCCTTGTTGCGACTTTAAAATAAGTCCCACGTCCAGTATCGGTACTGCTCCAACTTTGTTCTTCCTCGAGGTTATATTGTCTATTACTGACTCTTCGTATTTCCATATACATTTTAGAACTGGTTTCTCAATGTCCACATACACGCACAACGTGCTGAGATTCTCCTCCGGGTTACACCTTGGAGAGAAGGAACATCCTCAAACACGAGGCATCCCATCCATGACCATGGTATGTCTCTACCCTTTAGGACTTCTAAATTTTCTCTGAATAACAGCGTGTAAATTTTTGTAAAAGACTTTGTACATCTTTGATTTGATTCTATTCTCCGTTATTTTTTTATTTTTGGGGGGCAGGCATAAGTATTTAAAAGCTGTTTTTCTAATCGTTGGTGATACATAGAAAAAAACAGATTTTAAAATAATTTATAGATTTTATTTTTTAAAACATACTTAAGTCTACAGAAAAATTGAGCAGAAAGCACACAGAGTTCCGATACACCCGTGTCACACCCGTGTCTCCCTACCTCCACCAGCCGGTTTCCCTTATTGCTAACATCTTGCATTAATGTGGCACATTGTGACAATTAACGTGGCACATTGTGACAATGTGGCACAGTGTTACAATTAATGTGGTACATTGTTACAATTAATGTGGTACATTGTTACAATTAATGTGGTACATTGTTACAATCCGCAAGCCAATGTTGTACCCTGTAGTGTTTGGATAAACGTGGAATGACAAGTATCCACCCCCAGTCTATCACGCAGAGTATTTTCACTGCCCTAAAAATCCTCCATTTTCTGCCTTTTCATGCTTCCGTCCCCCTGACCCCTGGCCTCCACTGATCCTTCTGCTGTGTCCAGAGTTTTGCCTTTTCCAGAATGTCCTAGAGTTGGAATCACACAGTGTGCAGCCTTTTCAGATTGGCTTCCTTCACTTGGTAACATGCATTTACGGTTCTTCCATGGTCCTAAGTGTTTTTTGCACCTTTGTTCATGAGAAAAATTGGTAATTTTCCTCTCATATTTTCATGAGGTTTTGTTAGCAAGGTCGTGTGAGTGGCAAAAAAAATCTGGCAAGTTTTTTCTCCTTTCCTATTCTCTGAGAGAATTTATTTAATATTTGCACTATTTCTTTCTTAAGTTTTGAGTGGGTTGCACCAGTGCCTTCACATGGATGTGCCATTTCCTTTCTAAATATAGACCCGGCTTCTTTAATAGACCCAGGTCATCCCTGTCTTCTTTTTCTTCTTATGTCAGTTTGGTTAATTGGGTTTCTCAATGTTGAACGGTGCCCATGCTTTTTACTTCATTGATTTCTGTCTTATTTTATTGTTTACTTCCTTCTGCTTACTTTGAATTTATTTTCGGTTTTCTAACTTTCCCAAAAAGGTACTTAGATTATTGATTTCCAAACACTTTTGTTTTCTAATACATTTAAGGCTGTAAATTTTCCTGTAAGTATGGCATTCAGTGAATCCCACCATTTTGTTATTTTCTGTATCATTCGATTCCAAATAGTTTTAAATTTCAATCATTTTAAATTTTGATTTCTTCTCTGATGCATAGGTTATTTAGAAGAGTATTACTTGATATCCAAATATCTGGAGGGTTGTTTTTCGAGGTGAGTTTTTGCTATTGATTTTTAGCTTTACTCTCTTGTAATTAGAAAATGTTTTATTTTTTCAATTTTTAAAATATACTGAAACTTGCTTTATGGGCCAGCCTGTGATCAATGTTAGTAAACGCACTTAACAAGAGTATGTATCCCACAGGCCGGCCAGCAATACCCCATAGATGTCAACTAGACATATTTTGATAATTGAGTTATTCTGATTTTTCTCAGTTACTGGGAGAGGTATATTCAAACATCCATCTATGATTGTGGATTTCACTATTTAGTTTCATTTTGTTGGTTTTTGCTTTACATATATTTGAGGTTCAGTTATTAGATACATCAAATTTAAAACTGTTACGTCATCCGCGGATGGAGCCCTTGTCACTGCGGGTTGTCCCTCGATGTCCCCAGTGCTCTTCCTCACAGCGACGCCTACTGAACCTGACATTATCTCAGCTAACCCGCTTTCTTTGCTTAAAGTCTGCCGAGTACCGCTTATTTCTATTCTTTAATAACCTTTTCAAGCCTGGTACTCCGAGTGCTAATTCAATTTGCATTAATGTAAAATAGAATTTCTGATATAATTCAGTTTCAATCCACTCTTCTGCCCTTATTTTCATTGTCATACCACCTGCTCTCTGTGGCTCTACTTTCTCTCTACTTTCCTTCTTTTGGGTTAAGCAAATACTTTCGTCATCCTGTTTCACTTCCATGAGCCTGTGGTTATCTGAACCGCCTCCCACGGAGGCTGCTCAGTCCCAACCGCTCCCGTAATGGCTCTTGAAAAGTCATGTCGATTTTACAGTTCATTGTGCCTTTCCACCTGCCCGTCGCATCGATACCTCCAGATCATGAGAGCCCCTTATTATCTCGCTGTTGTTTGGGTAACAACGTCTTCACCCAAAAGGGCCCCAAGTGAGCATGAAGAAGAGGGACCGTGAGGAAGAAGGAGGAAGGCTTCCCCTGCTGCGTGGCAGGTGGGACAGGAGGGGCTGGGAGGCGGGTGCAAGACAGCACCGGCCGGCTCTCCGCTGCCCAGCAGAGGTCTGTAAACCGGGAGAAGACGGGGACGGGTCCTGGGCGGCCGGAGGTTCTGGGGAAGTGCAGCTCCGGAGAGATCGGCGGGCCTGGGAGCGTGTGGGCATGCCGCGTCCGCCACGCAGCGGCTCTGACCGGGTGGCCGAGGACCCGGCAGTGCCGCAAGGCCTGGAGGGGCCGAGCAACGAGGAGGTGGTGAGTGGCCCGGAGGAGGGAGGGCTCTCGCTGCCCGCTGCAGAGTCAGGGGACACGCAGCCGCTGCTGCGGCCAGAGAAGAAGTCATGGAGCCTGTTGGGTCCTGACGGCTGACGTGTCCCTCGAGCGGATCACCCGGATGCCTGGGTGTGCTCGGCGGCGGTCCCCGCCGGGCAGCCCCTCCCAGCCTCAGACTGGTCGCTGTCACCCGGCGAACAGCTTCAGCCAAGCCCGGGTGCTCAAACGCTCACAATCCCACCAGGAGGTGCGCTCGAGCGCTGACTCCCAGGCGTCAGGGCCCTAAAAACGGCCTGGGGACGACCGTTTACAAGGCAGACCCCAACGCCGCCAGCAACGGGACACAGACGGTCCCAGCCTGCCCTTGAGACCCACCGATTTAAAACTCCCCACTAAGTAAGTGTCGGAATCAATCACAGTGCAGAGGGAGCAAACCGTTTGGATTTTTAGAGCTTCTGTTTGTGAGTGAATAATTTTTACGATAAAATAAATGACCCGTATATCTACTCGTTAGAACTGACCTGGCAGGAATTCTTGGAAGCCCTTAGTTTCTTATTTGTTTTGTCGCCATCTGTTCCTTAATGTGAGGAAACCAGCCCGTATTTTTTCCAACAGAATCTCTAACTCGGACTCCTCATTAGCTAAAACCAGGTCCCCAGGAATCCCCCAATCGCGAAGTTTCCGCGTCACTCACAGCGGTCGTCAACCGCACGGAGAGGGTATGTCCGGATCGCTCGTTATCCCCAGTAAAACTCCTTCAGCGGCTCCCGCTTCTCTTCCTACAGGCCGGGCGCCGCTCCAGCCACGGAAGCAGAGCCACGCGGCGAGCCAGGGAGCACGCGGCCGGCGGGGCAGGCCGGGTGCAGACCCTCCACGGACGGGAAGACGCCGTCCAGATGGGAGCACCGCCTGCCTCCCGGAGTCCCCGGATCAAAGGCTGGCGTCATCCGGAAACAGCCCCACACGTACACCCAGGAGAGCGTTTGACCCGCTCTCTGGCCGCCCCACGATCCAGCCAAGTTGGCCCTTAAATTAACCATCACGCTGGTGTGTATTTTCACAGGTAGCCCTGCTTCGGTCCTGAGACTGCGCCGTGGGGACCGGGGGG
>CM052895.1:132667288-132745024 GCA_028534135.1 Potos flavus | reverse complement strand
TCCCAGGCTGTGGGGGGTGTCCCAGGCTGTAGGGGGGTACCAGGCTGTGGGGGGGTGTCGCAGGCTGTGGGGAGTCCCAGGCTGTGGGGGGTATCCCAGGCTGTAGGGGGTCCCAGGCTGTGGGGGGTCCCAGGCTGTGGGGGGGTCCCAGGCTGTGGGGGGTGTCCCAGGCTGTAGGGGGGTACCAGGCTGTGGGGGGGTGTCCCAGGCTGTGGGGGGTCCCAGGCTGTGGGGGGTCCCAGGCTGTGGGGAGTCCCAGGCTGTGGGGGGTGTCCCAGGCTGTGGGGGGTCCCAGGCTGTTGGGGGGGGTCCCAGGCTGTGGGGGGGGGGGGAGTCCCAGGCTGGGGGAGGTCCTGCCTTCCCTGACGCCTGTCTGTTCACCGTGGGAGGAGGGACCCGAGCAGAAGGCAGTGGGGGTCACGGCCGCCCAAGCAACCAGGGCGGAGGAGCTGGTCCCCTCCCCAGGGGACTGCAGAGAAAGGAGCCCAAACTTGTCATTTCTTCCCTAGTCCCACCAACTGTGTGCACCAGGAGCTGCAGGGGCTGCTGGGAGGTGCCGTGGGGCTGCGGCGGCAACCCGGGGGCTCTCTGTAGCAGGAAGCAGAGCCCCGCCGGGCAGCGTGGGGGCCACAGAACTCCGACCATGACCGCAGAGTAAAGAGCCGCTCCTCGCCGCCCGGCCGCGTCTCAGACTCGCTGGGGAGCAGAAGGAACGGACAGGAAGGGCGCCTTCCGCCCGACGTCACGTTCGTGGAGTGGGAGACAGGTACGTGAGTCCACATGGCTGACGTCAGAGCAGGGGACACCCCGCAGACGGGCAGAGGGTCTCGTGGACACCCGTGATGTTCTCTATCTCAACCCAGGTGGTGGCTGCCACCTGTGTCCACACGGGCAAAATCGCCTTTCACTGCACGCTCAGGATTTGCACACTGCACTCAGCTTCCCCCCGAGGTGGTCCTGTGGGGCTCCCCCGAGACCTTCTGGGTCGGCGCCTTCCCCTCGGCCACCTGCTGCGTGCCCCGTCACGGTGCTGCTCGGCGGGCCGGCTGCTCCGATGGCTGGCGGGACACGGCCTCGTGCTGACCAGACCACGCGTCCTCTCCCAGCCCCGGCCTCCGGAGGGAGGGGCACCCCCAGACCCTCAGCTCTACTGTGCGGGCAGGGGCAGTGTGTGGCGTCCGCCCGGCGCTCTCCCCACCACAGCGCTGGCCCGTGGGGCACACTCCACCCCCCGCACGCCCACGGGCCAGGCCCAGGCTCCCAAGGGGTGTCTGCGGGGACACCCGTCCCACCGCGGCCGGCGGCTGGGGGCCTGCGTCTCTGAGGCCCGCAGGACAGAGGACTCAGACGTGACAGCAGCGAGAGCGTGAGGCGCCTTCCAGGGCTGGAGGTGACGGGGGGAGCAGACCCACGGCACAGACGCGTCCACACCAGACGCCCTCGTCATGGAGCACACGCCCCCGGGGCTCTTACGTGTCTTTTGAAGGACTTGCGGACGTGTCCCTGGGCGGTTCTCCGGACCACGGCGTAGCGGCGCACGCAGTAGGTGTTTTCGTGAGGCCTGAGCACGCTGGCAACCACCTCCGCCAGCCTGTCCTGAGGGAGGGCGTCATATGCCCCCGCCACGTCCACCTGCGTGGGAACGCACGTGCTGTTCACGGGCCGCACCCAGGGGCCCCAGTACTGCCGGCCCCCAACTCGGGGGGATCGGCCGCGGGAGGACCCGAGACTCCCTGACCCCCCGCCGTCCCCCGTCCCCGCCACACACACCTGTTCCACGGCCCCCAGACTCAGCAGCCCAATCCCTGTCTACACCCGGAGCCCCAGTGTGGCTTCCCCGGGGATGCCCCATTCGCACAAACGCGGGGCCGAAGGCCAGCCTCTCCCGCCCCCTGCCCCCTGCCCCAGCCAGGGCCCACGATGGTCAGGGAGGCCGCTCCCGCAGGCTGGACGTGCCCGGCTGGCTCACTTGCGTGTGGGGTGGGGGTCGGAACTGGGCACCCACCTTGACAAAGTACAGCTGGGGCACCGGGTCCCGGGCCCGCACGCGGAGCACGAAGGCGTGCCAGGCCCTGTGGATGTCGTCCATGCCCAGCACGGAGGCCCCCAGGAGGCCAGGGCACCGGGACCGCTCATAGTTCAGAACACTGAACAGCGTCTTCACTTGCGACGTGAGATGCTGGACCTGCAGAGCCGCCCGGGACAGGGGCAGCACCCTCAGAGGACGCCCACCGCACGGGGCCGCGTCCGACCTCCCCGCCCCCGCCTACCGGGACCCCGCGGGGGCCGCGTCCGACCTCCCCGCCCCCGCCTACCGGGACCCCGCGGGGCCGCGTCCGACCTCCTGCCCCTGGGGGGCCGCGTCCGACCTCCCCGCCCCCGCCTACCGGGACCCCGCGGGGGCCGCGTCCGACCTCCTGCCCCTGCCTACCGGGACCCCGCGGGGCCGCGTCCGACCTCCCCGCCCCCGCCTACCGGGACCCCGCGGGGGCCGCGTCCGACCTCCTGCCCCCACCTACCAGGACCTCAGGCACAGCTCACTGCCTCTGCACCTCCCCTTGCCCACCCAGCACCCCCAGACTCCCGAAGGGCCAGAGGGCCACTCCCCCCATATGCCCCCAGACCCTGCGGTCTCCCTGGGGATGTTACAGGATCCTGGAAAATGTAGGAACTGCAGCCAGCTCCGGGAGTCTCCCTTCTCCCCCTACCAAGTCGCCCCACAGACGGGGCAGGACGCTGCCTCTGCGGAGACCCCTCACCCCACCAGGCAGGGGGACCTGCTCTTCACTCGCAGACCCAACCAGGTCCCCAGTCAACATCGACAGCCTTGCTTTCTCATTCGGGGGCATCACAATGACGAAATCACCCCTAAACGCTATGTGGAGCCACTCGGAAAGGGTCAGAGCTCTGGTGACAGAGATGCCACGGGGGGAGACCGCAGGGGTGCTAGGCACGGGGGGAGGTCCCGCAGGGGCGGGGCGTGTGCACTAATCACAGGGGAGAATGTCCTGTGTGGGTCACTGGAACCCCAGCGCTGGTGGCAGGTGAATGACCCGGTTCTTCCTGTCCTCGGCTCCCGGAGAGCACGGAGTCCCCGCAACGGCAGGATTCCAGAAGCCAGGGGCGCGGCGTGGCCAGCTCCGTGTCCTGAGGACCTGTGGGTCCCCGGGGGCTGTCGAGCACCCTGCAGGACTGGCCTTCCTGCGAGCTCCTTGTCTCGCCGCGGGCACGTGTCCCCGTCAATGCAGCCTGACCGCAGCGGACCTCCTCACGGCCTCCTGTCCCCCTGCACACCAGGCCGGGGCTCGTGGGCTCCCGGCTCAGAAATGGAACAGCGCTGACCTTCTTGTCTCGGCGGAACGTCCGGGCTCCCACCACGTAGTCCATGTTCACGATCGGCCGCAGCCCCCCGGGCTTGGGGAGGAAGCGGAGTCTGGACGTCAGGAGACTCGCCCTGGCGTCGTGCTGGTTTCGGACCTCTGCTGCGGACAGTTCCCGGAGATGCACACGGCTGAAGTGCTGTCTGAAACACAGAACCTCGTGGGCTGCAGCTCGGCGGGCACGCGGGGGCCCAGGGCGGGCGGGCTCCTGAGGGTGGCGGAGCCGGGCCCCCAGCCCCGCAGGACGCTGTGGCCGGCCACCTGCAGGAGCGCCCTTCCGCGGCGGGTGCCGGACGCCGGGGTCCCTCCAGGCAGAGCCCTGGGAGGCTGAGGTTGGAGCAGCCGGGACCCTCGGGCGAGGGCGGGCGAGGGGGTGACTGGGGCGGCCCCCCAGGGGAACGGGGACATCTGTCCGTGGGCCTGCCAGCTCCCTGCAGCCTCTCCCCCGCCACCACCCACAGGAGGGGCTCGTGGCCCCAGCAGGAAGGGCGGTATGCGAACCCAAACCCCCAGGAGGCCTCCGACGCCCGCCAGGCAGAGGGACAGTTTCCCAGTCCCCACAAGGACTCTCAGGAGCCACCCCGGATCAGGTGCCGTGAGATATCTGAATCATTAAAGAGGCTGCACCGTTAGGTCAAACCCACAACCGGCCTCCAGAGCCCCCCGCCCCAGGAGCAGGAGGACGCGGCCCCGGCACCGTGTGGCTCAGGGCACTCCAGCCCAGCGCCCTCCTCGGAGACGTCCTGACTCAGGCCACAGCCTTGACCTGAGTGTGCGATGCAGCCCAGGAGCCCCGATCTCGCTGCTTTCGGGGCCTTGCCAAGCCCTGTGAGGACATGGGGCGCATCGGCCCAGCCAGGCTGCGGAGAAGCCCGGCTTGTCCTTTAGGCCGGCAGCCTCTCCGCGCCGGGATCCCGAGCCAGCCCACGTCCAGCGCACCCCTTCAGATGGACGTGACACGCCTCTTAGACGAGCCGAGCCCCTGCCCAAAGCACACCTCTGTCCCCAGATCCTGCCTGCACGCCACCCACGGACGAGACCGTCCCACTCATTGTGTGAATTAAAACAGCATCCGACCCACATGCCGGGGCCAAGCCAATGACCTGCCCGCGAGGTTGTGTCCATTCAGAACAAACTTCTTCCCCTTTCGAGAGCCTAGACCCCAGATGGCCCAAACTCGGACGTCCCAGACAAACAAAGGGGGCCCCGGGAGTCTGTGCCCAGCGTGGGACCCCCGGTGAGGGGTGCACGGGGGGCCTGGAGCCAGCTGGGGGCAGGACGCGGGGCTGCCCTCGGCACACGTGGGAAGGATCAGGAGCGCGCGACCCCGACTGAGACACCTGATTCCTAGAGTCTGCAACGGGCTCCAGACGCTCTTCCGGTAGAAGAAGAGCCGATTCTTCTGAAACGTGGTTTCCGTGACGTAAAAAAACGACCTGAGCAGCTCGACCACGTACGTGCCCATCAACCAGCACAGGAACCTGGCCAGGACCCCCTCTCGCCGGCAGTGCTCGGCGGCCGGGACACTGCGAGCCCCTGAAACGGGAAAGGCACAGACCCCAGTGTCCACCCTGCCCCTCGCAGCCACAGCGGCCGCTTGAAACAGGCCGGTGGGGACTGAGGCGCAGGGAACACGATCCGCGGCCCGAGGAGGGACGCGGCCACTACGACACGTCTGCTGATCACGGGACGGGAGGGCACTTTGGACGTGTCGGCCAAATAAAAGACATTACTGGTTTCACGTTTCCTCTTCTACTTTGTAACGCGGCTACCAGAGAGTTCCAACTACATGCGCAGTTACGTTATATTTCTACTGGACAGAGAGGAGGGGGCTCCGTCACCAGTCCTGGTTTACAAGCAAGATGGAGAAGCAGGGACATGCTCTTCCGATGGCGACTCAGCCATTCGGCAGCATCACCACTGGGCAGCAGGGTCCAGATGTACCCGGGGTTTCCCAGGCTGAACCACACAGGGGCTGAGGGTCGCCAGACGCTGCGCAGCTGGGGACAGACACCACAGGGCTGTGAGCACTTACATGGGACCGTGAACACACATTGTGGGAATGGGCGGTCACCCCACGGGCCGGGGACACGTGCCGCGGGAATGGGCGGTCACCCCACGGGGCCGGGGACACACGCCACGGGAATGGGTGGTCACCCCACGGGGCCGGGGACACACGCCACGGGAATGGGTGGTCACCCCACGGGGCCAGGGACACGTGCCGCGGGCCCAAACTGTCCTCTGTATTCTATTCTGTGCACTTGGAAAGGTCACAAGAAAGTGTCACCAGGCTGCCACCCAGACCACAGCACATACGGAACTGAGGGCGTTACCACTAATGACGGACGTGGCAGAAACCAGGAAGGAGCAGGAAGGGGACCCGGAGGCTGGTCTGGGGTAGAGGACAGAACGGTGAGAGAGGGGAGGGAAGAAAAGGGCAGGGGCGGAGCTCAACAAACACTGACCGGAACACAGCGCGACCTCTAACTTGAGGCGTAACTAAGTGGGAAATCGCATCAGGCCCTCGTGCTGCTCAGGACAAGGGACCCTGAGACGACGGCAGAGCTCGCGGCTCCTAACCGCCGCCAGGGCAAACCGGGAAGGAGGGCAGAGTGGGAGAGGCGCACAGTCCCCGGAAACGGGGACGAAGGGCAGGGGAAAGGCAGACGAACCGGGAAGAAAGACGAGGGAGCATCGGGCACATCTAGAGTCAGAGGAAAGAGGTCAGATTCTCCAGGTTAGCAGCAAAGATCGCCAGACTGGACGAAAGCTGAAGCAGCAGTGCTGACCTGCCGCGCCCAAACCGCGAGGCCCCGGAAGGCTGGAGGCCGGCGCCGCCGGGAGAGCTGGCGCGCTGCTCGGGGGCATCAGAACGGACGGTGCGGTGACAGGCACTAACTGGCGTCACCAGGGACGCGAACCTTCTAGAATGCACGCGCACGTGATAAAACCTGACGGAAATACCGTCGGAGCAGGGAGAAACGGACAGATCCGCCCCCGAGAGGGGACGGTGGTCTCAGGCGGCGTGAATGCGGCAGCCGGCCGCAGGCCTGCAGACGCACGAGGGACACACACGTCTGCCCAGCCTCAAACGGCCTGGGTCCTGCAGACCGGCCACCACGCAACCGGGTCACAAGTCAACAGAAAAGATCACACACAGCTCAGCAACGCGCTGAGCAGAGAAGAGATCGCAGAAGAAACGAGAAACTACCGAGAAGCGGCTGAACCCAGACACGTGCCACACACGGGAAGCTGGGGCGCAGCTAAGACACAGCCAGGAGGGGACGCCGCCAATCACCCCCGGGGCAGTCCGACAGCAACGCCGGGGACCCTGACAGCAGGGCGGAGGAGGGGGACATGGCCCCGAGACCCAGCCGCGGCCTGCAGAGCCCGCCGAGGACCTACGGAGCCAGTGGACTCCACTCCGAAGGTCAGAGCCACCGTTCAGACCATCGTGGGGGCTCGTGTAAGCCAATGGGCTGGGACGACGGAGCACAGTCCACACACGAGCCATGTGTGCCCGGGGTCAGGGAGCAAGGCTGCCAGCAGTCCGGCGGGGGCCAGGGGGCAGGCCGTGGGGGGGGCACCTCCCCAGTTTCCATCGGGAATCCATTCTGTGATGTCTAGTGACACCGGGCAGCAGATGGGGACAGCCCGGCAGTCTGGCCTCCGGGCATGGGGACGGGTTTCTGACGGGAGTCAGAGGGCAGAGTGGCAGGCAGGACACTGGTCGAGGCTGGCTTGACAGAGGCCGAGCCCCTGCCCGGCTGATGGTCTGCACAGGGGAAGGGGTGTTCCGGCGGGGGAGGATGGAGGTGACCCCGAGGGCCATTCGTCTCTCCGTGTCATTTATGCAGCCCCGTGGGCCACGCACGTGGCCACGGTCGCGGGAAGGAACAGGCCACTAGGGCCACGGCTCCAGTGTGCAAGGACGCAGGGAGGTCCAGGAGCTGGGCCCCAGTCACCCGGGAAAGCACCGGCTCCTTCCTGTGCGCAGTGCGCGGGGCACGGCAGACCTCGTGTGAGGCTGGGGACAGGGCCATGGAACTCAACGCTTTCCGCCGAGTGAGCGGAGCCTGACGGCATGGGTCCTGTGACAGTTGTCCAGCGGTGCCGGACACCTTGGAGGGTCAACCACGTTGTCGCCCGGGGAAGGGAGCGGCTGGTTACGGGCGTGCGGGCACGCCCGGTGCGAGAGTTCTAGAAGCGTGCTGTGCTAATGGCCCTTGCGCTCTGCGATGTTTCCCGTGAACTTAACCATTTGTTAGGAGGGTAGATCGCAGGCGATGTGTTGTTTTCCCACAATTAAAAAACAAAACTTACAAGCCCGAGTAATTGGAAGGTCGCCCAGAGCCTCTTGGGGAACCGGAAAGGGTGTCCCCCGGCCCCCATCGGAGACCATCATAATCACGATCTTTGCAGATGAGGCCGGGCATACTTTAAGCCCCGGTCGCGGGAGACTGAGATGGATCTCCCAGGTGGTAAGTAAGAGGGCTCGGCAATCGTCTTTCACCTAGAGGTCTCAGATGTTTGGGAGCTTGGGCAGGTCAACCGGCAAAACCCCAGGGTCTCTCCCTGTTGCCGCTTCCCACCCGGGAGGGTGGCCGGTGGCTGGACGTGCATCCTGCATCTGCTCCCCGCGTGGCCCCAGTGCCCGCAGCAGTGCCCCGGGGAGTCTGTGCAAACGGGATGGGCGGGGTCAGAGGTAGGGGTGGAGCCTGGGGGGGAGGGAGGCACCTGCTGGCGGGGCTGCTCACCTGGGCTCCCCCGCAGCCAGGCGCAGTCCTGCACTTTCATCTTCCACGTGAGCTCCTGCGGCGACAGCCTGGCGTGCTTTCCCAGAGACACGAACTTCTTCACGTTCCTCAAGAAGCGGCGCTGGTTGTGCCCGGAGCCCCAGAGCGCGGGGGGCACCAGCCGGCACAGGCAGGCCCGCAGGAAAGCGTACACCTGCCAAGGGCTGCTGTGCTGTCGGAGGAGCCGCGCCAGGCGCCCGGAGTCCGCGTTCTCCCCGGGGGCTGCCGCGGGCCTCCCGGAAGGGCAGACGCCCTCTCCTCCGCGGGCCTGCTCGCCAGATGCCTCCCTGGGGGCCGCGGCCCGGAGCGGGCAGTGCGTCCTGAGGAGCGCGCCGTACGGGCACCGCGCGTGGTTCCCAAGCAGCTCCCGGAACAGGGGCCTCATCCGCCAGTAGCGCGAGGGCAGGCGGCGCGTCCTGCGGGCAGCCCCCGGCCTCCCGGGCGTGGAGCCCAGAAAGACGGTCTCCACGAGTTTCCGGGCGCCGGTCAGGCTCGGCGGCAGGGCGCTGAGCAGGAAGGACGGGCGCAGCTGCTCCCTGCCTCCCGAGCAGTAGAGGAAATGCTTGGTTTCGGGGTGCGCTGGCTGGTGGGGTACTCCCTGGGGCCCCTGAGACGGCTGTGCGGCCGGGGAGCTGAGACGAGTCCCAGGAGGCCCTCCCTCCCAAGAGGCAGCTTCTGCAGCAGCCCTGGCAGGGGTCACTGCATGAGGTTTGCTGTCACCCAGCCCATGCGCCCGGCCCAGGCGGGCCCGGGCAGACGGCCTATGGGTCCCCTGCTCCGGCTCTGGGGTCACGCCGCGCCTGGGCCTCTTGGCCAGAGGCGGACTGCTCCCCGACTTGCCCCGACGCCGCCTTGGGCCGGAGTTGCAGGCCTGGCGCGTGGGTCTGAGGTCCATCCGGGTCCCGGGACTGTGGCCGGGGGACGCGCGGGGCCGGGCCCCGGCGGGGACGCAGAGGTCGTAGAGCGGAGGCCCACACACCTGGTAGGCGCAGCTCGGGGCCACCAGCACGTAGAGCGCGCAGCACGTGAGCAGGTGGGTGAGCACATCGTCGCCCACGCGGCGCAGCAGCAGCCCCCACGCGCCGCTGCCGCGCAGAGTGTCCGTCACGGTGTTGGGCAGGTAGCTGCGCACGCTGGTCGTGAAGGCCAGGGGCGGTCCGCCGCGGGCCCCGTCCAGCAGCGCGAAGCCGAAAGCCAGCACGTTCCTGGCGCCGCGCTCGCACAGCCTCTGCACCACCCGGGCCACCAGCTCCTTCAGGCCGGACACCTGCGGGGGCGGGGCGTCCTCAAGGGCCGGGGACCGAGGCGGCCGGGGGCCCGAGCGCGTGGCCCTCCCGCTCCCGCCCCGGCTCCCCGCGGCAGCCCACCTGGCGGAAGGACGGGGCGACCGGGGGCGGCCGCGCGTCCCAGGGCACGCACACCAGGCACTGGGCCAGCAGCGCGCGGAAGGCCGCCGGGTCCCCACGCCGCACCAGCCGCCGGCCCTGGGGCCCCAGGCGCCGCAAGAAGGAGGCCAGCGGCAGCACCTCCCGGTAGCGGCCCCGCAGCAGAGCGCGCACGGCGCGGCACCTGGGCGCGCGCGGCATGGCCGGAGAGGGGCGGGTCCGCGGGAGGAAGGGGCGGGCCCGAGAGGGGGTCCGCACGGGGGGCGGGGCTTCGGGGAGGAAGGGGCGGGGCCGGGGCGGGGTCGCGGCAGCCCGGGGTGGTGGCGCCAAGGTGCGGCGAGGTCTCTGGGTGCTTCGGTGGCGCGACCGCATCCTCTCCGCCCACGCCCGCGACCCCGTGCAGGGAGCCGCGGCCGCAGCGGGGGTCGCACAGCGGGGCGCGGTGGAGGCGGCCGCGGCTCTGGGGTACCCCAGGGGGAGCCCTGACGTGGGGCACCTGCTGCGCCCTGCGCCGCCTGGGGACAGGGTTCCCTTGCTTGTCGCTGAGGGCTGCCGCGCGTCCAGCCGGGGTGGGGTGGTGGCAGTGGAAGGAGCAGGGTGGCAAGTGGGCGACGATGCCCGAGAAGAAGGGTCACCGGCGCGCCGGCCACGTGGGCCTAGAGGCAACTGAGGGCCCAGGCGGCCGGCAGCGAGCGGGCGGCCGCCGTTCTTCCCCACCAACTTGGTCTCCTAGGCCCCGGGTTGTACTTTCTCCTTTCAGGTCCTTAGGCTTCTGTGGTCTCCAGCAGAAACAAAAAACCTAAATCAGTTCCCTACTAAGCGGGGTCCCCGAAGGACGGGGAGAAACTGCAGCCACAGGAACCGTGTGGCTCCCTGAGCAGGCCCCTCGCAGCCGCTCCCACTCGGGGCCTACTCAGAGCCGCCCAGGCAGGCAGAGGGACCCGCCTCGGCCTCGGAGCCCCTTCCCGCCCAGCCCAGACCCGGGGGGACAGTGTTGACGATGCCGGTCATGAGGCTTGAACAAGACATTTCGGAACAGCCACCCTAACGAGACTTGACGCAAACGCAGCTTCCGCGGCTCGTTCACGCTTGAATCACTGAGCGGTAGGCGGACTCGCGAGTCTCAGGGGGCCTCGGGATGACGGACCGAGCTCAGCAAACTGCATGGCTGGCCGAGTTGAACAACATAAGAAACTTGGTCAGGAAATCGCTTTTATTCACGGACCTCACATTTAAACAGGCCTCCCCGCGGGTCCCCGTGGGTCCCCTCGGTGCGGGCAGAGGGCTCTGACCAAGTCCCGCCCCGGAGGGTTCCACGGAGCCAGCTCTGCGGCCTCCGGGCCGGGTCGGAGACCCACGGACTTCTCACTTCTGCCACGGGTGCGTTTGCGACTGCTGGGGGCAACTGTTCTTTTCTACCAAAGTTCCTCTGATTCACCTGGAGAAACCCGCTCAGCAGACAGAGGTTTTTAGAAAAAGCGTAACAGGAAAACGGAGGCAGAAAAGGACACGTGGGGTTAGTACCGTGTTGATGGCGGGGAAGGGCCCCCCAGCCTGAACAGAGATGGGTCATCTCCGGGGTCACGTGTGCGGTTAACCTGCCCCGGGAAGCAGGCGATGGTCTGAAATCATTGAGTTGTAAACGTGAGAAATGTTCCAAGGAAAACACCAATGCTGTTGGCTTGAGATAGAATACAGCAGAAGCTTCGTCCTGGGCCTTCTGCGAGGCTGTGGGTGGGCTTCCCACTTGACACCCGGAAGTTTCTAAACCGGGTGTGTTGGGCACCAGGAGCCGAAGAATGCCGCCGGGCCGTGGGTTCAGTGCAGGGGGAGGAGCCCCCAGCCCAGCCCGTGTGCGGGCCTCCGCGCAGCCTGGCCAGACTGACTCAGGAGCCTTCTAGCAGCACGTGCAGGGGGCGTGGGGGGCCGCCCGGCGGTTCAGGGGGCTCCAAGAGCCGCAGGATGTCGACAGACCGCTTCTCCCCGGTCCACGAGGAATCACGGGAATGACAAGGGCAGGTCTCAGGAAGCCCCAGCCCTGCCCGAGTGACCTGAGCCCAGGGAGGCCATCGTCGGTGCCCGGGCAGGGCTCACTACCCGCTGTCACTGGGCTGCAGGCTGGCGCGGGCAGACCGCCCTGGGGGAGAGCCAGCTCTGGATGGCAGTGCGGGCAGGAGCTTTCGAGGGGACGGCCCGTCCGGTGCTGGGCCTGCTGGCCGGGCACCCTCCCAGGCCCACACACGCCTCAGCTCCAAACAGGTGTGTGCGGTTGGGCCGCTGCCCAGATGAGCACAGCGCCCGGCGGGCGGCTGCGTACAGGCATCTGTCCGGGTGGGAGCTGCCCACAGAGGGAACGCGAGGAAGAAATGACATCATCGGTGTGGCCTTGCCGACAGAGGGCCCCCGCTCCCGGGAAGGGCCCTCCGCGGGGCACCGTCCAAGCTGCTGTGATGTCCGCATCTGCCTTCGTTTGCATCCCCCTGACTCTGACCCTCCTCACATCCCAGCCGCGAAGTCTCTCGCACCAGGCGAGGCCACGTCCCCGGGTTCTGGGACTCGGACGTGGCCTCCTTCCCTCGACGCTCAGCGTGACAGAGAATACAGCTGCTGATGGGTTCTGCCTCCGGGGGCCTCTCCCAGTGTCCCCAGTGGGTGACCTCCCGGAACGCGGGGACCCTTGGCCAGAGCCAGCCTGGTACTGAGCCCGGCCCGGTGCGTGTGTGGAGCTGGATGTCCTCTCACCGCCCGCGTGGATTTGCGTGAATAGCACGGCTCTTGCCATGCGGAATGGTGCCGCGGGCTCCAGGGTCACCGTGCTGCCCTCCCCCTGCCCCGGCCCCCGGCCCCTGACCCCCAGCCTGCTCTGCAGGGAGACTGTCGCTTCGAGACTAGAAGTGGAGTCACAGCACACGTGACGTGCAGAGTTGGGCGCCGCGCGCCGCGTCCTTCCCGTGGGGCCAGCGGTCTGCTGCTCTCCATCTCAAAGCAGCGTCCAGTCAGGGCTGTGGGGCTCGGGGGACGCGACCGCCCGCCTGCTGAAGGCGTCTGGGACTCTCTCACTTTGGAGCTGGTACCCATGAAGCTGTGCTGTTTGTAGACGGCATTTTGTGCCGATCACATAACTTGTCGTTCCTCCTGGACAGAGGTCCGGGAGAGTGGCCGGGTCACGCTGTAAGGGCGGGCGCGCCGCCTCTGTCCCTCGGGCACCCCGCGGGCTCCTGCTTCCCTGGGGCCCTGCCAGCACGCGCTGTCGCCTGTCTGATGGGCTGTGGACGGCCCGCAGGCCGCCAGGGAGACGCCGGGATGGGGCGCCGGGGCAGCCTTGAGCACAGGGCCCGCCTCGGCCCCGCAGAAGGTTCCGGCTCAGGGAGCGAAGAAGAGTCCCGGGAGGGGCCCTGTCCTTCCGACCACACGCCAGGGAAGGGAGGGGGCGTGGAGGGCAGGTTCAGGGACCCGGGTCTCTGGGGGTGTAGGGAGACGTCTGTGTCTGGCACCCCAGGGACCCCAAAGCCACCCCAGGTCCCGCGGGGAAGGGGGTTGTTTTGTTTGAGGGAAGTTATCCTCAGCGACCGACACTGTCTTTGCCAATAACCGAACACAGGCTCCCTGTGGGGACTGGGACTTCCAGTGCTATTTCACAAACCAGGAGCAGATGAGAGAATGTCCCCCGATAACCCCGTAAGGACGTGACACACCCAAGCCTCCACAGACCAGTCAGTGTTGTTCCCGGCGAGCGGGGGAGGGCATAGTGTCGGACTCCGAGGGCGCACCTCCCTCTGCGCGGTTTCTTGGGAGGCGGCTGGGCCCCAGGGCCCCGCTGCCGAGCGCGCTGCGAGGACCCCAGCGCTGGGTTGTGGGAGGGGGCTTCGCCGCGGTGGGCGGTCGTGCGGTCCCGCAGAGAGAGCCGCTCCGGGCAGCACCGCCAGGCCCTGCCAGACCCGGGGTCTCGCTGCGTCCCTGCGAACTCTCACTGTGGAGGGTTGATGTGGCCGCTCCTCCCTGCCCCCACCCACGCGGTCCCGACCACGGTGAGCCGCCGAGCGCGTGTCGCCGCAGGCGTTGGTGACGGCACCCGCACACAGCCTCCCCGGCACCAACAATTCACCCAGAGCTCAAAACGACGAAAGTCCCAAACGAGTGAAGTCCTTAACGGACCACGCACAGCAGGGTCAGAGCAGAGGACACAGGCCGCGTCCCTGGCAGCGTGGACCGTCCGCGTGGACGGCAGCGGCTGGCCCGCCAGGCCCGGGGATCGCCAGGACTGCCAGCTCGGAGCAGCTGGGGCGGGGACGCCCCAGGGAACCTCGGGGTCCGTGCCCGGTCTTCCGGGTGCTCCGGGTCCAGGGAGCCTCCGGGCCCACCTGCCACGGCCACCCCTGCCTGGGCTGGAAGAGCCCCCACTTTATTTTCTGTGCCTCGTTCTGCCGGGCAGGTCTCGGTGAGCAGAATGACAGGGGGGCTGCTCGGCGCCCGTGCCGTCCCCGTCTGCCGCCCCCGGCAGGTTGCTGTTGGGGTCCTGTTCACGGCGAGGCCACACCGCAGTGGGAATGACAGCCCTTGTTGGTGACTTTTCCCACGTTCGCTCATGATCCCTGAGCAACTGGGAAGTGGGTGGGCAAACGTCCTCACTTTCTCGCAGGTTCATGGGCGGGGGCTTCCTGAAAGCCCCGATCCTCGGGGGCCGGGCCGGGACGCAAACCCAGGGTCTCCAAGTGCAAGGCCGGTGTCCCCAGCGCGCGCGGCTGGCGCCGGGCAGACGCGCGTGGTCAGGAGGAAAGGCAGCAAGCCGGGGTGGGGGCCTCAGGAGACGGCCCCTCGGGTCAGGGAGGTTGGCGGCACCCGGGGAGGAAGGGTGCGCGTCCCCTCCCCCGGCGGGCGCGGCTGCCACATTTAATCCATCCCGACCCGTTTCCGTGTGTCTGTGTATTTTCCGTCCCAGCCTCCACCACCTGATGAAAACCAGCAGAAGCCTGGAACCCCTCTGAGTGCGGGGATTAGGTCCTCGCGTCTCGGCAAACACGGCCGCGCTCCGGCTGTGTGCGCGCCGCTGGATTTCTGCACTCTTGGACGTTATTTGATGAAATTTAAGAAAATGGTAAGATAAACTGACCCACTTGGAGGCTGAAAGGTGGAATTTACTTAGAGAATTAAGTCCTTAATCTCTCCTTTTGTGAGCAGCACGTGCCCCAGGCCACCTCCTGGCTCCCAGGCCCGTGACGGGCGTGTCTCTGGGCACGCTCAGGGCCCGGCCCCGCGGGTGCCCGCCGGCGAGAGTGGGGGCAGGATGGGGGGCGGGGAAGGAGGTGAGGCCGGGGCAGCCGGGGTGTCTGTGTCTCACAGGAGGAGGCCCTCAGCCCCGACCCGTACAGACGCCTGGTCCGGATGTGCTTGACTCGCTCGTGTCGCGGGCCGGACGCTGCCCCGTCACCTGCTACTGGGACGGCTGCCCCCGGCTTCCTGTGTGGCCGGCCACCCCCTCCCGGCAGCGTCCCTGGGAGCGGGGCCCATCCCGCTAATGCTCGCTGGGCCCGTAGACTTGGCACTCTGGCCTTCGTAAATCGCCGCATCTGGTCTCTCCCAGCCCCCAGGCGTGCACACTTGTGCGACACGGAGGCCCCGGGAAGACCGACCGGTCTCATGTCCGCAGGGACCCTGGCTCCCCGTAGGCGCCAAGGCCACAAGCTCCAGGTCCTCCCGGAAGGAGGGGTCACCATTCCGGCTTTCAGGATTCCTGTCGTTCACCAAATACGAACCTACAACCAAACACCTCCAAACACGCCACGAAGCGCCGTGACTGAGCAGGAGCAGTGCGAGCACAAAGCAGGGAATCAGATATGCAAGTTCTGCAGCTGCTGGGAAGGATCCGTAATGGAGTGCCAGCTGTGTTCGGCATCTGGGACGGACAGTGGGAGGGCCAGCGACGGTCCGGGAGGGACGGCATGCGGGGATGGCGAGGGTCCGGAAGGAACGGCGTGGGTCTGGGAGGGACAGCATGTGGGGATGGCGAGGGTCCGGGAGGGCCGGCAAGGGTCCGGGAGGGACAGCGAGGGTCCGGGAGGGATGGCGTGGGTCCGGGAGGGACGGCATGTTGGGATGGCGAGGGTCCGGGAGGGATGGTGAGTGTCCGGGAGGGCCGGCAAGGGTCCGGGAGGGACGGCATGTGGGGATGGCGAGGGTCCAGGAGGGCCGGCGAGGGTCCGGGAGGGACGGCGTGGGTCCGGGAGGGACGGCGAGGGTCCGGGAGGGACGGCGTGGGTCCGGGAGGGACGGCGAGGGTCCGGGAGGGACGGCGTGGGTCCGGGAGGGACGGCATGCGGGGATGGTGGGGTCCGGGAGGGATGGTGAGTGTCCAGGAGGGACGGCGAGGGTCCGGGAGGGACCCCGTGCAGAGACGGCGAGGGTCCGGGACCAGCCAGCCTATAAGGAGCCTACGTGTCACTGTGTACTGACAGAGTAAATATGGAGAATAAAGTACTAACGGAGAGAACGACAGCGATGTGGAGAAACAGATAGGAAGCAGCACCAGACCACAGCCCAGGGACCGGGGACTGAATCCAGGAGGGGGTAGAGGGTATGGACAGACCAGAGCCCCTCGGGGGGACAGGGACAGCGTGGGAGACGTGCGTTTGGGGAGAGAGTGGCCGGACGTTCTGTTGTTGGAGGACGACACGAGCGTCCCAGCAGGAGGGACAGAGGGAACAGCCGCATGGCGTGGGCACAGCCGGACGAGGACTCCCTGACCGCGTGGGGCTGGGCCCCCGGGAAGTGCGTGTCCCTCCAGAATGGGGGGCGCTGGGACATTTTTATCCGGACAAACCTCGAAGGATTTTGCCAGCAGCTGAATTCCTGCAGAGCGGACTCGAGGGAAGGTCTGTGATCCACGAGGACGCGCGGGCGCTGGAGGGCAGCCCAGGCGGGGAGCTGGCGGCCCAGGGCTGAGGGCGCCTGAGGCAGGGGGGCAGCGGCGGGGGGCCGCCAGAGGTGGGGGCCCCACAGTCCTCATGGCTGCTGTTCCCCGGCAACGTCTGTGACGCCAGGGCCAGGCCAGCCTCCTGTGACCACACGGGAGGCCCTCCGTCCTCCGCAGGGCTCGGGAAGGCTCTGTGCGGCGCTGCTGGTTCCCTCCCGCAGTGTTAGGGGCGATCCTCCCGCCAAGCCGTCTGGTCCTTCCTTCGTGGGAAGATTTGAACGACGGAGTCGATGTTTTCCAGACATAGAGGGCTGTCCTGCGTGAACGGCGGTTGGCACATCCGTCCAGACTGTCGATGACCCTGGCGTGAAGGTGCCTGGACGCGGTTATTCTGTTCTCGTAGGCGGCGTCCGTGCCCGTGCGTGGCCTCCCTTCTCCCACCCGGCCCGGCCGCAGGTTTCCTCGCTGGGCCCATCTTCTCAAAGAACCAGCTCTGGGGTCGTTCATTCTCTGCACTACTTTCTCGATGTCATTGGTATTTATTATGTTCTTCTACTTTCTTTGGGTTTACTTTGCTCTCCTACTTTGTGAAGGTGGTGGCTGAGGACCCCGCGAGCCCCTGTCCTGGGTTGGAGCCCACGGCCGCCGGGCACACGCGGCTTGAGCCATCCCTGCATCTCGCTACTGCGGTGTCTCGACCTCCGGCTTCGTTCAGTTCCAGATACCAGCTACCTTCTCTGCGGCCTTCCGCAGGCTCCCCGGGGTCTTTCTGCGCCGGCCGCTCGCCTGGCCCCACGGGGGCTGGAGACACAGTGTCTGCCTGCACCCACTACCCTCCTTTGGGCCTGTCTCGTGTCTTTCTCGGGACGCGTGCTCTTTGCTCCTGAGAAGAGTGTGTGCTCTGCCGCGGGCGGGGCGTCCCACGGGTCCCCGAGGCTCGCGGCTCAGTCTTCGTGTCCTCGCGGGTCTGCCGCCGCCATCGGGCCATCAGCCGCCGAGAGAGGCACTACGAGGCACGTAGTTTGAAGCCGTCGTTACTGGGCATCTAAACGCTCAGGATTATTATGTCCTTTCCATGGACTTAGTCTACCTTCATTTGGATGAAAAGACTGTATTTCCTGGTAACATCCTTTCCCTAAAATCTACTTTCCCGATACTGTCAGTCCGGCGTTAACTCTGAGCGTCCCACGCTGAGTCTTCGCTCGGGGCTCTCCCTCGAGCCCTCCGCGTCCCCGTGTTTCCAGGGCGGCTTCTGCGCCGCGTCCCTCTGGTCCCCGCGGTCTCCGCCGTTTCGTCGGCTGTCTGCCTCACTTACGCTCAACGTGCTCGTTGCCGCGACGGCGGACATTCTGGACTGCCGCTGGCTTCGGCTGTCTCCCCCGTCCGTGCTCCTCGGCTCATTCTTCTCGCCGTCTCTCGCCTTGAACATTTCTTAACGTCAACTCTATCTCCTTTATGGCTCAAGAGCAATGATGCTTTACTTCGGAGGCTGCCGCAGGACGCAGAGAGCACGCGTTTGTCTCCGGCCCCCGGGGCCGACACCAGCCCCCGCCTCCGGCGAGAGAAGCCAGAACCCGCGGGAGCCGACCGGGGCGCCTCCCGTCCTCACGCTGCGCTGTGGTCGCAGACGCGCGTCGGGGACCCCGAAAAACACGGCCATTATCCCAGTTTTAATGGTCTGTTGTCTTTTAAGGTAATTTAATAAGAAAACAGTCTCTGTGTTCACCCAGCAAGTTCCTGTTTCTGGTGCTCCTCGTTCCCACGTGTAGGTCCGATTTCCACCCGCTCCTGGAAGGACTCCCCTTAACCCTTGTTACAGAGCAGATTTGCTGTGATTCGTCCAGCTTAGTACATCTGCAAACATCCTTAACTTAAAAATATATTTTGAAATATATTTTCCCTGTAAAGGATTCAGTTAGATTTTTTTCCTTTTTTCCTTCCAGTACTTTTTTTTTTTTTAAAGGTTTCATTTATTTATTTAACAGAGAGAGAGATCACAAGTAGGCAGAGAGGCAGGCAGAGGGAGAGGGGGAAGCAGGCTCCCTGCTGAGCAGAGAGCCCGATGCGGGGCTCGATCCCAGGACCCTGAGATCATGACCTGAGCTGAAGGCAGAGGCTTCACTGACTGACCCCGAGGCGTCCCGTCCTGTCAGTGTCTTAAAGATATCTTTTAACTTGAATTGTTTCTCGAGAGAAGTCTCCTGTATCATTTTTGTTGTTGTTCTTTGGATGTCACGCGGGCTTTCTTCTGGCTACTTTACAGATTTTTCTCTTTGCTACAAGTCAGCGATCTGATTCCACATTCCTTTCCGTTTTCTTCTTGCTCCTCGCGCTGGGCGTTTGGTGCACTTCTCAGAGCTGTGGTTTTATATTTACTTTAAGCAAATCTGACAAGTCATCAGACATTTCTTCGAAGGCCTCCCCAGCCCCGCCTCGCACGAGCCCCCGGGGCCGCGGCGGCTCCCACCCGTCTAACCTCCCCTCCAGCTGCCCGGCCGCGGAGTCCCTTTGACCAGCGCGTCCGTAGCCTTGCCCGCGTTTCTGACGGGTTTGGCGCCGGGTCACCGGTGTTTCCGGCGTGGACTGCATTTTCTTGCTTCCGTGTAGATCTGGAGTTTGGATGCAGACGTTGTGAACGTCACCTTCTCGGGTGAAGGGGATCTGTTAGCTGCTCGCCGGGAAACAAGTCTTGGAAACAACTTCATCCTTTGGGATCTTGTCTTTAAGCTTGGTTGGGACCGAAGCAGGGCCTGCTCTGTGACTTTTTCCGCAACTGCCGGCCGGCCCCTGGGCGGCGGGGCTCCTGCTCTGGCTGATTGCAATGCGTGCCACTGCTGTTGGCGTCCAGGCTCGCTCCTTCAGACCCTTTCCGGGGGCCTCCCACTCGAACCGCTTCCTGACGCACACGCGCCGATCAGTGACCGGTGTCGGGGACCGGGTGCTGGTCGCCAAGCTTCTCCCTGCACGGCTCCCTCCTCTCGGGCGCCGGCCCCTGTGCTCCCCAGAGGCCCAGCCCCATCTCGTCCCCCGGAGACCTGCGGCCCAGTGCACGCCTCTCTCCGTGTCTGGTCCTCAGGGTCTTCACGACGGTCATTTCACATATGTCGTCCAGTTGTCATCCTTTCGGACCAGAGAGTAAACCCCGCCGCTTCTCCTCGTCCAGAAGGAGGAGCCCCTAAAACACAGCTTGTTTGAAAAACAAGAGAGGCTGAAAGTTAACCAGGTAACCATCTCCGAAGTAGGAAAGAGGATATCAAAATAGATCCACTGAGCGGAAAAAGAAATAGGGAATAAAAGACCTGAGCAGAAATCAGTGAAGGAGAAAACAACGCGTAAAGAATGACTAAAGCTAAACTGTTTCTAAAAGGACCAATAATGATAAAAACCGACAAAAGCAGATGGATTGAGAAGAAAAGGAATTACAAATAATGATGTAAGCAGTTGTTAGGGATGAAAAGCATTCCTCCCCAAACCCAGGTGGCAGCGTCTGGAGCTCCGGGGCCGGGGGGTGGGGCCTGTTGGGAAGCAGGGTCCCTGCGGAGGGCCGAGCCCGGATGAGGTCTTTACGGTGGGTCCGGAGCCAGCAGGACTCTGTCCTTAGCCATGGGGGGACCTGGGGACGCGTGCGCCTGGACAGCAGAGGCCCCTCCCAGCCTTGGAGGAGCCGGCCCCGCGGCACCTTCACCCCGGGCCTCCAGCCTCCGGGACGGAACAAATGCTGTTTTCTGGAAGATGCTCTGCCAGCTCCCGCTTCCGCCTGCAGGTCCGAGGGTGCGCCGGGAATGGGCCGCTCGCCCCCGTCCGCGGTGCGGTGCTGCGGGGACACGGCCCCCCCGGGGGGAAGCGGCAGACGCAGCCCCGAGGCTGTGAGAACAGAGGGCGCTATGGGCGGCTTTATGGCAAGTGGACCAGTTTTCTAAGCAAAACAGAACTTCAAGTAGCAGCTCCGCAAAAGCGACAGGAATTCCAGCTGCGCCGGCGGCCGTCGGGACCGTGCGCGGCAACAGGAGGCAGGCCGGGCTCTCCGGCCACCTCGCGTGGCTCCTCGCGCCAGCCAGCACAGGATTACGGGGGAAATTGAGAAAAATAGGTCTGTCATCCAAAAAGACGGTCAAAATGGTCAGAGAGAATAGAAGGTATTCAGCCCCATTAGCCATCAGGGGCCAACCGGCTCTCAGGAAGTTTCCCTGCACGCCCACCAGATGGCAACACGAGCATGGGGCGGGTGTGACATGGGGGCCCCTGGGGGGCGGGTGTGACGCGGGGGGAGGCCCGCGGGGGCGGGTGTGACGCAGGGGCCCTGGGGGGGGCGGCGGGTGTGTTGCATGGCCCAGGGGGCGGCAGATGGGATGTGGGGGCCCTGGGGGTGGGGTGGGTGTGACACGGGGGCCCCTGGGGGGTGGGTATGATGTGGGGGCCCTGGGGAGCAGGTGTGACACAGGGGTGGGGGGGCGGGTGTGACACGGGGGGGTACCCTGGGGGGCGGGTGTGACGCGGGGGCCGGGGATGGTGCTGGAACGTGTGCGGGGACATCAGCTCCCCGATGCCAAGTGTGCATGCACTCCCCCCCAGCGCGGCCCCAGAATGCTGACCGCTGACGTCCACTGAAGGCACACACGGGCTCTGGGTGACGTTATCCTAACAGCGAACCGGACGAAACCCTGCCGCCTGCCTTCAGTCCCCGAAGCGTGGCTGCTTCGCGCAGGGGATGCCGTGCAACAGAACGAGGGAGGGCCGCAGGCGGAAAGAGAATTCCGAGCCACGGAAGCCAGGCGCCGAGAGGCCGGCGTGGGGCTCCAGGCAGGTAGGAGAGGGCCGGGGGCCGATGTGCGTAAAGCTCCCCGCGTGGTCTGTGCAGGTGCCCAGCCGGAAGGCCGGGGGATGCGGGAACCCGTCGCTGGGAGCTGCCCGCTCCGCTCGCGCGGTGCTGTGTGAAAACTCACCTCGGGGGGGGGGGGCGCCCCACCAGGGGTCGGGCTGTGTCCGCACCGGCACAGGAGCCCCCCGGACGGTAGGACATAGAAAAGCGAATGGGCAGCCTGGGCAGCTGTGGAGGCACCAGAGGAAGCCCGGGCCCTGGGACCGGCAGCTGTGACTACGGGAAGGCCTCGAGATGGGGGCCCGCCCCTGGGCCCCCCGAGAGGCAGCAGGAGGCCAGAGTGCAGAGTGAGAGGCGGATGGGAGAAGAGCGGAGAGGCAGTTGAGCAGGGAGGGGCCCAGGGCCAAGGCTGCCGCCCTCCGAGGCTGGGAGAGGCTGGGGCTCTGGCCGGGAGCGTCTGGCGGGACCCACCTGCCCACACGGAAGCTGGAGACGGGAGGACGAGATGCGTTTGTGTCGTAAGCCACTCGGTGCTGTCCCGGGACCTGCAGGGGCCCCGCTGCTGACCCTCCCGGGCTGGAAACGAACAAGGGTCCCTCGAACCGGTCTCTCCCGTTCAGCTCACTGCGTGCGGCTCACACACCTGGGCCGGGAGCTGCGGGCTCCGAGAGGCACACACGTGGGGCTTCCACTGTGAACGGACCGCGGAGGTCGGTGTGAGCGGGGACAGGTTGGAGGCACGCGTGCTCCTGCAGCCTGGGCCGCTTGGCCCCACCGCCTGCCCTGGGAGCAGCTCGGCACCACCGGCCGGTGTGGATGCAGCGAGACCCGAGTCCCCGGAGAAAGTCAGAATTCGGAGCCGGCCCCACGGCAGATGCTGGGGACCAGCCCCAAACCATGACGGTGCCCGCATGTTTGCACGCCGCGAGGGCAGAGGCTCGAGGGTAACCGCACGGAGCACACGCCTGCCCTTGCTCACGCCCGGTCCCGCCCCTCAGCCCGTCTTGTCCCCGACCTGGGTGTTCCTGAGAAAAGGCCGTCTGTCGGAGCCGTGTTGGCCACGTGGCCAATTCACCACCAGGTACTAAGAAAGGTTTGCGACGTGAGAGTCTGGGAGCAGCCTTTCAATTTGCTGCTTCAGTGAGCGCAGGAACGAATCCACGTCACGCGTGCGTTTCCGAGAACAGGAAGAGTGAAGCCACTTAGCCCCTGCGTCATCCCAGGCCCAGAAAACGTACAGCCAGAGAAATTTATTTTAAAATAGAAACATACGTACGTTAAGCTTTTAAAATAGTCAAATTTTAAACAAAAAGGAAGAAAGCCAGTTGATCCCAGTCTTTAAGGAACGGATTTAAAGAACCATTCGGGTGGGCACAGACCCCGCACGCTGCCCCCGGCCCCCCGACGCTGCGCTGCCCATGGTCAGAGCCTGGTGTGGGGGCGGGCCTGTGCCCATCGGGGCCCCTCTCAGCCACAACACGAAGGGACTCGGGAGGTGATGGGAAACGTTCAGGTTTTGGCAATGCAGAAGATGTAACGTCCGGGGATTTCACCAGAAGCGTCCAAAATACGCCGCCGCCGACCCAGCTCTGCCGCGCAGGGGCCGACCCCATGGGGCCTGGGCAGCGACTCAGTCCGTGCGGGCCTTCCGCGGGGGCTTCTCCTCGTACGACTCCCCGAACTCGTTCACCCTGCTCTTATCCACGGGATAAAGCCTGCAAGCACAGGGGCGCCCTTGGGGCTCTGCCATCTGTGAAGGTGCTCGACTCCGGCAATGAGGACCCCATGACCCCTGCTGCCGCGGGAGAGGGATCCGGGGGTCCCCTCGTGCCCGCCTGTCCCGCCTGTTATTGCGTGTGTGTGTGTTTACGATCAGGACGGAGGTCTGTGCTAGAGGACCACTGGAGGCCCAGGGCAGCTGAGCCCAAGCAGAGGCGGGCGGGGGTGCCGTCCCCAGGGGAGCCGGACCCACCCACCGTCCCCAGGAGCCGGCTGCACACTGACCAGCCCGTCTCGGCCCCGAGGTTACGGGCGGCCTCCCGCCCCACGGGGCCGGCAGCACGGCGCCCGGCACGCTCACCATCGCTGGTAAAGGTACACGAGGAACACCGCGTCGTCCCTGAAGCACGCCAGCCGGTGGGAGGTGGGCATGGTGATGACGAAGGCGAAGACGTCGTCGATGAAGGTGTTGAAGGCCTGCAGGCGGGGCGGGGAGGAACGCAGCCCTTGGACCCTCGCGAAGACACCTCCGCGCACGGCCCTGGTCACCCTCGTCACGGACGGCGGAGCCCCGCTCAGCAGACACGTATGACCACGGGTGTCCCAGGGACACCGGAAAAGCAGAGAACAGGCAAGTACAGGAGGACACCGGACACCGGACGCCGGGGGAGCCGGCCCCGCTGGCCTGGGGCGCCCACCTCGCAGTGCACGCCCGGGTCTCCCCAGACCATGATGCCCAGCGACGGCTGCCCTGGAAACACAGGCTAAGATCCTCATGACTGGTCGTCTTCCCTCAGAACTGGAGCGGCGCGGCTGAAGCCGGCTCCCCTGAACACTGCGCGACACGCTCGGGGGGCCACGCGGTCCCAGGCTCTGCCCACGTGGGACGCACCCCGCCAGCACGACCCCCATGGCGGGCGGGCGTGTCTGTGGACACGGGCCCCTGGGGGCAGCTGAGGGTCTGCACGCTGTTGCATGTCACCAAGAGGAACGTGGCTTTTAACTAAAAAAAATGTCTCCGGCCGCTAGGACGGGGAGAGAACCGCTGTCCTTAAGTCACCGTGTGGCCCACGCGGCTCAGAGGAGACCCCCCCACGGCCAAGTGCTGCCCAGTGGGCCCGAGGAGGCGCCGGGCAGGGCACTGACCTTGTAGGTGAAAGCCTTCCAGGGCAGGTGCGCCACCGACTTCATCTGGGGGACAGGAGAGACACGGCAGGTCAGCGGCCAGCCGCGCAGAGGACCCGGGGGGGGGCCGAGCCGCGGGCTTACCTTGTAGTTCACGAAGAGCTGTGGCAGCATGAACAGGAAGCCGAACGCGTACACCCCTGGGGACACGGACAGCAGGCTGAGGCGGCCGCGGCGTCCGGCCAGGAGAGCCGATGCCCCGCAGCCCCGCGACCGTCCCCACCTGCGGGCCCTGCCCACGCGCCGCGGCCGCCACTGGGAATCCCACCTGGCGAGCGCGTCAGGCGGGAGCCCGTCCCGGGCTCTGCACAGACAGGCTGCGGCCCCCTACTGCGCACAGGGGACCGGGCTGGGCAGGGCCGGCCTCGCGGCCACACGGCCCTCCCGCCCCTCCCACCCCTCCCAGGACGCGGCCTGGCCCGGGCACAGGGCTCGAGGGCCCCGCAGCGCACGGTGCTCTGGGGCCTGCCCTCGGGAACCGGGTGCGGACAGGGTTGTTTCCTGCTGCCCCGAGCTGTTTTCATGAGGGGAAAACACGTGGCTCAGGGCTCTGTGGCCGGGGCGGCCCGAGTGGGGCTCCTGCAGATACACCAGGCACCTGGGGGCCCCCAAACGGAGCCCAGGCCTCAGCAAAGGTCCTGCCTGCCCGACCTCGAACCACATGGGGCCACGAGCAGAGCCAGGAGAAGCTGCTGAAATGCCGCTGGCGGGACCGAAGCCCGTGACTCACCATTGACGAAGCTGTTGATGAGCCAAGAGTACCAGCTGGAAGGAGAGGACGGCCGTCAGGACGCCAGCGCCCGCGTCCCCCGACCCGCCGTGCCCGTCCCGCCGGCTGGCAGCACGGTCACGGAGGGCCCGTCACCAACGCCCGGACGCCAGCCGGTGCCGGTCGGGGGACCCGCGGCTAGTCCTCCCCCCGGAACGCAAGTGCCAGGTGGTGGCCGGCGGGGTTCTCGTCAGAGCTCCCGGCAGCACGAAGACCGCAGCCGGGGGGCCCGGCCGTCAGGGTCGCATCTGCGCTCGGGAGCCATGCTGCCCGAGCTGGCTACCCCTTGTCCGGACACGTCCGCCCTTGTCCCGGACACCAGGGCCGCGGATGCCTGGGGCCGTGCACCTGGTGCTCGGGGCGGGCCCAGGGGGAGGGGGGCACCGCACGGCGCCCTCACTGCAGGCTGAGGCCCCCCGGGGAGGCCCTGCCCCCGGCCACACGGCAGGGAACACGAGGCACAGAGGCGGGCCGGCCCAGGCCAGAGGCCGAGGGGGTCCCTAGGCAGACGTGTGGCAGTGGGGGGCTGGGCTGCATCCTACCTCTTATACTTGACGTTGAGCAAGGAGTAGACGGCGCCCGCGACGCACAGAGGGTAGAGCAGGTAGGACAGGTACTTCATGGCCTGCCGGGAACAGGGAGCCTTGTGAGCAGCCCCTGCGCAGGCGGCGGGGGCACGACAAGCACGACGGGCAAGGAGCCACGGCTTCGGGAAGCGAGCGTGCCTGGTGCTGGGACGGCGGCGCGCGAGGAGCGCCCCACCCCCAGGAGCGAGGCCGGACGGGACGCGGGCGGTATCGACAGCCCACCAGCTTCCGCAGGCCAACGGAGCGGCCGCCAGAGACGAAGGTGCAGAGACGCCCCCAAACTGCACGTGTGGCTTGTCGCGGTGCGCGTCTGGAGCTGCACTGGGATCCCAGCAGGGCCCGTGCACAAACAGGCGCCACGGAAGCAGAGCGCGCCACGGTCCCCAAGCAGGAAGCATGGCCACAGCAGTGGGGGGCCGCCGGACACGGGCCCCCCAGCCGCGGGGGTCACCGGTCTCGGCGACACAACGTGCGATCGCCCCCACACGAACCACCGGGGACAACTCGGCACAGGTTCCCTGTCAGGCCTGGGACGCGGAGAAGCCCCAGAGCCCCCCTCCCCGAGTCAGAAAGCCCAAGCCACGGGTGCGTCCCCCTCGGGCCCCAGCACGCCCCCAGCCACCCCCGCCGCCTACCTGAGTGTCGTACTCCTCTGTCTTCCTCTCCGACTCGCTGTAAGTGCCAAACTGCCACAAAATCCAACACGGTCCCGTCAGTCCCGACTCCGGCAGGCCCCCCGAGCCGCAGGGGGATGGGCACGCGGATGGGCAGGCGCACCCCGTCCAGCTGCGTGAGGCTCACCCCAGGTGGCGACCCCGGGGCCACCGTCTCCAGACCCCAGTCAAATCCCCCTGCCCCATCAGAGCCACCCAGGGACCCGGAGAGAGCCCCACGAGCCACGGCGAGTGCTGTGCGGGGCCCGAGCGTGCCCGCTAGCGGGCGCCCTCACCGGGGACCCTCCCGGCCTCCAGTCGGTCAGCGTCCACAGCGACCGCACTCCCTCCGTGCACCCCGCGCGGCTCTCGGGCGGGTGACGGCGGAGTCGCCCAGCGGGTGGAACAGGACAGACTCTGTCCTGCTGCCTAGTTTCCCGTCCTTGATGGTTCAGACCCCAGGGCGCCGTGAGCCCCGAGTTCCCCTCTAACGGGTCCATCGTGGCAGCAAGAGCAGAGAGCACTGCCGACCTCAGACCGACACCGACCCCCAGCCCCCCCCAGCCCCGCGAGGCTGTCGGCGCCGTCCGCGCTCTGTCCCCGACGGGGAAGTCCACGTGCGTTCGGTCCCACCCAGGGAACCGCAGGGCTGCGGCCGCCCCAGCCTCCACGGCGCGCTCCCCCCCACTCATCTGCTGGGGGGCCGCTCGGAGCCGGAGATGAGCCACACGGCCCGAGCGCGGCGTCTACTGGGAGCGCCGCCAGGGGACGCGCAGGCGGCACTCTGGGCCAGGCCCGCGGGCGGACAGTGCGCAGCGGGAGCTGGGCGGCCGAGGGGCAGGGGTGCGGTCACGATGGCAGAGAGCCCCACCTGGAACTCGGGTCTCAGGCCTCTCCAGAGCACAGTCATCTTCAAGGCCTTCTTCACCTTCCACAGCTGACGGCGAAGAACGAAAAACAGACGTTCACACTCCGAGACCAGGGAGTCCCCAGAACTCACCCCAGGAAGGTGAGGGGCCACGGCGACCACCTGCCCGGCCCCGCCAGCCCAGCCTGACAGGACCGCGTGGCCTGCGCGCCCCACCGTCGGGCCTGTCTGCCTGCGTGGACGCCCCCACCTCCTCCGTACCCAGGGAGCCAGCACTGGGCCCGGCCGTCTTCCTCCAGGACGAGCCCCCTTCCCCGCCCACCCTGCCTGCCCCCTGCTTCACTGGCACCTTCCTCCTGGTCGGCACTGGGAGGCCCGAGCCTCTGCCCCGAGTCCTGCCGTTTCCAGTCTAGGGGGACCCACCCCTTCTCACCCCTCACCGAGGCGGGAGCAGCACAACACGGCCGCTTCTGGGCTGGGTCCCACACGGTGACAGGTGGCTGTGGGAAGGTCCCCCCCCGCGCTCCCTGACGGCTGGAGCAAGCGCTGTCTCTGACCCGACCACCACGTGGGCCAGCGCCCGCGGGCAGGGGCACAAGACCACGGCCGGGGCCAGGGCTGGGCCAGGGCGGCACCAGAGGCCAGAGGAGGACGTCCCGGCCCACCACCCCCTCCGCTGACGCCCACCCGACAGGATCCCTCTTCCTAAGCCCACACCGCCAGGCCTGCCACGGGGCGCCACGTCCCACACTTGGCTTCCTCCAGCAGCCAGCACAGCGCAAGCCGGCGGCTCTGCACCCAACGGGTTAAACATGCCCGGCGGGCGGCCGTGATGTGCAGAGGCTTTTTGGGGCCACAGTGGCCGCTCTGGCCCGCCCTGCCCCACGGAGGGGCCGCCGCACTCGCCGGTGCCGAGTGCAGGGCCAAGCGCAGCCGCAAGACTCACCTCGATGGCGGCGCCGATGCCCGCGGGGACCAGCACCAGCAGGCTCGTCTGCTCGTCCAGCAGGAACAGGAAGATGACCACCGTGCTGAAGCAGCGCCAGAGCACTGGGGAGGGGGTGGCAGGGGGCGGGCGGGGCGCTGTGCTGAGGGGCCGGCTCTGCCCCACGCACCCCCCACCTCCCGGGTTCCCGCGGTCCCCACGTCAGCCCCACGCACCCCCACCACCACCCCCACCTCACCTACGACCCCCACAAGCACACAGCCGCGGCCTCAGGTAATCCCCCCTCCGTCCGTGAACCCGGAGCGGGGCGCGGGGCTGTGCACACGTCCCGCACACGGACACCAGGTCCCTGCAGCTACGGGAGCGCACGCGGGGCACTCGCGAACACACCGATGCGCAAAGAGCACACGCACAGGCCAGCTCCCGGGAGGGGATGAGGACTCGCCTCCTGGTGCTCTCCCGCCCCCTCCCTGTCCGTACACCGATTCCGCGATAACCCGATCTAGCTCCAGAGAACCCGACCTTCTCCTTGTGAGACCCCGCGCGGTGACACACGCGGTTCGCTGACAACACCCTGCCGCTTCCTGAGTGCTTCTCGCCGAAGCAGTGGGGCCAAGCCTGCCGGGGCGCCGGCGGAGGGACCCGGGACTCACGGCACCTGCTGCCCGCCCTCCGCTCCCCGAGAAGGGCCACAGGAGGGGGCAGGACTCGGTGGGGCCCCGTCTGCTCTGAGGACACCGGAGAACGGGACGGAGCGATCTGAGCCGCGGCCCAGCCCAGCCCCGGGCATGCCGTCGCCCCGGCAGAAAACGAGCTGCCTCCTTTGCTTGAGACATGTGCCCCGCAGCCACACACCAGCACGCACCGAGATCCGGTGTCCGTCACGGCCAAGGCGGGCCCCGGCGTGCGGCCTCCATCGCCCCCAAGGTCACAGGCCTGCCCGACATGCGCTGTGATCTGGACGCGGCCCCCCCACCGTTAGCGCACGGGATCCCCAGCTGGCGGTTGTCAGCGAGGACCCTACACTTCACGCTCCAAAACGAACGTTCAACGCCCATCTGTACGAACCGCAGGACACGCCCTGGGAGCGCCCAGGGGCCCCGAGAGCTCCTACCTGCTTTGGTGGACATTCCGGTCATGCTCTTCTTCTTTCTCCAGAAACTGATGTCGTTTCTAAACGCCAGGAAGTCGAACAGAAGCTGCAAGGAAAAAAGCACGGCGCCCTGCACCTTGTGCTGCTCCCGCGGCTGCTCCTCACCGAGCGGCTGCAGGAAGGACCCGACCTGGGTCCCAAGGACACAGCCAGACCGACGCCAGGCGCCGCAGAAGCCCACGGCCTCGTGTCCCATCCAGCCTGCCGGAACCGCAGGGCGTTTGACCGCAGTCGTGGGCCGCACGCCTGCGGGGACGTCTCCCTGCTGCCCTCGCCAGGTCCTGCGGCCCCGACCTGGAGCGCAGGGGTGGACAGCGTCTGCCTCAGAAGCACAAGGGCGCTTGCAGACCCTGACCTCGAACGAACCACGCTTCCCCAGCTCGGTTCTGCAAGGCCGCCGCTGGGCCGGGCTGCAGTAGGGCTCCCACGCCTGCCCCGCAGCCGTCCTCGTCCGCCCCTTCCCTGCCTGACCTCCAACCCAACGCCCTGCGGCGCGGGGCTCAGCTCCCCTCCACCAGCTGCGAGGCTCCTTGTGAAAAAAGGAATTCTACACAAGGACTAGTTTTCTGGTATTAAAATCACTGTGCTAGAACGACCTAACAAAACATTTGTATCGTATAATCCTCCACGAGCCTCACAAACTTTGGATTCCTTTCTGAAACGGTCTCCAACACCAGCAGACAAAACCCCAAGTCGTTCAGGGGGTCAGGGACCTGGGTGCAGACACCCGCCCCTGAGCTGAGAGAAATGCCCCAGGCAGGACAGCCTCAAAGTCTCAGGTCTGCCGGGCCATGCAGACCCCCGGCTGAGGCCGGCGGGCGCCCGCAGAGCCACCAGTCCTGTGACCACTCACGTGAAATGCCGCGACAAAGAAGGTCAACGCTAAAAAATACAAGTTGGTGTCGACAAAAATGCCTTTCACTTCATCGGCGTCTTTCTCTGAAAATCCTGAGAGAAAAAGAGAAAACACGACTCGAGGTAAGTGAGGTCAGCAAGCAGGTCAGTGACACCCCTGGCCACCAGGACGTGCCCCGCGCTCGGGCGCAGCGGACAAGGCCGGTGCTCAGCCCCAGAGCCGAGCACGGCGCGCCGCTGGGAACTGGGCCCAGGCGGCGCGCTGGGAGGTGCCGGGGCTCCCTGGGCTCCCCGGGCTCCCCGAGCAAGAGGGGCCGCTTCGCCGACCGGGACGGAAAGGCCGCGTCCGTCCCCACGCCCCGCCCCCTGGGGGCCCGGCCCGGCCCAGGCGGCCCTCACCGAACTGCTGCAGGGAGTACACGGCGTCCTGCATGTGGATCCAGAAGCGCAGCCGCCCCAGCGAGATCTTGTCGTAAGACACGGTGAGCGGCAGCTCCGTGCTGGAGCGGTTTATGACCTGGAGCGAGGGCGGCCGTGAGCCTGCGCGCCCCAGCCCCCGCGGCGGGAGCCCCCGCTTCACACCGGGGTCCCGCGTGCGCCTGGGAACCCAGGCCTGCTCGTCCCTCTGTCCCTGCCCCCTCGACATGAGGGGCACCAAGACGCGCCAGCCACGCGGTGTTGCCAAGGAGCCGGGCACGGGCCTGCCCCAGAGAGGCAGAGGTGCGGGGCTGGGCAGGCCTGCCCGTCCAGGGCACAAGAGCGCCTCGGGAAGACGGCGCCCCGAACCAGGAGCGTGCCGGTGCGAGGCGCTCCCGGCAGCGGCTGGGGCCGCCCTGGGGAGGAGAGTGCGGTTACGGTCTGGAGCGCCGTGGGGGGAGGCACCCCGGCACCCGGGGCACTGCCCCCCATTGCTCCAGGGGTCTGGCGAGTGTGTAAGCGCCACGTGCCACCTCGCGTGAACACGACCCTCGCTCACTCAGCAAAGCCCTGGCGGCGAGCGCGGATATCAGCAGCCCGGGAACCAGGTGCCGGGGCACCCCACCCCGAGGCAGCGCCCCGCGTGAGAGCAGGTGGGCGCAGGCCAGGGCCAAACCCGGGGGGCCGCTGCCCACCCCCCAGCGAGCTGGCTGTTCCCCAAAGATGGCGTTCTTTCCCGAAAACAGCGCTAACACGCTGACAAGAAGCACTAACGTCAGGAACAGGCAAGGCGGGAAGCACTGACAGTCCGTGCGCGTGTTTTTGTCTGAAGGGCAGCTCCACCTCCCGAGAAGCCACTAAGCCCCCAGGACGACGGGGACAGCGCGGATGCCCCGCAGACACTGCCCCGCAGCCTCCCGCCTCCCCTCCCTGCTGCCCCCCTGCCTGTCGGGACAGCGCCACGGCCTCGGCAAGCGGGGCCCACGGCGGCCCCGGAGCACTAAGCGCGCACCCCAGCGGAGCCGGCGCAGCCCAGGTTTGCACAGAGTGTGCGGCACACTCCGGGAGACACTGGGGGCCAGCGATAGCCCACTCCGGCCCACAGGCCCCCTAAGGGAAGGGCGGGCCCCGCGGGTTAAGGTCAGCTGCGTGTGCGAGTGACAGTCACTTCTGAGCCCCTTGGCCAGGACGCGGAGGCAGAGCTGGGGTGGGGGCCTGAGAGGCGGACCCCAGGTCCAGCGCCTCTTTTCCCGCTCACCGCCGTGCACCCCACAAGCACCAAGCTCTCCGTGCCCCAGTGTCTCATCTGTGAACAAGAAGCACGGACTGCAGCTTGACTACACGCACGGTCCCCTCCTGCCGCACATCCACAAGTGACGTGGACGTGTGCGGGAGCCACAGCGCACGGCGGCCCCTCCAGCTGTGCCCAGTGAGGCCGGAGAGGCCCCCCGTGACCTTGATGACCCTATGGCGCAGGCAAAGGACACACACCTGCACAAGCCTGGGAGCAGGGCACCGGGCCGTCTGCACACTGCTGAGCTCCGAGCCCGGGGCAGGGTAAGCGACCTTCAACGGTAACCGTGACGTGGGCATTACTGCCCCAAAGTCGGCTGTGTTTCATGGACCCTCCGATCCGCCCCGGAGGGCAGGGTGTGAGTTCCCTTGTACCCACACGCTCAGCCCTGCCCGGGGCCGCCCCGGGGGGGCGGGGGAGGCCAAAGGCCCCAAGGTGGACCGTGACACCACGGGGGCCCGCCCTGAGCCACTCTGCACCTTCGAGCCAGATACCTGGCGTTCAACGGAGCAACGTGCTTGGGCTGTTCTGAGCGACCCTCGGCTCTCCTGCAGGCTCTGCGTACCCGCCACACAGAACCTTCCCAGGAGGGCACGGGCACCCAGAGCAGCCCCCTGCAGGTCACGGTCGCGTGGGCGAGCTCCGGCAGGGCCGGCCCGAGGGCGCGGCGCTTACCATCAGGTCCTTCACCCGGTTGCTGAGCTGGTCGATGAACAGGATGGGCAGGTAGTGCACGGTCTTCCCCAGCTGGATCCTGGCGGAGCAGTTTCCAGAGTCACCGTCAGGGGAACCAGACACCGCGCAGACGCTGGAAGTACCCCACGGAAACCCCGGCACGGCTCCGCGGGCCTCTGCTCACACGGTCCCAGGACACACCGTCCCCCACCATGCAGGGGGCTCTAAGCAGATGCTCGTCCCTCCAGTCACAGCCGCGGAGGGATACGCCAAGGGCCACAGGGCGTCAGAGAGCGACGAGCCCCTCTAGGCCCGGACGCGGAGGGTCCAGGGCTGCAGAGCGAAAATGGAAATAAAACCCTACCTGCCGTCTGCACCTGGCGGGGAGGCAGGGGCCAGAGAATAGGGGCGGGGCGGGGGCGGGGGGGGGCTTTTCGTGCCCCTTTTGTACCTTTTACACGTCTAACCATGCGACTGTTTTGCACATTCAAGAATGAAACAACTTTCAAAAAAACAAAAAAGTCTTATGATGATACCACAGTAACCCCCGACACGTGAAGAAGGAAAACAAGTCTCATCACAGCTGTTTCTAGGAGCCGCGTGACCACCGGTACCACATCTTAATTATGATGCAGGACAGTCTAAGTTGGTCAAGCAATTTCAACACTTACGGTTACCTCGTGATGGCCACATAACGATCTAAAGATCGATTTTTAAGTTAACATAAACAAGTCAAGTTAAAGCCAAAACACAGAGTGCTAACAGAAGTAACGAGGACGCAGACAGTCTCCGGGCGGTGCAGCGTGGCACGGCCTCACGCTCTGGTGGCGATCTCGATCAGCGAGACACCCAGAGCGGGGGAGACAGGGTGTGGGGTGCTCCAGGCAGCACTGCAGGCCCCTCGGGGCCTCTCGCCGCAGGGCTGGCTCAGGGAGGCTGGTGTGGCCCATCTGTTTCGGGGGTCTGCAGGGCCGCGCACCCACAGGCGTCCCCCACCCTCCACGCCAGCCCAAGGAGCGAGCGAGCAACGCTCGAGGCGGGGCCAGTAAACGCGCCCCGCGGAGCGCCGCTCCTGCCTCCCCGACGGGAGCAGCGACACTTACATCTTCATGTACCGATGCACGTCGGCAGGCAAGGAGGCCCCGTCGAAGACGAAGTCCTCCACCATCACATTCAGGGTCAGTCTTGGTCTCCAGTGAGAAACAGGCTCGTCCAGGGCACTCGGTGGCTTCTTCTCGGCTTCTAGCTGCTGCTAAATGAAAGGAATGACTCAGCACGAAAAGCCCAGTGCTGGGGGGAGGGGCCCCGTCCCTGGGCCCGGTCTGGGGACCCAGCACCACGTCCTGACACAGCACGACCAGGGAGCAGTGCCTGGCAGACTGGGGGAGGGGGGACCCGCAGCTGCCAGCTCCGCCAGAGTGCCACCCTCTCTCCCTTCTCGAAACACAGGCCAAAGGGTCCCTACTCTGCACCACCGCCTCCGGCTTCAGGCCTTCAGCCGGGCCTGGCCCGCTCCTCGGGGATTCCGACAAGGGTGAGCTCTGGGCCACTTGCAGGAGGCATAGGCACGCGGAACTAAGAGCCCTGCCGCTGGCAAGGAGACTCAGCTCCCAGACCGGCTTTGTCAAGTCGTCTAGAGGACAGATGTCAGGGTTGGGCGTCAGTCCTAGACAGAGCTATACTCAGCGAAGAAGCTAGGACTGCCAGGAAAATCCTCCAGATCTAAGTGACATAGTCTATGCTCCAGGATCTTTTCATGTACCTCCCACCTAAATAGAAAGACGTGGTTCAGCTATAGCAGCTTATTTTAAAAATGATTTTCAAGTGACACTGGCAGCAAATGTTTATCTGGCGTTTGTACGCTCCAGAGACCCCTTCACACTCCTAAGATCCACCACCTCACGGACGCCCCAGGAAGGCCCTGAGGGGCCGGGCCGAACTGTCCCCGAGAAAAAGGAGCTGAGCCTTCAGTCTTTCCAAAGGGACACCGCATGGAGCAGGCTCACAGACACTTCCTGGGAAGCTACCACCTTTCTCGTTCACAAGCGATCTCGCCTTCCACTCCACCTAGACTCAGGTACCAGAGCTTCGTAAGCAACCACCTAAGAGAACTCCAGTTTCCTCGTACGTCGCGTTTTCTATGAATACAAAAATGAATCCCGTACGAGTCCCTCTTTCATGACTGCGAAGTAAATACCGAGGCGGCGTCCCGCCCTGGGCACCGTGCAGCGAGCCTCCCGGCTGCAAGTGGAGCCTGCGGCTGAGCTTTGCAGAAGGGATGCCCCCACACCCTGCCGGGGGCCACAGATGCTCCCTGGAGCTGGAGAGGGTCCACGGCCCGAGAAGAAACCTGTCACTGGATTACTTAAATTGCACGTAACTAACTTGGGATAAAACTGCAAACCCACGGGAAGCGGTTCAGCCGTAGGACAGACGTGTACGCCCGTCCCACCAAACTGCTTCACTTGCCAGTGGTCACTGCAGCTCCACACTCAAGCTGCACGCGTAGCAACACGGGTGTGCGGGTTCCCGGGGGAGAGCGCAGGCTGCACCTGGCCGGTGACCTCATGCAGACACGCACCTGGGCAGCAGATTCCCCGGTGAGCAGATTGACCTCTTCCGGTTTGGGGACCATGTAGGTAGTCAGAGGGCTCACCAGGTGCACCTGCTTCCCATCATGCCACGGCAGGATGCCAGCATGATGGAGGAAGATGTAGGCATATAACGTCCCATTGTTTCTAGTTTTCTTTGGTACAGAAACATTAACTGTCCTAAAACGAAAGAAAGGACTGTTTGCCAACCATGCACACGTTAGACTGCCCACATACACAGGGCAGACTACGGCCAAGTACCATTATAAGTTCTGCAGCTTTCGACTCATTTTAGCTTAGAAGTCCCAGAACTGAAACCCACCTGCCAGGACTTACTGAAGTCCCACGGACCAGCTTTCAAAGGCCGGTCTCTACAGACGCGCGCAGCTGTGCTGAACCCCGAATGCACCCGCCGCTCCTGCCTCCGTCTCTGGGAGCTCAGAGAAGTCAGTAACTGGCCTTGGTCACAGCTACGGTGGCCACGCAGGCAGAGGCCGACCCCGGGCTCATCGCTTCCCCCGCCCCCTGCATGGCCTCCCGCAGCTCTCGCATGGGGCCAGCTGGCCAGAGGACCTTCCCTCCAGCATGTCCCACATTCCCATTACTCCTGTCTGATGCCTCCCAGACACCTCAGAGAAAGAGAATAGACTCTGGACAAGCAAGTTGCTTTTTAAATTACACTTGTTGAAATCTTAAAAACCAACACTATAAAATAAACATCACTTTTAGAAATCACTCTAGGAATTTGAATATTTACATCACTTCCTCTACGCAGTTACATTTAACTTCAACTTTCTACAGAGTTGTCTCCTCCAGCCCCTTTCCTTCCCTTACGGGTGACCTGACTGAGCTATGTCAGCTACAAAGAAAGGAGCTGCTTCTGCTCTCCACGGCGTCCCCACCTCAAAACCTCCCGCTTCGGAAACTATGGCTGCTGCGTGTCGCGCAGCCGGCGACTGTGGTGTAAGCTACTTCCTGAGTGACGGACTCACCCTCTGCTGCTTTCGCACAAAGCAGAAGTTTGCCCTCGGTGCACACCAGAGCAGTTAAAATCTGCCCCCACCCACAGCAGTGTGTGACAGCCCTTCTCGGTGGCACCCTCCTCACATACCCAACGCTACCCTCTCCCCGGCTCAGCCTAACCAGCGGTCTCCCCGTCGCTGGCCCGACCTTACCTCTCAAATTTCGACTCCACGTCGAAGTCTTCCACGTTCAGGACCAGATCCACGTTGTTTTCAGCACCGAGGTTGGACCGCGTGGTGGTGTACACGCTGAGCTGCAAAAAGACGCGCAGGGAGTTCGAGGGGCAAAGCTCCCGGCAGAACACACGCGTCCAACCGCGACCCCGGGGAAGGCGACCTGACCGCCCACCAAACGGGGAGAGGCTTCACTTCCCTCCCAAGCAGCAAAACGGCCCCATGACAGGAGTCACTAAGCCGGGTCGCTGACTACAACAGGGCAGGGTCTGGGCGCCTTCAAAGGGGAGACGAGGGGCAGGGGGCAGCTGCTTCCCCACAGCCCCCGCGCAGGTGCGACCTGCAGGATGCGGGGCCCGGCGCGCTGCGGGGTCGGGCTCCGCAGGAAGCCCCCGCCCCCCGCCCGGGGTCGCGCAGCCGCCCGGCCCCCCGCGCTCACCTGCAGCTTGGGCCTCCGCGCCAGGTAGGGCTGGATGCAGTTGCCGTCGCCGGCGCACGGCCGGGTGTAGACGATGCCGTACATGACCCAGCAGGTGTGCACCACGTACACCACGAACACACCCACCACCAGGCTGGTGAAGGAGCTGCGGCCGCTCCACATGGCGCCGCCGCCCCCCGGGCCGAGCGCGGCGCCCACCTCGGCCCCGCCCGGCCCGCCTCGCTGCCGCGGGCCCCGCCGCCCGCCCGGCGCGCTGCCGGCCGCTCCGGCCGCCGCCGCTCACGCGAGAGCCGCCGCGCGCCGCCGCCACCGCCGCGGGAGAACGAACGCGCCGCGCGCCGCGGGCCGCCGGCCACTCTGCATGCTCCCGCCGCCCTCCGACCGACCTGTCGCGCCGGGATTCGCCGTCCGGCAGCCGCTTCCGGGTCCCGTGCCGTCGGCAGGAAGTGGGCGCGCCGCGCGGCCCCCTGGGAAACGCAGTCCAGCCAACGCCGCTCACGCACGCACGCTCGCGTCAGGGGCGCGTCGCATGCTGCTGACGTCTCCTGCCCGCGCCGTCCTCCCGGCGTGCCTCGCGGGGTCCGGGTGCTTGGGCCTGGGCCCGGGCCGGTGGAGGTTGGGGTTTTCTCGGGGGGAGCGGGACGAGGAGGGGCGGGGGTTGGTGAGGCGGTCGCGAGGGGGCGGAGGGGGCGGGCATGGGGCGGGGACACGGGCGCTGGTCGATGGGCGGGCGCGGAGCCCCCCTCCCGGGCCCCGGGGACCCCCAGGGACTGGCCCGGTCGGGGCCGCCGGCCGGACTCTGCACGGCGGGGAAGGCGCTGTCCACAGGCCCGCCGGACCCCGAGTGGGGAGTGGGGTGAAATGTGAGCCCTTCGGAGCCCGGCCGGAGGCGACGCGAGCGTGCCGTGCCGTCTGTTTCTGGAGTTGCGGCAAAATAGAGGACAGACGGAGTCAACGAACTCACAGCAATTAAAGGCCTGATTTCACTGGTTCTGCTGTTTGTTTGTAAACCCGCGGGGGGCGGTTTTGAAGCCGCAGCGTCCTGGAATAGAAGGGTCTCCGAGCGGGGCGCGGGGGCGGGTCCCGGGCCGAATCCTCGCACCCGAAGGCCGCCTGGGCCGGGCCGGGGGCTTCCTCGGGGGAGAGGCGCCGGGTCGGCCGTGGACGGGCACGAGCTCTGCCGGTGTCGGTCACAGGTCGCGGAGCCAGAGCCCTGCCTTCCGCTCTTCTCCGACCTACGATCCAGGGCACGTCAGGCATTCATAGGGACGGTGGTGCTGTTCATGGCCCCATACGCGGGTTCAGCCTTTCGGAGGAGCGGGCGAATTGCTTCCCGGTGGGGGCCGCAGGGCTTCGCGATGGATGGGACAGTGAGCTCAGCCGAGATGATGGAGGGTGGAGGCCCCCCAGGAGTGAGGGAGCTCGGCCGACTGCAGGGGCTCCTCTGGGCCACCCGCTTCTTGCATCTGGGCCAGAGATTTGGGGCCATTCGGGAGTCCCCTGCTCCTCGCACCCTTATGCGCTTAGTTGTTCTGCCCCGTAGACCTCACTCATGGCCCCTTTGGCTCAAGGACAGGAATGGTGTGTCGAGGGACCACCTCCCCACCCCCCTCTGCCTAGCCAACCTGCCTCTTGCCACCCTGAGCTTAAACTCCATTCTCCAGCCTCTGCTGGGTGACCATGCTAAAGTCAACTTTGACCCCTGAGCTGTCATGCCCTGGGCTCCTGCCACACACGGGGGGCCCCTACAGAGCCAGGCCGCTCCACACCACTGCTCTGGTCTACGGCCTGCGGGAAGGAATGCTGTAGGCCGCAGGGAACAGACACCAGCCCCGGCTCCGGAGGCATAAGAGGCGATTGGCAGGATATACAGCATGGGGGTCTCACGGAATCCAAAGGCCAGGCTGCAGCCAGGCCTTGGGAAGGAGCTGCAGGGCCCCGGGAGCTCTGGGGTTCACACCCCTTTCCCTCTCTCAGGCTGAGTTTTGATCCGGCTTGAGCTCTATCCCACGTGCGGAGATTTATTGGCAAGCAGGGACAAAAGCCACACCACAAAACGGGGTGTCCTGCTACTCCTGCGTCTAGAAGCTGATGCAGGCAGGGCAGGTCCAAGGATCCCAAGGGGGTCTTGCAGGACCAGCCAGGAGTGTCCCTGGGTAGGTGCAGGACAGAAGCCGAACGCAGCCAGTGGGAGGTGAATGCAGAGTTTATCGGAGGTATAGAGAGGGTGCGGGTCCGGACACAGTCTGGGACACTCAGGAAGGAGGCAGTCGCGTCTTTGTTTGGGACCTGCGGTTTTTATTGGGATGGTGGTCTGGTGTGTGTGTCCTCTTAGGCATCCAGAGGTCTTTCGTGAGTCAATTATCCCCGGGATCCTGGGGTCATGGCATCGAGATGGGTAGTGCCGGTGGCTGGGAATACACATACGATGGGTTTCATCTGGTCGTTTTTTCCTGGTCTTCCTTAGATGTTGTCTGTTCTAGAGAAATTACTTAACTCCTTATCCCTTACAAGGAGGACACACGCTATTTACAGTACGAGGCTTGTGTGAAGTGGGAGCGCAGGTCTTAGCAAGAAAAGAAGCAGGAAAAGGAACGAAAGCAGATTTTTTTATGGAGTCCTTCAGTTGAAAGATATTTTCACAAATTAGAGAGTCCTTGGTCAACGGGCATGTTTTCTCCAGCATGTCAAAACACACTGTTTTATTGTCTTCTGGCTTGCACTGTTTCTGACGAGAAATGAGCAGTGACTCCCATTCCTGTCCCTCTGTATGTAATGTGTCTGTTTCCTCCAACTGTTTAGAATTTTTTTTAAAAGAAGTCATTGTTTTTCAGCAATGTATTCATGATACGCTGTAGCATGGTTCGTCTTGTTTGTCCTGCTAGAGGCTTAGCAAACTGATTTGTGAATTTCATCAAATTTGAAAATGTTGCAGCCAAAAAGCCTGTCAACATTGTTTGCCTCCTCTTCTGTGACTCGGGTCGTATGAACGGCTTGATACTGTTCTGATGTCGATGAGGGTCTGCTTATTTTTTCAACTTTCCCCCGCCCCACGTTTAGGTTCTAATGCTTTCTAAGGTTGTATATTCAGGTTCACTGATTTTCTTGTTTTCCCCTGTACTTTCCAACTGTCGTTAAGCTCATCTTGTGAATTTTTCATTTCAGATGTTATGTTTTTCATTTCTAGAACTTCTGCTGGGTTTTAAAATTTTTTGTGTATCCTGGAGAAAACACCATATGGTAAATGGAGATATTGCTTTTATCCTTGTACAGGGGCACATTTCTCCATTTTGTGGGCGTGTCAGCATGTTCAACTATCTCCGCATTGGTAGATATTTGAGTTGTTTCCAGCCGTTAGCTGTTAAAACAAGGACTGTAACGCATAACCTTGAACATACATCTTTTCTTTCTTTTCGTTTCTTTTCTTTCCTTTCCTTTTGTCTTTCTCCTTCTCCTTTTCCTTCTTCTTTTTTTGGCCAGCGTGTCTCTGGGGTAGATCCTCAGAAGTGGAATTGCTGACTGAAATGATAAATGCCTGTGTACTTTTCCAGCTATTGCCAAGTGCCTTCCCTTGGGTGCTGGCGTACGGCTGGCATCCAAGCCGAGAAGTCTGAGGATGCCTGTTTATCCACAGCTCTGCCGTCAGAGGGCAGTGTCGGACCTCTGGGGTTTGGCCGATTTGTTAGGCGAGATGTTGTCATTTTGAGTTGTTTTCATTTACGTTTCTCTGACCGTGACCAAGAACTGGCCTCGTCCGGCGCAGGAGCTGCAGGGATCCGGGGCCGCATTCCATGCTGCCCAGGCTGTGTGATGAGCTCCAGGACTAACCGCCGCCACAGTCCCTTCCTCTCGGTGCTGAGATGGGACAAGCTCTGCAGGGTTCATTCAGTGAAAATAAAATCTCATTGAGTGAGTTTATGGGTTTGGGAAACTGAAAAGTGCAGTCGAGGCACGACCTAGGTACACATCCTAGAAGTAGGACGGCTAGCTGAGGCAGTTAGCGGCGAGTACCCAACTCTGTGCATCTTCTCCTCTGGGACCAAGCCGACCCCATCTTCCTAGAGATTGTCTCGGCAAGCGGAGGAGGCCACCACCGGCGAGTCCCCGAAGCTGGACAGCGTTGTCAGATGAAGCACATAGCCCCCCTTTGTGAAATCAGGATAACGTGCCGACGCGCAGTGTGCTCGGGAAGAGGGAGCGCTGGAAGCCCACGGAGCAGGAGTAAGAGGACCGACCCTGTGGGAGCCGCCGTCATCATCGTCTTGGCTCGTTGGTGTGTGGGAGGCACCAGCGGGGCCCTGGGCTCCGTGTGAGTTCGCGCGGCTGCCGTAACCAGGTCCGCAGACGGGCGGCTTCGCCATCACACGTTTATGTTCCCTTGGTTCTGGAGGCCGGAAGTCTGAGATCCGGGCTCGGGCAGGCTGGTTTATCCTGAGATCTCTCTGCTTGGCGTGTAGATACCGACTTCTCTCCGCGTCCTCACATGGTCGTCCCTGGGTGTGTCTGTGTCTGCTCCCCTCTTCCTGTACGGACACCGGTCCTATTGGGTCAGGGCGCACCTGAACGGCCGCCTTTAGCTTGATCACCTCTGTAAAGCTTCATGTCCAGACGCAGCCACGGACTGAGGTGCTGGGGGTCAGGGGTTCGACAGACGGATCTGCAGAAGATGATTCATGCCCTAACAGCCCCCTCCCTCGTCCCATTGCAAACCCTCCCAATGTGTCACCGTAATGCCTGTTGTTTGACGGTCAGAGGAAATGCCAGGGGAGCATGAGGTCGTGGGAAGGGGGGACACAGACCAAGCCAGGGTATTCAGGGCTCCCCTGTGTCTCCAACACTTGTCTCCACCCTGGTCCCTGGAGATGCCCCCCACCTGCTGGGAAGGGAGGAGGCAGGCACCTCTGTTGTTATCTGAGGGGGCTGGGGTCGCATCAGGCGTGGGCCCACGGACGGGGAAGTTGGGCCGGTTCAGGCATTGGGCGCGGGGCCCTTGGGTTCCGCTGCCCTCGGGAGGCGCCGATGGTCCCCCAGGGTCATGCCCTCATCGACGGCCCCATTTCCTGGGAGGAAAATCGATGAGATTGCAGGTTGCAGCCTTTGGACACACAAGCTCTATCATTATCTTACAAAAAGCCAGGCTGGCCTTCCCGCAGAGCTGTTAATAAGGCTTCGTGTCGATACCGTGGTTTGCAGTTACCTGAGGAAACCCGTTTTGAACAGACCGTAGATTCTGTTTTCTGGAACGCAGGGCCAGGCACAGCTTCTGGAAGCCAGCAAGCGCCGGGAAGCAGCTCTTCACGTGGCAGGAAGAAGGCAGCTCGCGGCGGCTGGATCTGATCAATGTCGTCCCTACTGACATTTCCCCCGACGACCAGCCCTCCGACGGCTGACCACGTGTGCTCGGGACAGCCGTGGCCCCGCCACGTGGACGCCCACGCGCCTGGTTCTCCCAGGAGCACGGCCGCGCCTGGGCCCCTGGTCCACTCCGACGGCAGGCTCCTCAGACCCCCGCCAGGGGCCTGCCGGCAGCGGGGGTCACAGGGGTGACAGGCGGTGCGGCCCCAGGGCACCGACTGTCCTGTGTTTGAAAAGCACAAAGGCTGTCTGACGGCGCCGTCCTGATGACCGCAGCCACTGGCTCCGCGTGCCCCTACCCCACACGAGCTATTTGCAGATAAATGCAGATAAAAATGCAGAAACTGAGGCAGGGAGCGTCTGGGGCTGGGGTCCCGGCCGCTGACCACCCCTCGAGTGGTGCTCGTGCCGCACCTGCTGGCCTGTGAGGGGCCGGATGGCGGACCCCTGAGGGTATGTGAGGAAGGGCCGGGGATCGGTGACGTGCGGGGTCTCCCCGGGCAGGAGAGCAGGGGTGGGGGTGTCCCAGGCTCTGCCTCTCTGGAGCTTCAGCCACTTCGACGGGGTGGACGTGTCCGTGGGCGCGGGGGCCCAGGGGTTCCCACGGGCGGAAAGCCCTGACGCGGGCATCTCAGACCCGGGCACCGGGGGGGCCGGGGGAGCCGCTGGGGGGTCAGCAGCGCCCTCCTGCGCCTCCAAACTCGGGTACAGTCAGTGGGGAGGAGGGCCTCCCCGCCGGGCCTGCACGGAGCCTGGGTGGCCGCACACATGCCACAGGCCGGTCACACGGGGTGAAACCGCCGGCGCCGGAAGGGGAGCTGCTGCCCCGGCCGGCTCTGCGCTCACTGTGGACTTGCGAGCTCTTGTTTTGGGACTGAAAGCTCGCGTCCCCCAGATTCCCGTGCGGAAGCCCCAGCTCCTGCCGTGATGGTGTCAGGAGACCGGCCTTTGGGAGGCCCTTACCCTAGATGGGGTCACAGGGCTGGGGCCCACAGGGTGGGCTGGGCACCCTTGGAAGTGGAGACGCCAGTGTGCCGGCCCCCGCTGCCCCCCCCGCTGCCCCCCTGCCGTCCCCACGCAGCCCCTCCCTGCCTCTGCTGCTCCTTTCTCCCCGGGTGGCACCCCGCTGTCCCTGGGGCCTCACGCTCTCGGGGGCCTGCGCTCGGAGCCCCACAGCCGCCGTGCTGCACGTCTTCATGCGTGTGGAAAGGGCCCTGGGTTCTCGTCTTGTGCCGGGCCCGCCAGTCACACAGCGGCTCCGGGCCGTCTGCAGCATGGCGGGGCTTGCTGGGTTCTAGAATACACACACGGTAATTTCAGGTTTGCTAACTCGTCTCTCTGAGCGAGACAGATTTCCTAACTAGGGCGCCGTGTCCAAGCACGGTTCTCTTTGTCGTGCAGCACACAGTCACAACGCGGGCCTCCAAAGACCCGGGCCGGGCAGGGGGGTGGGGCTCCCGCCTCCCTCGCCCCCGCTACCTGTGGACGTCCCCGCTGGCCTCAGAGTGACCGCTTAGGGCGGGGAGGGGCTGAGAGGGAAGGGGGGCAGGGCCGGGGGGCAGGGGGCTGGGGAGGGGCCCCCAGGTGCCCAGGAGGTGGGCGGGTGGCTCCCAGGGGGCTCTGGCCGCACGGAGAGGAGCTGGCCTCGGGCGTAGCCGGGCCGACCCCGTGCACCTGCTGACTCAGGCCCTCCGGTTTCAATTAAACGAACCTCACCAAACAGGCAGTGGTGGTGTGTCCCCGGGGAAGACACCGCGGGGGGAGGGACGGGAGCAGGGCAAATGCAGGCTCCCCCCACACCCCACGGCAGGGCAGCCCCGTCAGAGGCAGCTTCTTGCACAAGCTCCTTGACTCCTGGACCCAGGGGGGAGCAGCAGCCACCGGCCGCGGCCAGCAGCGGGGGTCAGCGTGTTTCAGATACGTTTGCATTTCTAGTTAGAAAGTCCCTTGGAGCCACAAGAAAACCCGACTTTTCTGTGTGCTAGCCGCGATCGGTGAGTGCCCCACGGGGGCCGATGAACCAGCTTCCGTCCCGCAGCCGCCATGCCCCTTGGATCGGGGGTCCTCTCCCCAGCCCTGCTACGACCACCGCTGGCCCAGGCACGGAGGGGCGGGGGGGGGGGGCGGCACAGGGGAGGAGGTGGCCGCCTCCCTGAGTCCTCCTCCTCCAGCCAGGAGCCCCTCTCCCCCCCCCCCCGCCAGCTGCGGACAAACCCCAGGCCCCCCCGAGACGGCCCCCGGCGCGGGAAAGATTGAAGCAGGCAGCATCCACTTGCCGCCTGGCGGAACGGACCTGTAGGTGACCGTCCCCTTCACCTTTTCAGCTTTTAAAACAATCATGTGTGGTGTCATAGAACTTTCTAGAATTTTAGATTTAGTTTTTCTGTGAAGAAGACTGAGCGGATATCAGAATGTTTAGTAGCTGATGGGTTGTAACCCACCCTTGAACGCGTTTGTCGAAAAGCCACTCCAAATATTAGCCTTAGATCTAGACGGGGAACGAGCTCACCGTGAGGCCGCGGGGGCTTTGCGGCGGGCACCTGCGGCAGAGCCCGGGCTCGGCTGGGAACTTCAGCCTCTGACACAAGAAAATGTTGTGTCTGACGGACCCTTCCTCGACACAACAAATAACTTTAAGAAAGAAGAGCTTAGCTCCTGGAATAAGTAAAATGACTTAAATTCTAGATAAATACATTTGGTGCATAAATCAATACAGGCTTGGTTTTTAAAGTTCAGCTATAGAAATGGAAGGTTTTTGCATGCAATTTGGAGGAGCAAGATGTCTAAGCAAATGGCGCCTTCTATTCGACCGTGTGCTCGGGGGGTGCCCCGGGGGACTGCGGTCCTCAGAGGGGCAGCCTCCCTGGAAAACGCCCCCCCCTTGAAGAGGGGGTGCTGCTGCTCCCGGTGGAATTTCCTGGTGTCACGAGGGTCCCGTGTTCACCTAAGCCCCCCGGGACAGCGAGGGGAAGCCGAGCAGGGGAAGGGAAGACTGTCCTTGGTCCCTCGGATGTTGGTGGGGTCTGCAGCCGGGGTGAGTCAGCATCCGAGTCCCAGGGTCTCTGTGACACACCATCCGTGTCCAGGCCGTGCCTCCCAAGGGAAGGCACAAGAAAGGGCCCCACGTGGGACCCTGCCGGAGACCGTGCGGACTACGCGGCAGCCAGCTTGCGGTGGGTCCCACGGGGGGGTTCCCGTCCCCACGTGGCTTCCTGTGGGGCGCCTGGGACTTGCACGATGGTTCCCCAGTCTCCCCTGCGGCCTCGGCTCTGGCAGTGGGCAGGGATGGTGAGGAGACCTGCCCCCAGGCCAGCTCCCTGTGCCCCCTGCACAGCCTCCCAGCCGTCCCCAGGGGCGTCTGTGAGCGACCCCAGGTCCTGGAGCTGGGCGGAGGTGACGAGGAATCCCGGCACAGAGGCCTCTACACTTGACCGTGAGTCTGCATTTCGGGCTCAGGTGTACCGTCCAACACTGGGCTTGCACGTCCGTGCGACTCAGCAGTTCCGCCCACAGCAGGCTGGAGTGCGCTGGTGTCGGTGACCCGTGGCCCTGACCCCCGGGGCACTTGATTCCTGCTGTAGACGGTGCGACGCATTCCAGCACTAAAGGTCGTGGGGCGTCCTGCCCTGAGACCTGCAGATAACTCATTCCCCTCCTGGTCCGCTGGGGCGCCGGGGCCCCTCCCAGCCCCCTCTCCCTTGGGACACGGCCCTGCTCAGCCCTGCCTGCCCTGGGCCTCCCCTCCCCACCTGCCGGCTCAGGCAGATGGGCAGCATGGGGCTGGAGGGACCTGCAGCCGGGGGTGACCAACCACGACGGGCAGGGCCCCGAGTCTGCGATCCGGCGGACTGCGAGCTCCCGTCCCCCCCTCCTGCTGCCTCCCCACCCCCCGTCTCCCTGCCCCTCGGTCTCCGATCCTGTCTCTCTCACTTGCACGTGCGCGCATCTGAAGCACACGTTCTACAAGACAGACCCTGCCCTTCTCAGGGGCGCCTGACTCTGACATTTCCTCTTTTGTTAAGTTACAAAGAAAATGGAGCCAGCGTCGCTAATGGACATATTCTGACGTTTCCATTCTATGTAAGGACGCCAGCCAGGGCAGCGGCAGAAGCGGGGGTCTCAGGCTTGGCTGAAGGGGTCTCCGGGGCCTGCCTGGCAGGTGGAGGGGGAGGTTGCCGCTGGCTTTTGCTTTGTTTTCCCAGTTGCGGGGTGAGCTTTCCCTGTGCAGCCAGGTGGGCTGGGTTTGAGGACCGTGATCTGCTGGGTGGGCGCGGCGCCCCAGGCTCTGCGCTCAGGCCCCGGCGACCTTGGGGAGGAGGAGGGCAGCAGGCGGTGTCTCCCGTGGGGGACAACAGAGCACAGGACTTTACTCATGAACTCATCTCAGACAAGGCGACCTCTTGCTCTGCTGTCCGTGATCGGGAGGCAGGGAAAGGCTATGAAGGTGCTGGCCAGATGCATCCACGGAGATTAGAGGGGATCGCGGAATCAAAACAAGAAAAGCCAAACAGGGAGAATCCACTTACCCTGTAAATCACCTATTTCCCTGACGCGGAGCCTTTATTAAAATGCTTCTCTCAAAGGAAAAATTTCACAGCTTTTCTGGGCTTTAATACCCAGACTTTGTGTCTAAAGGTCATTTGGCAAAGAGCGTAAATCCGATGGTAAAGTGCAGTGTGGATGGGGGTCTGAGACCACAGACAGAAGCAGGGGGCAGAGGCAGACTCTCCCTTCCCAGGGAGCTTGCCTTCTGCAGCGGGTTAGTGTGGGAGGAAAACAAGGCTTTAGGTGTTTCTGAAATTAGTTCTACTTGTATCAAAAAGCCTACCATCTCCTTGGAGAATAAATATAGCACTCGTGAGTCAAGCCCCACGGGGGGATTTACCAGAATGATAGACTTTTAGATGTAATATGGGACCTTCCACTCACTCACGTAACCATCCACTGTCTATGCTTCTACTCCTCTATCTATGTGGTCATCCATCCATCTATCCATCATCCATCCACCGATCCATCCACCCACCCACCCATCCATCCATCCACCCACCCACCCATCCACCCATCCATCCACCCATCCACCCATCCATCCATCCACCATCTATCCATCCACCATCTATCCATCCACCATCTATCCATCCACCATCTATCCATCCATCATCCATCCATCCATCCATCCATCATCTATCCATCATCCATCCAGCCAGCCAGCCATCATCCATCCACTCATCCACCCATCCACCCACCCATCCGCCCACCCATCCATCCATCCACCCACCCATCCATCCATCCACCATCTATCCATCCACCATCTATCCACCCATCATCCATCCATCCATCCATCCATCATCCATCCATCTGCCCATCCATCCAGCCAGCCATCATCCATCCACTCATCCACCCATCCACCCACCCATCCGCCCACCCATCCATCCATCCACCCACCCATCCATCCATCCACCATCTATCCATCCACCATCTATCCACCCATCATCCATCCATCCATCCATCCATCATCCATCCATGCATCCATACATCCACTAGCCATCAGCCCAAGCACCTGCCCATCGACCATCCATCCATGTATTCATCTATCCATCTCTCTACCATCCCTCCATCTTCATCCATCCATCCACCCACCCAACCATCATCCATCCAGCCATCATCCATCATTTATCCACTCATCCATCCTTCAACCCAAGCGCTGCCCATCAACCATCCATCCACATATTCATCCATCCATCCCTTCACCATCTATCTATTCATCATCCATCATCATGGATGATCATCCACCCGCCCACCCATTCTCCCATCCATTCTTCTACCCTCCTTCCCTCTCCTCTTCTGCCTATCCATCTGTTCACCCATCTACCCATTCACCAAACCTCCACCTGTGCTCACGTAGACGTCCACCCGTTAACTCATTTATCTGTAAATAGATATTAAGTGCCACCGTCAACCATGCAGCAGGCCCATTCAAGACACTGGCAGGAATGAATAAGACCAGCTCAGTCTTTGCTCCCAGGGGCGGTCCAGGCCCGCTGAAAAGAGAGACAAGGAGTATCCCACTTCCATGGGACCCCTGCTGGGTAGGGCTGGAGAGTGGGGGCGTCCAAAGAGCACTGACCAGGGCCGATCCCAGAAGCAGGGTTATAGCGAACTTCCAGAGCAGCTGGGATGCTGTAAGGTGTCGGCAGTTGGAAAGCGGGGGATGGGAGTGGGCGGCAGATTATTCCAGAGAGAGCGACCGGCAGAGGAGAAGACTGGGAGGTGTCCGACTAGGCTGGGCCCAGCGTGTGGCCTCAGGGAACCTGAATTCCCACGCTGGGTGGGCCCACCTCTGTAGGGTTCCTGGGGCTGCTGTAACAAGCCCCCAAGGCTGGGTGGCCGAAAATAGCAGAAATGTGCTCCCCCTGCTCTGGAGGCCACGTCTGGAGTGGGGGCAGGGCTTCTTCCTTCCATGCCCCCCCCACCCCCCAGAGTCCGCTCCATGCTCCTCCCCGGCCTCAGGCGGTGACCCGTGCTCTCGGGCCGCATCCCTGCAGACTCTCCCTCCCTGCCACACGGCCTTCTCCCTGGAGCATCTGCGTGTCTGTCTCTCTCCCCTTACGGGGTCACCAGTCACACTGCCGTATGACCTCATGTTACCCGGTGACGTCCCGATCCATGTGCTTCCTGCGTGGGGACGCCCCTTCCCGCGTGCCCCCACCGCCAGCATGCACAATGAGAGCCGCTCGTGCTGGGGGGGGGACAAGAGGTGCGCTCACAGCTCGACTACCCTCCGAGACGACACTAACCTCACAGCAATTACGTCTCCGGGGACGGTCACTGTCTGAGGTGCTGGGGGCCAGCCCTTCAGCGTCTCCTGCTGGGGGACATGGCCGCGCCACCTGCCTACAGGTCCTCTCCTGCTGAGCGGAGACGCACTCGCTCCCGTGACTTCTGTCGCTTCCCGGTTAGCGTTTGTGAGCACACGCACGTGTGTCCGACACGGTGTGTGCGCGCCGTGCTGGGCGCAGAGCCGTGGGTGGGGTTGGGGCGTTTGGGGACGGACTGTGTCCCGGCCGGAACCCCCGAGAAGCAGAACCCGAAATGGGGGTGCACCCGACTCAGAAGTGGGGCACTCTCAGGAGACGGGGAGGGGGAGCTAGAGGGAGGGACAGATACGGTTTCAGGTGAAGTCGAGCCCAGCCTGACCCACGGGGGGCTGGGGAGCACACTTCTACCCCAGATGGGGGTGCCCAGCGTCCGCCCTCGAACCGGTCAGCGACCGGCAGCAGGCCCCCCGGGCTGGGCTCGAATCCCAGGCATCTCTGGGGGAGGCTGCCCCTGGCTGTTCCGGGGGTGGGAGTTACACCCCGAGCAGGTGGGGAAGGGTCACACCTGGCAACGGGAGGCATGTGTGGGGCGTCAGCAGCACCCAAAACTGGGTCTGCTACCGGACGCTCAACCTCGTAGGCAACACAAGCGCTACCCGAGTGCGCGCGCTAACTTCCTCTCCTACCCGAAGTGCAGCTGGGTCCCCGGCTCCTGTCGGCGCAGATCCAGCCGCTGGGGCAGGAGGCAGGTGCTGGCGCCTCCCTCCTGCTGTGCACATCCTCATTCCTAGCGGGGCTGAGTCTTTTCACGGGGGCATCCGCCCCTGGGACACGCCACCTTTGCTGTGAGCCTGCCCGCTTTCCTACCAGGTTTTTGAGTATTAGAACTCATCACACATATATATTTGTTTTTTTGCCCAGGGTTCCTGGCTCACAGCCCCCCAAATTCTTGGTGTTTCCTGCCAGAAGAGCCATGGGAGCATGTGTTGTCTCTGGCCCTGGGTCCCTGCCGTCCCTTCCTTCCACCAGGACCAGATGCGTGTCTTGTCGTTCACGAACCCCTTTATGCCACAACTGGGTTCATGAGGTGACTTTGATGGAGATACTGAAGGAGGAGACTGGTTGCCAAGGGAACCAGCCCTGAACTGAGGGTTGGAACTTCTAGTCCCACCCCCTGATTTCCAGGGGAGCCGCCGGGGGAGGGTGAATCAATCGCCAGTGGCCAACCACACCTGTGTAGAGAAGCCTCCTAAAACTGGAAAGGACGGGATCAGAGAGCGTCTGGGTTGGCGAAGCAGACCGCCTCCCTGCGCCACCGTGCTGGGCCCCAGACTCCAGAAGGATAGAAATACTTTTGCTACGGACCTCGCCCTGTGATCTCTTCCTCCAGCGGCTGATCTGTACCCTTTATCATCCTTGGGAATAAACCAGTAATCTAGTGAGTTAACTAGTTTCCCTGAGTTCTGTGAGCCACTCCAGCAAATTAGTGGAACCTGAGGAGGGGGTCGTGGGAGCCTCGGACTTATGGCCATTCGGTCAGAAGCACAGTGATGCCCAGCCTTGTGACCGGCGTCTGAAGTGGCAGCGGGTGCTCGTGTGGGACCGAGCCCTCAGCCCGTGGGATCCGACGCCAGGTCCAGGCAGGCCGCGTCAGGGCTGAGCCAAAGTGCAGGACATCCCGCCGGGGCCGCACAGAACTGCTTGGCGTGGGGAACTCTCCCCCATGTCAGGACCGGATTCAGAATCAACACTGACCGCTGAGCGACAATGTCCCCCAGTTTTTATTGATTTGTAGGAGTTCTTTATATATTGAGATCACTTGCATGTGTGGCTCAGCTCTGGGCAGGGTATGGCTGTCTGTCCGTGGGCCGCCTAGGCAGGAGCCCAGTCCAGCCCCCCGGGGCCAGAACACTGGCGAAACTCCTGTCACAACCCAAGGGCTGTGGAGACAAGAACTCTTGGCCGTGCAGGGGTGGCTGGGCTCCGTGGAAGCAGCTCTCTGGGACGGTCGGAGAGGGGCTGCACGCCTGGGCCGTGCTTGGCTTTCCACGAGGACATCTGCTGACGGCTGCAGACTCTGTGTGAGTGTGTGCACGCGCATGCTCACGGGTGACGTGTGCAGCGTGCACACTGTGTGTCTGTGGCTGTGCACGTGCCGTGTGTATGGGTCCATGTGCACACGCATGTCTGTGTGTCCACATGCACGCACGTGTGTGTCTATGTGCACAATGTGTGTCCAGGTGCTGTGTCCACATGCACACACGCGTCTACGTGCACATGCAATGCGTGTCCACTGCACGGCGTGCACACGTGTGTACAGCCTGTGTATTTGTGTGTTCACGCGTGGCACATGCAGCTTGCATGCTGTGTGCACACACACGTGTCCCTGCGTGTTTGGGGATACGGAGGAAGGACAACCTGACCCCTGGAGTTCGGGGACATCTTTCTCACTCCAAGACCTCCGGCCCCACGGCTCTCCCAGGTATGTGAGTCCTGGGAACCCTCCTGTGGGGGCTGTGGCCCCGATCGGGCCAGGGACCGGCAGGTGTCCATGTCGCCCCTGGGCTGAGGGCGCAGCTCGAACAGAACAGGCCAGGGTCCTGCCCGTGCTACGGGACATGGCCGCCAACAGTGAGTCCGTGGGGACCTTGTCTGCTCCTGAGGCCCCTTGGTGACTGGTGGCCGGGGACACGATGACGCTGTGGCCCATGCAGCTCATCCCCTTGGGGCAGGTGTTTTGTCCCCCGCCCCCCCGCCCCGGGTCTGTCGTGATGGGTCATCTTCCCCTTCACATCTGGGGGCGGGCAGAGGGGGAGATGCCGCGGGGACAGCACCCCAGGGAAGGAGCGCAGGCAGCTCTGGATGGTGAAGGCGGGGCTCACTGGCACGTGGCTGGGGATGGAGCTGACCCGAGGGCTTTGTGTGTGTCCCGTGGTCCCTGATAAAGGGACACCCGAAGGAAGCAAGGTGTTGTTTGGGGGTGTCTGGAGGAAGAACGATCACATGGATGAGGGCATGAGGGCCCTCCTTGGGTGTGCCTTCAGGATCCTCTGGCTGGGGCCGGGCTGGGGGGCCTGGCGGGAGGCACCCGCCAGGTGTGCCTGAATGCTTGGATCACTTAATGAGAAGCCATACGTGTCCCCACTGGGCCGTGGCCAGAGCTGACGGGTATCTAGATCGACCCTTCTGGCCACAGAGTGGACAAGAGATCCTCGGGGGGCCAAGGGCAGGGAGCCACTCGGGACTCTGGTGTCCTGTCCCCAGAAGAGGGGCTTGGGTGGGCTGGAGTCTGGACACGTGGGGAGCCCGCAGGGGAGCAGACGGCAGAGGAAGGCTCAGGAGAGGCGGGCCGGGGCGGCGCAGGGCTGGCGGGCGCGAGGGGAGCCCACAGGCGGGGGCCCGGGGTCCAGGTCAAGCCCAGCGGAGCTCCCTCCGGGTGGGGGAGGCACGGGCTTAGGACGGGCGAGGTGCGGCCGCCCCGGCGCAGCGGGTGAGCCACAGCTTGAGCAAAAAAAGGCGGCCACACAGCTATGGTCCATTTTCCCACATGGATTTATTGTTGCTGACGACTCGCACGAGGTGCCGACTACGGACACAGACAGACAGACGGACGCTGACGACACCGTTATCTACACGGGGAACTCAGGGCACCTCGAGAGGCGAGGGGAACCCGCTGCCTCCCGGCCACGAGCGCCGGCCCCCTGCAGTCCACGAGCTGGTTCCCCGAGCGGCAGGCTCCTCAGCCCCGGCACCAAGGGCCCCTCGCGGGCGGCGCGCACGGCGTGACCTCTCGGGGCCCGGGGCACAGGGCCGCGTGCTGCCTCTGGCCCCCGGCGGCCACGTCCCCTCCGGGGTGACACCAGCCTAGGGGACTCGCCTGGTGCTGCCAACGTGTGCAGGAACGGCGACGGACCTCCCGGACCGCTCTTCAGGAACCGACCCTGCCTCCTGAGGATGGGTCTTGAGTCACAGGCAGACATGATCTGGAACAGCCGCTCCCCAACACGGACGGTGCTGCTGCGGGGGGGACGTGAGCCCGAGGGAACTGAGACCCCAGCGGGGGCTTCCTCCCCAGGGCCCTGGTCTCCGGGCTGCCTGCCACGGGCGCTCGGCAGGGTCAGGGCCCAGGAGGGGGGCACGCGCCGCTGCCTCCCATGGCCGGGGGTCTGCAGCGAGGCGGCCACGACCGTGCCCAGGGTGGGCAGGGGTGGCGGCAGCCACACGGACCCCCAGAGTTGTATTTCTGTCCGCTAGAAGGAAATACAGAGCGTCCCCGTCACACACACCGGGACCCTGGGCAGGTTCCGAGCGCACGGGGTGCGTGGTGTGGGAACATGTGGTGACCCCACTTTATTGCCTTTTGTGGTTTCCCCAGGGCACCTTCTGCACAATTAGGCAACAGATGACATTTGGCTCTTTTAGTTGGAGCAAAATAAATACCCAGGAAGTCACGAGCACTGGGCAGTCAGCAGCCACGATCACCGCTTTTCTCCTCAGCACGTGGGTGACAGCAAGACCCGCGCTGGGGGGCGGCCGGCGGGGGGCAGGGGGGAGGGGGCGGGCTCGGCACAAACGGAACACAGACGGGGGTCTCTACCTGCAGGAAGGGGCACAGATCTACGTTACGTGGTCACAGAGACACAGCACGGTGGCCAGGCCTCTCCCGGTGGCACAGGAAGGGCCTACGGGGCCGGGAGGTGGAGGCTCCGCGTGGTTCTGGGAGAGCAGGAGTCCCACCGCCGGCGGCCCGCCTTTCCCTCGGAGCTCGGGTGCCCTTCTCTGCGGGCGTCTCTCCCGCGGCGGGGCGGCCTCCCGGACCCCCTCCGCGCCCTCTACACCAGGAGCCAGTGGCGAAGCTAGGAAGGAAACGGGGTTTCTTCAGAAGCAAAGCAGCGAGCTACCTGGCTCAAGGCGGCTCGTGGCTGCCGACCTGACAAGTTCTGGGAGACGCCACGCAGCCCAGGAAGCTCAGGCCCGGTGCCCACGTGCACCTCCCAGACGCGCACCTCGCGCATACGCCCTTATGTCGCCTACGTAGACAGGAACGACCTTCAGCCTTATGTAAATACATACGAGTAAGTCTGTGGGCAAAGAGCAAGAGCACAGCTGCCGCGAGGGGCCGGCAGGGACCAGCGGCCCTGGGGGCCCTGGGGTGAGGGTCACACCCGGGCTGGACAGACCCAGGGCGGGCAGACCTGGGACGGCCTGAGGCCCCCTGGTGCCGCCTCCCTGGGGCCTCTGCTCCCCGGCCCAGAGCAAGGCTGTACCCCGCACTTGCGTCTTGCCCCGCGTGAACCCCCGAGGAGCGTGAGGCAGGCCGCGCTCACCACCCGGGGAGGCCGAGGGCGGCGAGAGTGGGTGCTCAGCTCTCCAGCGAACGTCGCTGCCCGTTACCCGCTGCTGTTGGCTCAGTGTGCTTCGGGGCACCAGCCATTCGGTGATGAGGAATGGCGAGAACCGGGAGCACGCAGGCCTCCTCCCCGACACTGCCACACCGGCGACGGGAAGAGGCCCAAACTCCCGCTGCCTGGACACGGCTGCCCGCCGCCCTCTGGGAGAAGCAGCCGGGACCCGGCTCCCCAGGGGCCTGAGCAGGGCCGCGTAGGGCACACGGGTGGGAGGGTGCTGGGGGGCCAGAGCCCCAGAGCTCCACGGGATGCCCCACCGCAGACCCATCTACTTCTCGGGAATACAGAAGTGTCTTAGACGCAAGGAGACGATGGGGGCAGGGGGCACGCCAAAGACCCGGACCTGAGCAGGAGCCTTTGCCTCGGCGTGGACGGGGGGGGGGGGGGCGCAAGCCACGCACGGGCGTGACGATCAGTGTGAACTCTCCGTGCGGAAGCTCGAGCGGTTTGATTTTTAGATAAACGGCTCAAAAGCAGCTGTGAGCGGGCTGACGAGAGGGTGTTGCACGGCGGGGTCACCACGTTCACCGCGCTGCTGAGAGCGCTCGAGAACCCGCGGGCGGGGCACGTGTCACACACCAGAGCCCCGAGGGGAGCCGGGCAGGAGGCAAGGGTGGAAGGGACAGCTGCGAAGTCCCAGGACCGACGACACACATGGACGTGCGGGTCCCGGACACACACGCGGTCTCCGAGCGGCAGCCACGAGACAGTGGCTCCGAGAACGCACGGCCTCGCGGAGCCCGGGACAGCGGCTGTCCGGCGGCAACTGTGCACGCAGTGACCCTCTTTCCTGGAGAGGGGCAAGATGAAGACGTTCCCGGAAACACAAGAGTGGGGAAGTAGATCAAGAGATCTCCTTAAAGGAAAGTCGGAAGGATGTTTTATGTTAACGCCAGAAAATGATGCACGAAGGAAAGACGTAGATGTCAAAAAGTCGGGTGGAAAATACTCAACGTGCACATTGACCCAGAGAGCATTTCTATATGAGATAGCAGTAATTATAACAATAACAGTGCCTAGTTCATGCGTTAAAAAAGAGAGAAAAAGAGTACTGGGTACTAATAGCATAATAACTAGCAGGAGAAGTTCTATTCGTTGTGGTATTCAGGATGAGAGTTGAGATACTGTGTCACTTTATACATGTAGAGTGAAACACGTATGTTACAATTTCAATCACGACTGCAGAGGAATGAAGTATACGTCTATAAGTCAGTGTATGAGTATGTAAGTTCCAAACAGAAAACATTAGAAAAAGGGGGGGGGAAGCAAATCCCCCAAAGAGCAATCTGTAAAAAGGTAATAGAGGAGAAAAATAAACATTAAAAATGGGGCAAACAGAGTTAAAAAGCCTAAAATCAAGCTAGAAATATCAATAATCCCAACAAATGTAAATGGATTAATCTCTTTGTCAAAGTAAAAAACACCAGGTGTAGACCAGGTTTGCAAAAGAGAGCTACGTTCTGAGATCATTGCAAAGGTGAACGTTGAAAGATTGTAGGTGTTTCTGACAAACTCAGGGGAAGCCTGCTGCAACTACCATCTCAGACCCAGGGGACTTTCGGAGCAAAAGCAGCACAAGGGAGAGAGGACACATGACGTCCCAGGGGAGATGTGACCATGGCAAACGTGTAGTTACCCCCGGAAAGCAGCCTCGGGATATATAAAGCAAAAAACTGGTGGGATTATGGGGGGTGGGGACCGGACAAGACAGTAGCAGGGTGGGGTATTCTGCAAACCTTTCCCAGTTACCCACAGTCAAGTAGAGCTGCGGTCAGCAACGCGCTACAAGGTCCAAGCGGCGTGGTCACCAGCGTCACGGGACAGGCGGAAGGAGAAGCGTGGGCCACCAACTACAGGACTCAACATGTGACCAAAGATACGCATCACATCCGCCACGGCGGGTCAGGGGCTCCGCCACTCAGAAGTCCTCACGTGCCCCCAAAAGCAGGCGGCCCAAATGCAATCATTTCAGACACTGATCCCCAAAACATCGATGAAACATCCCCATGGATTTGGGGATTTGAAAGCAGATTGCCAAGCAACTCATGGGTGGACAAAATCACGATGAAATTAAAATACTCTTAACACCAAAGGATAAGGCCAAGGCCGTGCTGAGTGCGGCTGATGGGCCCCACTCAGGGCCTTGAGTGCTTCTGTTAGGAAAGAAGAGAGCTTGAGAATGAGGGACCTAAGGTCTCGTTTAGGAAGTCAGCACAGGTGTAATCGAGCAAATCCAAGGAAGGCATGGGCCCAGTCCTGCCACAGGCCTAGTGTGACCCCCCTTCCCACTGGAGGCCCCTGGTCTCCCGGCTCGCTGCAGCCCTCACCCCAACAGTCTGCAGCAGCCTGAGTGACCCCTTGGGTTGGCGTCCATCAGAGCGCCCCCTGCACCCCCAACGCCATGAGGGCAAGGCTCGGAGCTGCTTGGGGCCCTCTCCGCCTCACCTCAAGGGCCTCCCACCCTCCAGCCTCTGCTGCTTCTTTCTGCCGAGCTTTCTCATTCCGCCTAGTGTCCCACCTCCCCACCTCCCCCTCCCCGTCAATACAGGGGTCCCCAGAGGGTGGGTCCAGGCAGCACCTGGGACCGGGGCCCAAGCAGTCCCCAGCCTTCCCCCAGGGAACGAACGCAGCCGCCGCCTTGTGGCCTGCAGAGGGCCAAAGGCCTAGGGGTCAGGGTAAGGCTTCTGAACCCTCGGGCGGGAGGGCGGTGGGGGGGCGGGCACTCACCCTGAACTGGCGCACCTCCCCGCTGTCCACCAGCTCGCGCTCCTGCTCCGGGGTGATGGCGTAGGCCAGCTTCTAGAAGAGAAGGAGAGGCCGTGGGCACTGGTGCGCTCGGGGAGATGCCGAGAGCCCCTGCGGACAGCCGTCCAATGCTGGGGCTGAAGGCCGGGCCTCCCCAGACCCTGAAGCAGAGTCCAGCCTGCGGGAGGACAAGTTTCTGTCTCTATGGAGCGCTTGCTACTGGGCTCTGAGCAAGGGTGAAGGGCTTGCACGCGTCTGGGAGTCTCGAGGCCAGGGGACCCTCCCAGGGTGGCCTGCTCTCAGAGTCCCGCCCTCCGGGCTGCAGGCCCCGCCTCCCCGTCCCGCCCCAGCCCCCCAGGGGCCTCAGCCGGCCCTGCAGGCTGCTGCGGGAGGGGGGTCCCCACTGCGAGGCGCCGGCCTGCTCTGCCTGGGGCTCCCTCCGGGCCTCCCTCCCTGGAGTCCTGGGACCCTGCCGGCCCAGCCTTGGCCCGACCGCTGAGGACCGCGGTGTGCCGGGGCCGCCGCGGGGGGCCGCCGCAGGACTAGGTGCCCGTGTGCCCGGGAAACCCGCGGGACGCAGGCGCAGGGCGGCTCCGGAGAAGCCCGGGGCAGCTGTGAGAGGGCAGGGGCGGCACTCCTTCCAGGAGGCCCGGCTCCCTCGTCCCTCCCGGGGGGGACCCGCCGCACCCCCTCCCCTACAGGCGGCTCCGCGGCCCGCGATCCCACCCCGGCCCCGACCGCGGCCCTCCCTCCGCCACGCTCTGCAGAGCACGAGTGTGCACACGGAGGTGCACGCGAGGGCACAACCCCGGCGGGGACACACAGGCGCACACGTGAAGGCACGGGCTGGTCCCCCACGGCCGCTGCCCCCGCCGGCCGTCCCTGGAGGTCAGAGAGAAGCCGGAGCCACAGACCTGGGAGGTGGATGGCCACCAACCTTGCCGTTGGCGTCCCCGCGGGGCCGGGGCACGGGGAGCGCCCGCGTAAGCACGCACCTCCCGTAGGGAGCCGGGCAGACTGCAGAACTTGTAGGCCGCGTAGATGGGCACCATGGACATGGAGGACGTGGCGATGGCCCAGCCCAGCGCGTTGGCCCACTCGGGGAAGATATAGGCTCCGTAGTGCGGGGGCCTGAAGGTCACGATGCTCACCACAACCACAAACTGAAACGGAGGGCAGAGGTGAGGCGGCCGCTCTCAGCCGGCGATGGGGGAGGTGGGACGGGGAGCCACGGTTTCACCCAGAGGGTCTCCTGGCCACGGCGGCTGTGGGGGCCGGGTCCTGCTCCCTCCCTCTCTGCCTGCCTGTGCCTCTGTTTCTGTCTCTCTTTCCCTGCCTGTCTGCATCTGTCTGTCTGTCTCTATCTCTCTGTCTCTCCATCTCTGTCTGTCTCTGCCTCTCACTAGCCCTGGGTTGGCCCAGGTCAGCATACTCCTCAGCCGTTGCCGGTTCCAGCCGTGCCAGGGGTCAGGAGACGTGCGTCTCTGTGAGTAGCTTGTGGAGCTCTCTGCTTGGACCGGGACATCCCATACCCCCCAGGGTCACCTGTCCAGACCGGGCAGGACACGTCAGGCTCTGTGAGCCACACAAGGATGCACCCGTGGCCGTGGTAAGGGGATCCGCGTGGCCCTGTTCTAATGAGGCCGGTGGCCGGCGGACTGGGCCCATGGGCTTGGGCCGGCGGCCCCTGGCCCTGAGGAGAAGAGCCAGGCAGCTGGCAGACGTGCTGGCGGTGGCTGAGCTGTGATAGCATCTGAGTCACTCCCGTCCTCGGCATTTGAGTCCTTGAGCCCCCTCCCCCCGGAAGTCTCAATTCCACGACTGTCCTCGGGGCAGGAGCCAGCTGATGGCCGATGGCCTCCCCTCCACGGCAGAGCTGCGAGGCGCAGGGCAGAATCCCCGTGGGTCCTGCGTGAGGTCTCTCAGTGGGTCCAGAGGGTGGGGGCCACCTTCCCGGGACCACAGAGGATTGTAGGGACAGCCGCCTCCCCGGCCGCACGGGAGCGACGAGAGCCCGGGTGTGTGCGGCCGCGGGGACCTGGGCGGTTGGGGGGCGCTTACCAGGAGGAAGCAGGGGCTGACGAACTTCCAGCAGAGCCTCCAGTAGAGGCTGGGCCGCCGCCCCGTCATCTGCTTGATGTCCTCGCTGAACTGCCTCACGCCTGCGGTGCGGGAGCCACGCGGCCGGTCAGGACGGCCCGCTCCCCGCCCCGGGCCCCCCCCACCTCCTGCAGCCCCTCCCCCAGACCTCCCGGGGGTCCTGCGGGCGGGGGTCCCCACGTGTGTTCACGGCGGCCACGCCTTAACCGTCATGTGCCACAAGCGCCCTGCCCTCCCTCCCTCCTCTTCCTCCCGTGCCCGCGGCTGTCCTGTCTCCCTTCGGCTGGAACTATTGCTTTTTCTCTTTAAAAAAATTCTGGTGAAATACACATAACATACAATTAACCATTTTAGCCGTTTTGAAGCGTGGCGTTCAGAGGCGCTAATTCATGCTGCTGTGCAGCGGTCACGGCATCGGACGGTTCTGGCTAGAACCTTCCCGTCTCCCCAAACAGAAGCGCCGTCCCCTCGAAGCGCTAACTCTCCCCCCGCCCCCGCCCTGGCGCCCGCAGTCACGCCGTCACGTTCTGTCCCACGTGCGTGCAATCCTACAGGTTTTGTCCTATCATGACTGGCTCATGTCATTCAGCATGATGTCCTCAAGGCTCCCCCGAGTCGTGGCAGCTGTCAGAATGTCCTTCCTTTCAGGGCTGGACGATACTCCAGGCTCTATTTACCATCGTTATTAAGAAAAGCTATTTCTAGAAGCTTAGTGAACTGGCACTTTCTCTAGGACATCTCAACAGCCACTCCTCCCGCCCCGAGTCTGGCCTGGCCTCTGCTCGGACCACCACAGCTGGTCCACTGAGCCTGGGGGGTCTCGCGGGCAGCACACTGGGCCCCGTCGGGAAGACCCCTCCATTCACAGTTCCCGCATCGGAACCCCGGCCATGGAGACGGACCAGCGCCGGAGTGGAAGGGACAATGCGAACCCAAGGCCAGCCCCTCGGCCCCTCTGGGCTCGGCCCCGCGAGCGGTCAGGGCGGCCCGCGGCCCCTCCCGGTGCTGGGCTGTTGGCTCGAAGACTGTCAAGGACCCTCGGTGCACAGAAAGCCTGACACTATGATGCATCGTCCAAGAAACACAGACTGTTTGGGGACCAGGGATGCGAGTGGCCGTTTGGAGAAACACTGCGGACCCCCTCTCCCGAGGCTCTGGGAGCACATCTGGTGCTGGTGGTCACCAGCGTCTCTCGTGCCTCACCAGCGCGGGGCTCACGCCCGAGGGACGCGTTTGGGGCACTTCCTCCCTCTCCCGGTGGGGTTTCCGTTGGGGCGGGGGAGAGCCCCATTTTAAATGCTCAGGTATTGATTCCAGGTGCTAATGAAAGCACAGAACGCGGTATTTCCCTTTTCTGTAGAAGAGAAACTAGAACTGAAAAAGCGTTCCGGGAATATGAACTGTATTTCAGGTTCAAAGCCGACGTGCTTCTTCAGCCCGCGCTGTCCACGGCCCCGAGGCCGAGGCTGCACTCCCCGCGTGAACGAGGGCTGCCACGGCGGGGGAGCTGGGGTCTGGGCTGGAGCTCCCAGCCGGGGAGAGCCACGCCGGTTCCCAGAGCTGTGCCTGCCGGGCGCCCAGAGAGGCCGGGGGTCCGCACGCCGGGAAAGGACGGGGCCTTCTCCGGCTCGGGGGCCCGGGGCTGTCACAGCGACCAGGACGGCTCAGCGGCCTGGCAGCAGCGGGACAGCCGTGGCTGCGGGGGGCCCAGTCTCGCCTGAGGGCTGGGTGCCTGCTCGCGGCCCCCACGAGGGGCTCCGGGCTCTAACTCAGGAGCCAGCGGCTGGCCAGCTGGCGGCAGGACCGAGGGCTCTGCCCCCGTGAGGCGCCGGCCGGTGAGCCGCGGCGCGGTGAAGCCTGGCCATCAGCCTGCACCTCATGAACCGCGTGGCCCGTCCCAGTCCCCTGCGAGGAACAGGTCTGTTTCTTAGCTGACGGCGGGGCCCTCACCTCCACCGGCCCCTGTGAGCCATTCTGCTCCGTGACCACGAGGACGTGGGCCCAGTACGATCAGGTGGCCGCACGGAACAGCGCTGACCACGGGAAGCACCTTGGGGTGCCCCCGGCTAACTGTGCTCATCGATGCGGCGAAGCAGACCCTCTCCCAGCCTCCTGTCCTTGCGATGCCGTGGCAGCCACGGCTCGAAGCTTCCTGGAGCTAACACGCATCGGGGAGGAGGCAGGATCCCTCCCCGTGGACGCGTGCGGCCCCGGGGGAGGCTCTGTCCTTACCGTAGAACCAGGCCACCCCGATGGCCTCGACGAGCACTCCGAAGAGGATGGACGTGCCGGCCGCAAAGTGGTCCAGCAGCGTGAAGACATAGATGCCGCCCTGGAAGAGGGGGAGACGCTGAACTCGGGGTGTGCGGCGCGGCACGCCTCCCCGGGGAGCCCACAGAAATGCTCTCCCCAAACAGACACCGGGCCCGCGGACCCGGTTTGCAGACATAGACTACCTTACTCCCCGTAAAGTCCGACTGGCGTCCCTGGAATTCAGTCCACGCACAGCTTCTCACAGATGTGCCTTTTGTGCGGGGATGGGAAGGACCTCTCCCCTCCCCCCCTCCCCTCCCCTCCCCTCCCAGCACCCTGGGTGCAGTCATGGGTGAAAGCATCCGAATGCCAAATTTGGGAGTGGCTCCGTGGGAGGGGAGCTGACCCCGCCGCGCTCCCCCGGTCAGACCTCCCCTGGCCCCCAGCCCCGCAAACCCAACAGGCAGGCGCTCAGCCCGGGCCACTTCCAGGGGGGGCCCCAGGAGCAGCAGGACCCCGAGACCGTTTCCCAGGGACCACGGCTACACCACGTGTGACCACAGCTGCTCCCGGGGACCTCGGAATCCCACACGTGACCACAGCGACCCGCATATCATTGGCGTGTCATTACGAGGCACGGTCGGCGACTCTGAGCACCAGCTGTGCTGCCCGACCCCAAATGCCGGCGAGACCTCGCCAGGCAAAGCGAGCGCTGGTACGTACGTTGGTGACACAGAAGAGCGAGAGGAGGAAGGTGGCCAGGACGACAAAGAGGGTGAAAAGCTCCCGGTGCCGGTGCAGCAGCTGGAACTCGTCGACGAGCCCGGTAATCACCGACTCCATCCCGCCCATCTGCAGCCAACAGAGCAGGGGCGCTGCGGGGCGGGGCACGCTTCCCATCCAGTCCAGCGGACCTACACCCGGGGCGTGGGCGCGAGTGGGGGCCACACAGCGTCCGGGGTGCAGAGTGCCCTGCGTGCAAGCCCTCGGCCCCCGGAAAGGGGACCCGGGGGTGGACGCTGACCCCTGAGGGGACGTGCTCAGCGGCCCTGCAGCCCACTTGGGTAACGTGGCACCATCGCCGAAATCGCCACAAAGCCCCAGCCCGGCCCGACCTCTCCAAACACACGTCTCCCCCCAGCATGGCCTCAGTTTGCTCTTGGGGAGGACCTTGCGTGGCCCCGGGCACAGCCTTCCTGACTCTGAGTGTCGTCATGATGGAGGGTCCTCCAAGCCTCCTGCCCTACGTGGTGACCCTCTTTGCTCTCCTTCTCTAGGACGCGCCGTTCAGGGATTCATCCCTGCCAGACATGCGGTCCAGGGCCCTGGTGCCCCAGCAGGCGCTGACCCAGCTGGCGGGGAGATGACAGCCGAGGGCCAGAGCGTGGGGCGTGTGGTTCTCTGCACTTTCCAGGAAGCTCCGGGGGGCGGGGCACCCATGGCCGCTCACGGGGACCCCGAGGTCTCAGCCATTGGTCCTGAGCAGGCAGTGGGGGCCCAGGAGCCCGAGGAAGTGCACAGTCCCGCGGTCCCGCACGGGCACACTCGAGCACACACACACGCAAGCGCACGCACCCGGGACACTCCGTGGGCGGGGCCTGGGCTGCAGCTGGAGCCTTGGCTGCCCTGCCCTGCGCATGCAGCCGTCCCTCCGGGGGGCTCTGGGGTCAAGGAAAGCAGGAGGGACCGGCCCTGGCTCTGTGCGGTCCTCACCCCGTTCCCTGCACTGGCCTCCTGCTGCTGGCCTGTGTGTGCGCATCGGCTCTGTGGTGACCTGGGGCACAATGGCAGCCCCGAGGGAAGGAAGGGGGTCCAGTACCCCGCCCCAGGATGGGGCCGCGAGCACTTGCGGGGCCCCTCCCCCCACCATGCGGGGGACCCCTCGGGGCTATCGGGGTATGCCGGCCCTGTGAGGGCCATGGGGGGCGGCTGTCACGGGCAGGGCCCCCCCCCCCGGCGTCCGAGGTGCCGAGGTCACTCACGGCGCTGTCGATCCCCAGGGTGAGCAGCATGATGAAGAAGATCACGGCCCAGGCCGAGGACAGCGGGAGCGTGGCCAGCGCCTCGGGGTAGATGATGAAGATCAGCCCGGGCCCTGCAAACAGACCCTCTTGTCGCCACAGACCCATAGCCGCTCGCTTCCCCCCCAGGAAGCCGACGCAGCGGTAAGATGACCGGTCCCTCCCAGGGCCTTCCTTCCCGCTCTCCCTGAGGAGGCCTCTCTCCGGGTGACCCAGGGGACACCCGGCCCGGGACTCCAGAAAATGGAAAGCTGACGTCCGCTGGAGGCCCAGGTTCCTCTGGGTCCTTCCGGTCTGCGTGGGGCTCTGGGGGCTGGAGGGGGAGCACGGCTGGAACCAACCCGGGGGGGGGGCTGCAGCAGCCGGCCCGCCAACCCGACAACCTCCCTCAGGCCTCCTGATCTGTTCTCTGCACGGAATAGACACATGCATGCACCCCCCCACATACGTGCTCTCTCACACGCACCCGTGCTCACACACACACGTGCTCTCACACATGCACACATGCTCACACACACCCCCATGGGCATGGTCACACACATGCTGACACATGCACACATTCATGCGGACACACACATGCGGAAACACGCACCTGCGTGCTCTCACACACCCACCCGTGCTCATGCACACACGTGCTCTCACACATGCACGCATGCTCACATACACCATGGGCATGGTCACACACATGCTGACACATGCACACATTCATGCGGACACACACATGCGGAAACACGCACCTGCGTGCTCTCACACACGCACCCGCGCTCACGCACACACATGCTCTCACACATGCACACATGCTCACACCCCCAATGGGCATGGTCACACACATGCTGACACATGCACACATTCATGCGGACACACACATGCGGAAACACGCACCTGCATGCTCTCACACACCCACCCGTGCTCACGCACAGACGTGCTCTCTCACACATGCACACATGCTCACACAGCCCACACGCATGCTGACACACACACATGCTCACACATGCACACATGTGGACACATGTACATGCATGCTCCCACACACGCACTCATGCTCATGCACACCCCACACACATGCTCACACACATGCTGACACGTGTACACGTTCATGTGGACACACACGTGCTCATACGTGCACACACATGCACACACGCTCACACACATGCTCAAAGCACACACACGTCCACACACAGGTATGCTCACACACGCATGCGTGCTCTCACACATACATGCATACTTGCTCACACACACACACACACACACACACACGCTCACAGTCACTGTGGTATGTTTAGCAATCCATGAATATTTTTCCGTGCCAAGGAATCACTCTGCGTCTGATCTTTAAGAACCACGTGACGACCACAGAAATCCTACGGCTCAGCAAATGCTTGAAGGGGGCTGCTGTCTGCCCACACGGCAGCTCCCCTGGACTCATTCCCTTTCGGGATGTGGGGAGTGCGGCCGCTGCGTGGGTGCCGCCCCCTCCCCCCCCCGCCGTGGGATCTGGGCGGCCGTGGGGGCCGGGGGCTCCGAGGGGGGCGGGCAGGCGGGGGTGGGGACGGTGCGGGAGCCTCCACCAGACTTGCAGCAGTTTGGGCTGGATGATCCCAGAGTAAAAACATTCCCACAGGAAACTGAGCATTCTCAGGGTCGCTTTTAAAAGATGGGCCTCCTTAAGTCACTTGCGCGGCCTCCCGAGCCCTGACGCACGGAAACCCAGCTTCCCTGATCTCTCGTCCTCGGCGGGGCGGCGGCGGGCACCCGCCCACGGGACCGGGCGCTGACGGACTGTAGAGAGCGGAACGGAGCTCCACGGCCAAGCTGTCGCACGGGGCCGTGCTCAGGCCCGGGCTCCCCGCGGTTCCGGCCCCGGGCGAGGGGCGCCGTGCCCAGCGCGGGGCTGAGGGCGGCTCATCCGAGACGCTCCGAACCCTAAAAGCCATGAGCTGCGGACCCGGGACGAGGTCGGCCAGCTCGGCTGAACGTGACGTCAGTATCTTCGCCTTTCAATTCTGTACCTGAGTTAACATTTCACCTTGTTTTCTTGAGAATTACAGCTATAAATGACATTTACTTTGCTTGTCACGGAAATGCATAGAAGACGTTCACTCTACTTCCAGGAGCTCATAGAGGTTTTCGTAAGCCACTGCTATTTATCATAAAAAAGGGCAAAAGTATGGGAAATGCATAAATGCAGCAGTGAGTAAATTTCACTGCTCTGTATTTATTTGCTTTATGTTCCCATTCTCCTGCTTCTATTGGATTTTTTTCCTGGAGGCAAGAATGTGGACTTAGGAAGCACACACGTCCAGCCCCGCTTTCCCCGCCAGTCCCGGAGGGCCGGACCCCTGCTTCCTGCTTTCGCAGTGGGTCGGAAGGCTCAGCGCTGCAAGAATCGGGATGGAGGCCACGGGCGGCGGGCACGGGTGGGGCGGCCCTCTGCTCCCCTCGTCCCCTCACTGAACAGCCATCCCTGCCCCCACTCGAGAGTAAAAGGACTCAGGAAGAGATGAGTCAGTGACCCGGACTGACCCGGTGCCACCACTTTCCTCCAGCCACTAGGGCCGAGCGGCCCCACGAGTGCCCGGGGGGTCCCTTCTGGACGCCCTGCCTGCACCTGGCCTCCTGCTGGGGCACAGCCTGCCCCCTGGGTCCCCTGTGTGCCCACTCCCACCTGCCCTCTTCCTAGCATGCAGACACCTGCTGTTCGCGGCTGGCTGGCTGAGTGGGTTGGGGACAAGGGTCTCCGTTGTCCCAGCGTGCCCAGGATTTCATGGTTCCTCTGGTTATTACCCAAATGCCACCTCCACATGTCGTGATCACTGGGTGTTTGGACGGAAAACCCCTGGCGCCGATGAACGGCACACGTCCAAACCCGCCAGGCTGCTCTCCGGCCCTGCCGGCGGCACGGGCCCCCGGAGTGTGAACAAAGACAAGGTCTACCCTGAGGCCGGGAACCAGACCCTGTCCTGCAGCCCCGGGGCCTCTGCAGGGAGCTGGTGGCCAGCGGGGCAGGGGTGGGGTGTGGTGGGCGTGTCGCTGCCCCGGGGACCGTGTCCTTCCGTGGGTTCTCTGCTCTGGAACACGGGCGACTCGTGTGACCCGGACTCAGGGCCCGCGCATCTCCCGCTGTGTGGGGTGAACGCTCGGAGGAGTGCGTGGCCGCGGCCGTGGGGACGCCGGCCTGCCCTGGGGGGACTCACCGTCCTTGGCCACGTCCCCGATGGGCACGCTGTGCTTCTGGGCCATGTACCCCAGGAAGGAGAAGACCACAAAGCCGGAGGAGAAGCTCGTCAGGGAGTTGACGGAGGTGGTGATGACCGCGTCTCTGCGGAAAAGACACACGTCCCAGCCACGTGCTGGAGCAGCGGCAGCTTCCGGCCTTTGTCCTCAGTGCGCCGCATCCGGGGGCAGGCGGGCTTTGGAGCGGCGCTCTCCGGGGGGGGGGGGGGGGGGGCGGCCCCTCGCGTGGGCTGCGCCGCAGGAGGCCCGTGCCCGGGGTGACGGGACCCCCGGCGGAGCGGCTCCGGGGTCCGGGTGTGCGCAGGCTTTGGTGGCCAGCCGTGCGTGTGTGCCCGGGAACCGGGGGGCTTCTGGCATCAGGGAAGGTGAGACGGTCCCCACCTGCAGTGTGGGGGCTCCGGGCGAACGGACAGCAGCGGGGTCCCCGCCCATGCTCGGCAGGGGGCCGTCTGGCAGGGTGTCTGGATGGCCCGCGGGGAGCTGGGAGAAATGCGGTTGGGGGGCGGGTCTGGGGGGGCCCCGATGCGTCTGTGGGTTCCCGGCCTGGGGACCTCACTCAGAAGGCCGAGGACTCAGAGGGCCAGAGGGAGGCAGAGGTGGGGGAGCAGGGCTGCCGGAGCAGAAGGATGTTTGCAGAGCACCCAGACCCCGGCGGGCCCCGGGCAGGGCTGTCCCTCCGCGTGGGTGCCCACTTGGCTATGCACGCTGTCTTTGTATTTTTCCTGCATTTTCTGTCCTCATGACGTGAAGAAAATAAACACAAGCCCGTAAGGGTCAGAGAAAGCAGCTCCCAGATGAACTTGCTTTTGTTTTTAGACGGACTTCGGGTCCCGCCTGTGGCTGCAGGTCAGCGCGCCCCGGAGCCCGGTGCCCTGAGCACCCGGGGAGGCCCCGCCCTGGGCACCAGGAGGCAGGGCAGCCGGGGCCTGGCAAGGGACGGAGGAGGGGCGGAGGCCCTCAGCAGGGGCTCCGGGGGCCGACACCTTCATCTGCTCCGCGCTTTCCTTAGAGCAAGAACCCGGTCGCCCGGAGCTTCTGCCTTTTCCTTTCCGTCAAGGAGCGGGTGCAGCTCCGAGGCCCTGCGAGCGCAGCGTGTCCCCCTCCCTGTGTCTGGGGACACGTCCCGTCCCGAAGTCAGTGACTTGGCAGACCCGGTGATGAGGACGGGCGCTCGGGACTTACCGGTAGCAGTTGTTGGTGAATTTGTTGTAGCTGGAGAAGGCGATGAGCACCCCAAACCCGACGCCCAGTGAGAAGCACACCTGGGTGGCGGCGTCTATCCACACCTGCGTGGAACCAGACGGGAGAGGTGACTGCGGGGCGCGCGGACCCGGCACACCGGCTGTCGCAGGGCCACGGAGGGCTCCACGGGAGAGTGGAATTGAAACGCGAGATGGTCATCAACGAGCCTGTGGCATCGACAACACCATCGGTGGCGAATGCCGTCTCGGGGACACACCGGCGTGTCCCCGGCCCGAGAGTGCGGCTCACGGAAGGGCTGTGTCTTGGTGCTTTATTCGCGATTTCTCTCGAACGTCAGCAGCGCTGTGCACACGGCTAGACTTGTAGGTCATGTATGAAGGTGCTACGGACGTTGCTGCCTTGATCAGACGTGTCCCCCGATGTCCGCTGTCTTTCCCACGGCGTTTAAAGCCACGGGCTCACGGTATGCACACGGCGATCTATCTATCTGTCTATCCATCCATCATCTGTACATCCATCATCTATCCACCCATCTGTCTATCCATCTGTCCATCATCTATCCACCCATCTGTCTATCCATCTGTCCATCATCTATCCATCCTCTATCTGTCCATCCTCTATCCATCCATCATCTATCCGTCCATCCTCTATCTGTCCATCATCTATCTGTCCATCATCTATCTATCCGTCCATCATCTATCCGTCTATCCTCTATCTGTCCATCATCTATCTATCCATCCATCTATCCGTCCATCATCTATCTGTCCATCTATCCATCTGTCTATCCATCCATCATCTATCTATCCCTCCATCATCTGTCTATCCCTCCATCATCTATTATCCATCTGTCCATCCATCATCTGTACATCCATCATCTATCCACCCATCCGTCTATCCATCTGTCCATCATCTATCCATCCTCTATCTGTCCATCATCAATCTATCCATCATCTATCTATCTGTCCATCATCTATCCGTCCATTCTCTATCTGTCCATCATCTATGTATCCATCATCTATCTATCCATCCATCTATCCGTCCATCATCTATCTGTCCATGTATCCATCTGTCTATCCATCCATCATCTATCCCTCCATCATCTGTCTATCCCTCCATCATCTATTATCCATCTGTCTGTCCATCCATCCATCATCTATCTCTATGTACATCATCTGCCACCTCCTACCCATCATCTGTCTAATTTCTGACAACCTCCCGTCTGTCATTTACTCTTCTGCTTCACACGTGAGCCCCTTCCCGCGTGCACAAAAACCCGTCTGGCTTCCTCCTGTGCACTGCCCAGTTTTCCTGCCCAAGCACTAGCTTCCTTATGTTGTCCTTATGTTATTTTCTTTGACTTCCTCATCATGGCCCCCTGGCCTCTGACCCCACAGCCACCTCCCCCTGCAAGCACACCTGCGGCTGCCCTGGGCCTTCCGCCGCATGGACACTCTCTGCCTTCCCTTGCTCGTGCAGAGCACGTAGCTGCTGCTCTCGTGGCCTTACTGCCTGCCCTCGTGTGGACGTCCCAGCGGCCCGCCCAGTGCCACTTTCCCTGCCCTCGCCCATGGGTGCCTCCCTCTGCTGCTCCCCCACTCCTGGGGGCCTCCTGGGGGCTACGAGCCACACCTGCTTTCCCTCCTGCCTGTTCCTCTCATTTCCACTTCAGGGCTGTGCCTTCCCGCGTCCCCACTGGGCGCCACGCCTGACTCCCCAACACCTAGTGGCGCTGGGCAATAGTCCTCCCACCAGCCCCCGTCCCCAGCTTCGCACCCCCCACCCCCCAGCGACCCTTCCCCGTTACGTCTCGTGGCCCTGCCGCAGGGAGTCCCTGGGTGGCCCCTGGAGTCCCCACCATCCCCCAAGATCTAGCGCGCCTGAATTTCCCATGATCTCCCGAGAGCGCCACCTTTCCCGTCATCCCTGCCGCCTCCGGCCGGCGGCCACTCCCATTGCTGGGCCTCGTTTCCCTAAAACCCTACTGCCCCTTCTCCCTCCCTCTCCTGGGAGACCTCTGTCTATCCCATGGCCTGGCCGAGCCCCCCTCAGTAGGCTGTGCCCAAGCATTCTTGCTCTCTTTGTTGAGGAAGGGTAGCCCAGCTGCAGACGCGGTTTTCGACGAGACGTGAGGTAGCTCTCTCCCTTGCGCCGTGGGCCCCGTGAGTGCCTCACCAGCGGGGTTTGGCGTCCGGGGGAGGGAGCCCCGGCTCACGCGCCCGCGATGGATGAACACAGAGCCAGAGCCGCGCCCCAGGGGACCGGCTGCACGTCTGGCACAGGCGCCCGCGGGGCCCGTCAGAGGCACCCGAGAGCGTCCCTTCAGGAAGCGGGGGCGGGCCGAGGGACAGACGGCGACCGGACGCAGCCTTCCACTCTGTTCTCGCAGGTACAGAGCGGGCGGTGTCCCCTCTCGGCTTTCTCAGCTGGCCCACTCGGCTCCCTGCCGTGCCCTCGTCACCCGGTGCTGAGACCCGCTCGGTGGGGCGCGGTGCGCGGCCGGTCTGGCCGGGCCGCCTGCGCTTGCCGCGTCTGCAGGGCAAGCAATTCCGGCCGAGCTGCTGCCTTCGGGATCTCCTGCCCCCGAACACGGGAGCCCCGTGGCGTGGAGCCCGCCCGTGGACGGGGGCCCGCAAGCGGGGGGCGTACTCACAGAAGACTCGCAGAGCCGGTGGAAGTCCACGCTCAGGTACGCCCTGATGCCGTCGACGGCCCCGGGGAGAGTGATTCCTCGCAGCAGCAGGGCGAAGAGGACCACGTATGGCATGGTGGCTGTGATCCACACAACCTGGGGGAGTTCAGGGTCACCGGGCAGCTCCGGCCGCCCGCTGGCAGCGTGGCCACAGGGTCACCCTGGTCGGGGGCCTCTTGTTGGGAAACCCTTCATCCCAAACAGTCACAGGAATGCGGCTCAGCAGGGGCCGCTCATGCCCTCTCCCCCGCAACTTTCCCGGGGATGGCAGCGGAGCGGACAGTCTGGCAAAGAAGGGACATTCCTCTTCTGCATTTGCCGTGCGGCAGTGGGCAGGGGCGGCTGAGTCCCCGACGAGTGAGAGGCCATGGATCTGCACTCGTTGTGCACATACATGCCTACGTGGGGCTGCGGGGAGGAACCTGTCCTTGCCGAGGCTCTGGGCGTGCGCACTCCACTACATGTCTATAGCAAGCGACTGGGCACGTTTTGGTCAAAATTGCTTTAGGCGCCCAGATAATAAGCAAAATATTTTCATCAGCAAAAAACAACGTATGTTGTGCTTCTGTTCATGCTCGAAACACCGTGCTGTGAGCACCTTCCCATAGACACCGTTTTATAACCACGGCCACCCGTGTGCTCCCTGACCCACCGCGGCCACCTGTCCGCTCCCCGACCCACCGCGGCCACCTGTCCGCTCCCCAACCCAACCATGGCCCCCACATCCACGCCCCAAGCATGGGCACGACTCCACTCCCCAGCGGGCAGGGCCTGCAGCCTCACCTTCCCGGAAGTCTTCACTCCCTTCCACAGGCTAAAGTAGAGCAGGATGATGACCAGCACCAGGCAGGATGTGAGCTGCCACCGGGGAGGACCCAAGTCATCGATGCCACGGCTCTCGTGGAGGTGCAGCACGCCGCGCCTGCGGAGGGGAGAGAGGTGGGTCCTTCGGGAGTGCGGCCTTCCTGCCCAGAGCCAGAACCAGAGAGACGAGCTTGCCCAGAGGCCGTCCCTCCCCCACCCCGGCCTAGCCAAAGCACCCAGCCTGACGGGACCAGAGATCCCCCCCTCCGAAGGGCCAGGCCCACCAGCCCTAGCTGAGAGGAGGGTCTGTGCCCTCGAGGGCCGTAGCACGCTGGGAGCCCACGGGAGCCCAGCCCGCGCCTCACCCTTAGCGCCCCTGATTCTGGGAGCTGGGAGACGAATGGGTGCTTTGGATCTGGAGGAAACGGGCTTCAGAAACCAGAGGGGAGGTAGGTGCTCAGTGACGTGGGGCACCGTGGGAAGGCCAGGGTCCCCTTTGCAGGGGTGAGGCTGAGCAGACTCGGAGCAATAAAGCAGGACGTGCAGACGCCTGCGCTTTCCTCCCCTCCTCTGAGGGGAACGGCTGACCGCATTTGCTCCGGGCTCCAGCTGCCTAGAGGAGGGTCTGCAGGCAACAGACCCGGGATGATCCTCCTCCAGGCTTGCTCAAGACCCGTCTCCTGGAGGGGATCCGTCATGAGGCCAGAACATGAGGCCATGAAGCCAGAACGGGACTCGGGGCCGGTGGAGCCGCCCTGTGCGCCGGCGTCCCCTAGATCCCCGTGACGACCCATGGGGTCCTGGGCGCCTCCCCGCATGGTGTCCCCTGGGATCCCCTGACCACCTGCGGGGATGGTGGCGGCACCGGCACTTGGGCCGTGCACCTGCTGCCTCACCTTCACAGTTGGGATTTTGAACCGAAGCTGAGGCCAGGCTGTGCTGCTGCTCCAGGAGGGGGAGCGGCCCCGTTATGAAAAGAGCCATCACTGCCCAGAGTTGCTGAGGTCCCGAGGAAATAATCCCGACACCCAGGGCAGAAAGCTGCCGACCCAGAGCTTCCCGCCGGCGGCAGGCGTCACGGGACCACGTTGGAGGGATTCGGGTTTGCAGACTCCAGCATCAGGCTCGTGGCCGGGGAGGTGGTGACGGGCACGAACACAGGCCACGGCTCTCCCAGCTCGCCCGGCACCATCCAAACTGTCCCATCAACCTCTCTCCTGTCTAGAGCGCGGGCCACTCCCTGAAGTGACGGGATCCCCGCCCCCCACTCGATGCACACGCATGTTGTGTGTTCCACATGCAGCGTGAGGTCAGGGAGACGGAGCTCCCTGGGGCAGGAGGAGGAGGCCCCTGCTGGGACAACGCCCAGGTGGCTGTGCCCTGCCTGTCCTCCCGGGTCTGTCCTCCCGGGTCAGTCCTCCCGGGTCTGTCCTCCCTGGGCCTGCTCCCCACGGCCTGTCCTCCCCATGGCCTGTCCTCCCCGGGTCTGTCCTCCCGGGTCTGTCCTCCCCGGTTCTGTCCTCCCGGGTCTGTCCTCCCCGGGTCTGTCCTCCCAGGTCTGTCCTCCCAAGTCTGTCCTCCTGGGTCAGTCCTCCCGGGTCAGTCCTCCTGGGTCAGTCCTCCCCGGGTCTGTCCTCCCGGGTCTGTCCTCCCGGGTCAGTCCTCCCGGGTCAGTCCTCCTGGGTCAGTCCTCCCGGGTCTGTCCTCCCAGGTCTGTCCTCCCGGGTCTGTCCTCCCTGGGCCTGCTCCCCACGGCCTGTCCTCCCCATGGCCTGTCCTCCCCGGGTCTGTCCTCCCAGGTCTGTCCTCCTGGGTCTGTCCTCCCGGGTCTGTCCTCCCTGGGCCTGCTCCCCACGGCCTGTCCTCCCGGGTCTGTCCTCCCCGGGTCTGTCCTCCCTGGGGTCTGTCGTCCCCAGGTTTGTCCTCCCTGGGCCTCCTCTGGCAGCAGACTTCCCAATGCCTCGCAGCCCCGGCTCTGTGTTGGCGGCCCTCCACCCAGCCAGACCTTGTCCCCCCAAACCTCCTTTCACTAACAGAAGTCTCCTTGGGATGACAGCGCTGAGCGAGACCACACGGCCAAAGGCCTCGTCACGCCTTGGCCTCCTCGCGAGGCCTCACACATGCGTGTGGTCACACACCTCGGCCTGGTGGCAGATGGCCATTTACTCATTTGTCCGGGAGAGGGGCCCCCCTAGCCGGGGGGCTGCACAACCCCACACGCACTGGGCTTGCTCGTACACATTTCAGATCGCTTCTGGAGTTAGCGCATCTGTACTGGTCCAATTCCCTCCCCGAGATCAGAAACTCGTCTTGCTCTGAAGTTAGCTGAAATTCCTCAGCCGGTTTAGGGGACAGAGCACCGCGGAGGGCCATTGGCCGGGGACAGGAGCCAACCCAGTGCAGACCGACCCCCCAGGGACCACAGACAGCTACCGGGCACGGAGCAGGGGGCGTGGCCCGGCGGGTCGATGGACGGCGTCTGGGTAAGGCGGTGTGGGGCCGACACGCAGAAACGTCTGGAACCGTCAGTGGTTGGAAGGCCAGACCATGATGGCCTGGGAGGTCACCAGCCGCAGGAAAGGTACGACAATTCTATTTTCTGTCGGGGTCCTTTTTTAGGTGAGCGCATTGTCACAGGGACCCCGACAGCCAAACTCAACCCATGCTCTGTCCAGAGAGGGGTCGTGTCCGGAGAAGGGAGCCAAGGGTTTCCACTCCGGACCCGAGGGAATGACATCGCAGACAACTAGAAGCTGGAGAAGGGACACCAAATGGGTGTTTTCAGACAGGGGACTGGAGGCAATGCAGGGCTGACCCCTCTCCCCCGAGGGCAGGGGAGGGATGAGGTGAGCCTAGCAATGCCCCAGCTCCCTGCCTGGCACCTCCCCCCGCCCCCCGGGCCGGCAGGGGTGTTCCGAGGGCAGCCCGTGAAGGTGGTGGAGCTCGGGCCAGCCGAGGTGCTGGGAAGGACGTGTCCCAGAGCCCGGTGACCCACAGAGCAGCACCCGGGGGCTGACTGCTTCCCGGAGCTCACACAGGGCTGGGGTCGTGGAGCTCCCGGCGGCCAGAGCAGGGGACGTGCCGGTCACCCGGGGAGCTCTGGGAGGGCCCCACTGCAGCAGAGGGATGAACTCTTCTCGAAGCAAAGGCCAGCCAGGCCCGCCTCAGCACAGCGTCGGAACCAGCTTCAAGGGGATGAAATTGCACCACAAGCCGATGAACCTCCTACCGGAACAAACGTGCCGTGCCTCGAAGGAGGACAACGAAATCTAACACACACGAATGCGAAACCCGTCACGCCTAGTGTGCAATAAGGACATTACTGGACACAATGAGAGGGAAGAAAACGTGGGCCACAACCTGGAGAGGACCGGCCAACAGCTCCCTCACACAAAATACAAAAATGAACTCAGAATGGGCAAAGGACTTGACGTAAGAGCCAAGATTGCAGGTTCTTGGAAGAAAGAGTAGGGGTGAATCTTTGTGACCTTGGGTTTGTCCATGGATTTTCTGATACGACAAGAACAACAAAATAGATCAAGTGACTTCATCAAAATAGAAAACCTTTTGTACATCAAAGGACACTATCAACAGAGTAAAAAGGTAACTCACAGAACAAGAGAAAATATTTGCAAATCAAATATCAGATAAGAGATTAATATCCAGAGTATATCAAGATTTAAGACTCCCAAACAGAAACCCCCCCAAAAAGCTCAATTTGAAATCGGGCAAGGTGGGGCTACATCTAACGAGGAAGTTTCTGCACAGGGAGGGAAACCACCGACAAAATGAAGTCAACTTGCTGATGGAAGGAAATATTGGCAAATCACATATTTCCTAAGAGGTTAGTGCCCAAAATATATGAGAAACACATACAAGTCAACAGCAGAAAACAAACAATCTGATTAAATAAAAAAAAAAAAAGGCAGATCTGAATGGACGTTTCTCCAGAGAAGACACCCAGGCGGCCGACGGACACATGGGGAGAGGCTCAGCATCGCTCCCTGTCCGGGAAACGCAAATCAAAAATCGCGACCTCACATCTGTCAGAATGCTTTTTATAAAAAAGTCAAGAAATAACAAGTGTTGGCCACAATGGGCAGACAAGAGCCCTCCATGCACGGTTGCTGGGAATGCACACTGGTGCAGCCACCCTGGAAAACAGTACGAAGGTTCCTTAAAAAATTAAAAATAGAACTGCCCTGTGATCCAGAAATCCCACTTCTAGGTATTTATCTGAAGAAAATGAAGACACTAAACTTGAAAATACATCTGCATCCCTAGGTTCATTGCAGCACTACTCACAGCAGCCAAGACACAGAAACAACCCAAGTGTCCTGTGACAGGTGAACGGAATGTGGCCCGTCCATACGTGGAATGTTGTTCGGCCTTAAAAGGAAGGAAACGGACACTTGCTACAGCGTGGATGGGCCTGGAGGACATCGCGCTGGGTGACACGAGCCAGACGCAGAGGGCAAATCTGGATGGCCCCTCTCACGCGAAGTCCCTAGAGTTGTCAGATTCATCGAGTGGGAGAGCAGGACAGTGGGTTCCAGGGCCAGGCCTGGAGGGGGCGGAGAGGGAGTCCGTGTTTCGTGGGAACAGAGCTTCCGTTTGGGAGCGCGAGGAAGGCCTGGAGACGGAGGGCGGTGACGGCCGCACAGCCCTGTGCGTGTGCTTGGTTCCGCTGAACACACACTTAAAAACGGTCCAAATGGTATAGTTATGTTATGTATAGTTTATCACAATTTAAAGAAATTCCCCCAAATGAAGGCAAAATATGTTTCAGGAAAACTAAAGCAGAGAAAATTCCTTGCCAGCAAGCCTACACTGTAAGACGTGTTAAAGGAAATTCTTCAGCTGGGAGGAAATGAAGCCAGAGTGGAAATCTGGATCCACATAAGGGAGAACATCAGAAATAGCAACTGTGCAGGTATTTTTCCATTTCAAATCTATTTAAAATGTACCTCACTGTTGAAAGCAAGAAAAGGAACAACGTAGCGTGGAGTTTATAACATCCTGTAGAAAGAAAACCCATGGCAACGACGGACGGGCTGGGAAAATGGGAGTACGTTGTAAGGCTCCTAAATTACGTGAGAAGCGGTATGATGTCATCTGACAGTAGGCGATGAGAAATTAAAGATGTACGTTGTAAACCCATTTACATAAATATCCACAAAAGTTAAAACAAAGCTTCTTAGTCAATAGCGCAGCTAAAATGGAAGACTAAAACTTAATTAATTCAAAAGAAGGGGATAAATAGAGGGAGTAAGAAACAAAGAGACGGGACAAATAGAAAAAAACAAATCAAGATGAAAGACTTAAACCCACCGCTAGGGATGATTATTGAATGGGAGCCCCAGTGACAAGAGAGAGATCGTTATGCCGAATGAAAAAGCAGGGACCAGCTCTGCACGGTCTGCAAGAAACGCACTCAGGATGCAACCCATGTGGGTTAAAAATACAAGGATGGAAAAGGTACCAATGCAAACACCACCCATTGGAAGACAAGGGGGGTCATTTTGCTGCCAGGCAAAGCTGCTTCAGGGTGAGGAACGTGACCAGGAGGGACATTTGGAACTGCAAAGGGGTCCATTCAAAGACTCGATATCCGTAAAGACACACACGCTTCGTAACGCAGCCCCAACATGCATGAATGGAGTCAACACCGATAGAACCGTGAACACAGAGAGGCAGATGCACAGTCACAGCTGAGGGTTCAGCGCTCCTTCTCAGCAGCCGGGAGGAGAGTGGACAGTGAGGCGCTCTCTCCACCCTGCGTGCGGTGCACCTGCCCCCCGGTGACAGCAGGGCACCTGTCCTTCGTAAGCGCACCTGCGATACCCACCAGGACACACTGTAGACCCGGCATCAAAGGTCTCAGGATGTTTTGGGATAATGAAGCTTTAGAAGTAGAGTATGTCACTCAATCAGAATTAAATCAGAAATCAATAAGAGAAGCATATCTAGAAAACCTCCAAAGATATCAAAATTAAATGGGAAGCTCCCCGAATCTCGCCTGAGTCAAAGAGGGAATCACAAGGCAGATCGGAGAGTACTGTGAACTGAACGGAAGTGGAAACACAGCACGTGGAGCTTTGTGGAGGCAGCCAACGCCGTCTCTTAGAGGCAAACGTGTAGCTTTCTCGTTCCCAGTGGGAAGTAGGCGAGGGTGTGCTAAGTGTCTCTCGAACTGCCGGACATTTGAACTGGCTGGAGTTACGCGGCCTGTTTTGGGGTTTCCGAGCCCACAGGCCCCGTCCTGGCTCAGACGTCATGTCCGTCCAGCGAGTTCCCGGCACCATCTCAGCCCTGGAGCGATAGCCACGGCCTCTGGTTTCGACTCTGAGCCTGCTGTGCCTCCTCGTGCGTGCCCACCTGGGGCTGCTGTTGGGGGTGTGGGCAGAGGCCGCGGCTGATGCAGACAGCGCGTCTGGGGCAAACGCCAAAGGCTCTGCTTTCTCGGGTAAGA
>CM052895.1:132639634-132666788 GCA_028534135.1 Potos flavus | reverse complement strand
CCCTGCAGCGGGGGGCTCGCGGAGGCAGAGGCGGGCGCCAGGCACCTCCGACTTCCGTGAGCGGCCCTGCGAGAGGGACGCCCAGCCCCTGGCACACGGACGTGTCTGGCCTCGTTCCGAAGACGCGTGTGGAGTGGGGGCGGGGAGGCCTCTCCGTGGTTCCATTTTGGGGGCCCCACGCCGAGGGAAGGGCGGCTGACATCCTAGGATTCGGCCAGCAGGCCGTTCAGGAGGAGAAGCCCGGGGCGCGGGAGGGGCCTCACGCCCGGCCAGTCTCAGCGACTCCGCTGCTGGGGGGCCGTCCCCCCCGGAGCCGCGGCCGCAGCAGCCGTGAGCCCATCAGCTGCCGTCTCTGACCACGAACCGCGGACCCACGCTCGCGCCCTCGCAGACTACGAGGGCTTCTGCGCGCCTGCAAACACACCGACTTTTCCAGGACTTCTGAGGAGCTGCCGGGACGGATCCTGCAGGAACCGTTTTCCTCGTGAAGCCGGGGTGCCCGCCAGGCCGCACCCCCGGGTCTCCCCCATGAGTCCTCCCTGAGCCACGGGCTCCCGAGAGCCGCGTGGCCTCGTGGGCAGGAGTCCGGCCGTGGGGCGTGAGACGCGTCTGGAGCCAGTGCCCCCTGCCCCTGACGAGGGACGAGGCGAGGCCCTCAAGCCCACTAATCCTCAGTGCCCGGATGTCCAGAATGGGGACAACGCGGTGTGTGTCCTCCCAGGGCTCCCAGCAGGGTGGAGCGAGGTGACCACGGGGCGGGCCCCTCGGCTCAACACGAGGTATGACTTCGCAGCGGCACACGAGGGGCCCAGTGAGAGTGCAGAGAGCTGGCCAGTGGGCAGGGAGCCCCGAGGGAAGAGAGGCGCAGTCCGTAGGGCGGACGGACGACTGCGGACAGACAGATAGATGGTGGAAGGAGGGGCGGATGACAGGCAGATGACCGACGGTGGACACCCGGTACACGGACGTGTTACGACTGATGACAGGCGGTGACAGATGGCAGGTGACCCGCGGTTGGCAGGGAGCCAGACGGATCCGGACAGGACAGACGGACGGAGAGGACCACGGCCTGCACTGCGTGCCCCCGAAGCTCATCGGCCAGAACCCAGGGCCCGGCACTTCCAGGGGCGACCTCACTGGGACACAGGTCCTCACGGACGTGGGCAAGTTAAGGTGCGGCTGTCGGGTCGTGCCCAGGCCAGCGGACGGGTGTCCTTAGAGGACGGGGGACGTCGGGCTCCAGAGACGTGTGCGGAGGAAAGGTCTGGAGCGGAGCCTCCGTCCCAGCCCTCCGAGGGATTCGGTCCTGCCAGCCCACCTGGAGTCCGCACCCCAGCCTCCGGACACGCGAGACGACAGCTGTCCCCTGACGAGACCCCCCAGCTGGCGGCGGGTCCTGCGGCAGCCGCACACACGGCGACACATGCGCGGGGGAGAGTAGAGGACAGTCTGGCCGATGGACGGAGGGTTAGCCTCTCTGTCGCTTTAACCGAGACACCACCCCTCGCGACCAGCGGGCCGGCCCCACCCGACAGCAGGGCACGCGCCCCCGAGCCCTCGGTCCCCTCGGCCGCGCACAGTAGGACCCAAACTAAAATGGGTCTGAGCTCATGTGCTTGTATGGGGAGGAGAGGGACAGAGACAGGGAGACAGAGACGGGGAGACAGAGAGACAGAGAGAGAGACACAGAGACACAGAGAGACAGAGACACAGAGACAGAGACAGAGACACACAGAAAGACAGAGACACAGAGAGACAGAAACGGGGAGACAGAGAGACAGGAAAAGAGACAGAGACAGAGACACAGAGAGATAGAGACAGAGAGAGACAGAAACAGAGAGACACAGAGAGACAGAGACAGAGAGACAGAGATGGGGGGACAGAGAAACAGGGAAAGAGAGAGACAGAGAGAGACAGAGACACAGAGAGACAGAAACAGGGAGACAGAGAGACAGGGAAAGAGACAGAGAGAGATAGAGACACAGAGACACAGAGACAGAGACAGAGAGACACAGAGAGACAGAGACAGAGAGACAGAGATGAGGGGACAGAGAAACAGGAAAAGAGAGAGACAGAGAGAGACAGAGAGACGGAGAGAGACAGAGACACAGAGACACAGAGAGACAGAGAGAGACAGAGACGGGCAGGGGCACAGAGACCCAGCAGAGTGGGACCGAACACACACGCCTGGGGGGGCTCGCTCTGGAAGCCCCGAGCCACCGCGGGCTGTGCCCCCCGAGGGTGTCGGGAGGGCCCGGGCCATTACCTTTCAGGATGGGGCAGATCTTCCAGACGCCGGCAGCCCCTTCCCTGTTGAACTGCCCCAGGGCCAGCTCCATGTAGAAAAGAGGCATTCCGGCGATGACCATGAACAGCAGGTAGGGGACCAGGAAGGCGCCTGTGGGACAGGACAGCCGGCTCAGCCCGGGGCTGCGGAAGGCCACCAGTTGTCCCTGGAGTGAGGCCGTCCCACCGCCACGTCTCGGGCACGACCGTCGGTTTCTCCCGAAGCTCCCCGCACGGTCGCCCTCCAAAGGGAAGGCCCAGGCTGGGCGGGGGAGCCTCTGAGCGCCACGCCTGGCCCCCCATCATCGGCGCGCCGACATGTCCCTGCTGCGCCCCGACCACCCCTCGTGCCAAGTCGTGAAATCAGCCGCGGAGCAGGGCAGGCCCCCCAACAGCTCTGGAGCTGCCCGCCCCGCCCGGCCTGCGCACCTTAGCCTCTGCCCCTCTCGAGCTGCCGATCCCCCGGGATGTGAGGTCCAAGGCTGGCCCTGCGGGGGCTCTGCCACCCATCCCCGCCCCCCGTCCTCAGAGCCCGCCTCGGTCGGGGGCTACGGTGGACAGGGGCTGCAGGAGGGGCCAGAGTGCCCCCAGCGTGCCGCCCGGTCCTCCTGGAGCCGCACCTGCCCCAAGCACGAATCCGGGGCCCACGGCTCTGGGGAGGGGCCTTTGCCGCGGCCACCGTCGGGGGGGGAGATGGGGAGGCCCCGCCGTTCTTTGTACAACTCACTGCCCCTGCTCAGGCCCCCTGCCCCCCCACCCCGGGCAGCTGTGCTGGAAGGCCCTCCCCAGGGGGCCCCTCCAAACCCTCCTCGAGCAGCCTCGAGGGACTAACGGGCCACGGAGCCCACGGGGGAGGGAGCATCAGGACTCCCGGGAGCGAGCACCAACTAAACCAGCTCCTCAGCTTCAATTTGTGGGAGACCCTGTCCCTTGTTTTCCTTTTCTGCCTCGAGTCCAGAGCCGGCTGGGTGTGGTTCTAGCTGGCCGCGTTCAGGGCGCGGGGCGAGGGCTCGGGCACCCTTCCGGAGCCTCACGCGCTGCTCCAAAGTCGAGGCCTCCGGGCACTCTCGTAACACCGGCAGAAGTCGGCCCAAGACACCGTTCCGTGGGTGTCGGAGAATTTTCTTTCCAAAGCAAAAGTCATCTTTGGAAACAGAAAGCAGGGCCCTGGTGCCTCCGACCGCCCCCTCCCGGGCTCAGCGTCCCGGCTGCGGAGGGCAGGTCCCGCGGGAGGCCGCCAGGCCGTCCGCTCCTACGGTCTGCGCCCCCCCACCCCTCTCCCGAATGCGCGCCCCTCCAGCGGGCCCGGGACTCACCCCCGCCGTTTTTGTAGCACAGGTAAGGAAATCGCCAGACGTTGGCCAGGTCCACCGCGAAGCCGATCACGGACAGGAGGAAGTCGATTTTCTTGCTCCACGTCTCCCGCTCTTGGGTCAGCGTGGGCGTCTGCGTGGGGTTGATGAGGGTAGAGTTCGTGAGCTGCACCCCATTTTGCTCCTTGACCAGGACGAGTTCCACCGCCTTTGGGCCCATGGCGTTGGGCTCCTTAGCTGGGGCCACTGACGACATCAGCGCCGCCGGGCATTTGTTTGTACTCATGGGCCGACTGGAGCCTCGGAATCCTGCACGCTGGGTCTTCAGCCAGCTTGAAAAATAAACACACAGAAACGCCACGGTTTAGTGGCCAGGACCCCGGTGGCAAGAGCAGAGCTCGGCGGCAACTACCTTCACGTCTTTGGGGCGGAATCCATTCCAAGCAGCTAGGCGGACAGAGCCCAGGTCGAGGACAGCAGGAGATGGGCTAGACCTCGTGGGGGCCGGGGCGGGGGGATGGTCCTGCGAACCTCAGGACAGACTTGCACCCTCTTCCCCCGGCAGCCCTCTCTGTGCCTCGCCAAGGGCAAAGCTGTAGACCCTCCAGTTCTGCTTTGAATAATGATGCCGAGTGTCACCTCACCCTCCCCGCGCCGCCAGGGACTAATTTCCCAATCTCCACACAGCATCCAAAAGGAAGTCTTTTTGGGCGCCTGGGTGCCTTAGGCAGTTCAGCATCTGCCTTCGGCTCAGGTCATGATCTCAGGGTCCTGGGATCGAGCCCCGCATCGGGCTCTCTGCTCAGCAGGGAGCCTGCTTCCCCCTCTCCCTCTGTCTGCCTCTCTGCCTACTTGTGATCTCTCTCTCTGTCAAATAAATAAATAACATCTTAAAAAAAAAAAGAAAAGAAACTGCCAAACTGTTTAAAAAAAAAACTATTTTCAACAGTGCACATGTATTCTTTACACACTGCAGTAAAAGCAGAGAGCAAATTTTTATAACCCGAATCAGCCACAATAATGCAAGTTTAAAGACAGAGATTCCAACAGCTTCTTTCAGGAATGCCCGCGGGATGCGCTCTGCCTGTGGCGCGGGACCCCGTGCCTGCCTGGAGGAGGCGGGCACACGAGAGCGCCGGCAGGCTTTACCTGGGGGCAGGCGAGTTCCCGTAGGTAGTAACTTTACCAAGGAATCGCTCCCAGGTACCTTCATGACCCCCCGGGGGACGTAATCGAGGACAATGGTTACACGGGGACACAGCCAAGAGCAGCTGCAAATAGGACTTCTGGTATTTGGATCCATCAGCATTGTTTCAATTGTAAACACACGCACGTGTGCGTGCACACACACACACACACACAGATGCACAAACGCATGCACACCCTCCCCCCCAGCCTGGCTGAAGCAAAAGAATAACCAGACGGCAGCTCTAATGGGGTCATTTTCCTCTGAGTTCAAATTTGCACAACTCACCATATAAGTGATTTTACCCACTGCTTCCCTGTGGCCCCTCACCTCCAGGGCCAAACCCAGCGGCCCTGAGATGCAGGGAAGCCCGCTGGCTTTGCAGGGCCCACTGAGCGGGTGGAAAGGTCCTGCCATGGGGTCCCGCCGAAAGGGCTGGAGCTGCGGGGACAGCGAGCCTTTTGCTGGGACAAGCGCCCTTGCAGGTACATCCTGATCGATCCCCTGCCCGGGAAGCAGACAATCGGCATTGGGGGTGAGCCACCTAACTCCTGAAGCCACAGCCTCGCGGGCCAGGTTTGGGTACCGAAAGCAAAAGGTGGCCTCTCAGAAAGTCTCCTCCTGTGCCCAGAACGAGCAGCGGCGGAGCTGCCGGATAAACTTGCTGGCTCTGGTCCTTCCCTGCCATCAGCCCGGGCTCGCAGACCCGGCAGCTCCGGACGCACCACGTTAGCAATCGGACAAACCCCGGCGGGATGAAGCCTCCACCGAGAAATCACCCCGACGGCCCGCCTCACCCTGTGCCGCATGGCTCAGCACGGAGGAGTCCGCCACGAAGGCCCGCTCGACCCCCGGAACTGGCGCCCTGGGGACCCCAGCGACGACCGCCCCTTCCCGCGCGGCGCGGAGAGCGGGGCGGCGGCGGGACCAGGCGCTCTGCCGGCAGGGCGGGGCCGGGGGTCCCCGGGGCGCGATCGGTCCCGCACCCCCTTCCCGTGCGCACACTTCTCCGCCACCGGCCTCCCTAAGACCGTGAATGGCATTGTCGGGGCGCGCTGCCCCCGTCAGCGACTTTTGGAGACGCGGTGCCCCCGACGGTGCCCGCCCCAGTCGGCGCGTCTGAGTCACAGACTTCGGGGTCCGCGGAGGGGGCGGCGCGCCCCGAGGACGCGCGGCCGCGGCTCACCGTGCTCTGGCTCACCTGCCCGCCCCGGCCTGGCCTCTGCGCCGCGGTGCCGCCGCCTGCAGCCGCACGACCTCCGGCCGGCTTCCTTCCCGCTGCGCTGGGCGGTCGCGGCCTCCGGGCTCTTATGGTGTCGCGGGCCCGCCCCGCCCCTCCCGCCGTCGGGGGCGCCCTGGCTCCGCCCTCGCCCCGCCCCGGTGGGCGGAGGACCAGCCCCGGCCGCGCCCCCGTCCCCGCGCGGGGACCCCACAGCCTGGCGGTGGCCGGCGGCCGGCGCCAACTCTTCACCCGCCGGGGGTCTCGCGCATCCCAGGGCCTTGGACGCGTGGGAGCGGGGACGCCTCCGGGGCCCAGGAGTCGCAGGACCGAGACGGCGGTTGCGCGGCGGAAGCAGCCTCGGCGTCCCTGCGACCCTCGCCCGCACCCCGGGGCTGCCCGCTCCTCGGCGGCGTGTGCCTGGGGGCGCCCGGGAGCGCTCGGCGGTGGGCCGGAGATTCCCCGAGGAGCAGCCGGCGGGGGAGGGAGCAGGGGGGCGCGCGCCCTGGGAACGGCGCTGGGGCGCGCGGTCCGAGCGGGGCCCGCCGAGTCCCCCCACCCCGGTCCCGCTGCTGCGCGGACCCTTCTCCCCGGCCGTCCAGCTGCACCGACCCCGACCTCTACGCGCGCCCTTCCCTCGTCGGGCGCCCTGGGGCCTTCTCCCAGCCGGGTCTAGGGGCGGCTGGTGACAAACCTCAACTCAAACAGGACCCCGCTGGGGCGACCCCCGTCCCTGCTCTACCCGGCGGGCTCCGGACCCCTCCTGGGGCTCCTCGGGCCCTCTGCAGGGCCCCCGGGCCCCCAGGCACCTGACGTCGCGGGGGTCCTTCTGTGGCCCCGTGCGCAGCCCCCACGATGGACACAGTGTCCCGGTGGTGCCGCCACCACGCTTTGCCCGTAGTGCGCGAGCTATGATTGGAACCACGGGGCTGGAATGACGCGCAGAGGAAACGACTTCTCGGACCAGCCTGGAAAGTCAGGGGTGACACCCGCTCCGGACCGAGCAGACCCGGGATCTTCGCCGGAATGCCTCCTATGAGATTTTACCTTCAGGGAGTCCACAGGCCACCAACCAAGGCCCAGGAGGTGTGCAGAAGGGTGTCAAGGTGAGTGACCCCGCCCTGGCTTTGCCCTCTGGGTGGCCCAGTCTCTGGGCATTAACCTTCCTCCTGTGTCTCCTTCGGTTTTCCCACTGTGCATTTGCTGTGTGTGTGTGTGTGGGGGGGGAGCGCACCAGCCCCTATCCCCGCTCTAGGGTCTGTCTGGGGGGGCGAGCGCACCAGCCCCCTGTCCCCCCCTCCGCTCTCCTGTCTGGGGGGGCGAGCGCACCAGCCCCTGCCCCCAGCTCTCCTGCCTGTCTGGGGGGGCGAGCGCACCAGCCCCCTGCCCCCAGCTCTCCTGCCTGTCTGGGGGGGGCAAGCGCACCAGCTCCCTGCCCCCCCCTCCGCTCTCCTGTCTGGGGGGGCAAGCGCACCAGCCCCTGCCCCCAGCTCTCCCGCCTGTCTGGGGGGGGCGAGCGCACCAGCCCCCTGTCCCCCTGCTCTCCTGTCTGGGGGGGCGAGCGCACCAGCCCCTGCCCCCGGCTCTCCCACCTGTCTGGGGGGGGGGGGGGCGAGCGCACCAGCCCCCACCTCTCCAGTCTGTCCAGACCACTTGCTCCTACTCAGCATGTCACAGAAGCAGTGTCCCTTTGTCAGGGGACCTCAGAGTGCCCTCGCCCCTCAGCGCCCCTTCCCCCACTCACTCCAGCCTCTCTACCTTCTCACAGCCTCCTGCCAACCGGGCCTTCGCCCAAGCAGACCCCCTGTCGGGGAGGGGGCCCCAGGACCTGCTCCCCGGGCCGAATCAGAATCAAGCCGAAAGAACCCTTCACTTGGTGTCCGCTTTCGCTGCAGTAATAAAAATACGAAAGAATGGGGGGCTTTAAACAAAGGAAATTTGTTCGTCACAGTTCTGCAGGTAGTAAATTCAGGATCGAGACGCTCGGTGTGTTGACAGTCTGGTGACGACTCCGTCCTGGTTCGCGGTGGTCTTGTCTGTGTCCTCGCCTGGTGCCAGTCTCCGGGAGGGGGCTGTCTGGGTCTCCAGTCCCACTCCGCGGGGCTCCCCCCCACAAGGGCCCCACCCCCAGTACCATTGCATCGAGGGCTAGGATTTCAACATATGAATTTTGGGGGAGATGCAGTTCAGTCCCTAGAGCTCAGGGAAGTGACAGGGACTTCAGAGGAGAGTGACATACATCTTGAATCTGTAACAGCAATGGCCATCCTTCAGGGGCTGTGTCTCCCCACGTGGGCTCAACAATTCACGTGTTAAGAAAAAAGGATAATCTAGTGATAGACTTTTAATGAACAAAGCCAAGGAAATAAATGGCCACCAAAGAAAGATTTTTCTTTTAAATAAGGGAACCCGGGGTGGAACGGATGACTTCTGATCTATGTATTCAAAACACTTACATTTAGTTCTCAGCTCTGAGGCTGGAAGTCTGAGATCTGGGCGCTGTCGCCAGCTGGGGCCGGCGAGCCTCTCCCTCTCCGGGCTTGTCTTCGCGTGGTGGGGGGGGGGGGTGCTGGGCGGAGGGGAGATAACTAGGGGGCGGGAGGGGGGTAGAGAAAGCCCACTTGCCGGTCTCTCTTTTTAAGGGCACTAATCCTATCACGGGGCCCCACCCACATGAGTTCCTCTAAACCAAATCGCCTCCCCAAAGCCCGCCTTCTAGTTAAGGCCTCCATGGGGATCGTGGAGGAACACACTCGGTGTATGTAATACTCGCAGCTTGAGGTGTTTATGGTATTCACACTGAGCTGTAGTGTTCTAGAATTTCATTTCCTTTCTTGGACTTTTGTTGGTGTTCCTTGAGTTAATTATTGCCTATGTTTTGTTGGTTAATTTTCCACGTTCCTATCATTAATTCAACCCCAAACTGTCCAGCAATCGTGTCAATCTCCTTTAGGTTTGTTAAAACCTGGGAGGCAGTGGTGACTTCGAATCTTCTGCCTCTGCTCCCACATGGACAGCTGGCCCTCCGCTCTCGCCGTGCAGCCTTCGTCCTGGCATTTCCCATGACCATGACTCTGGGAACTCTAGCAAATGCTTTCCTGCAAGGAACCCTGGTTTCTAGGGTCCCACGCGTGCTGCATTTTGGCCTCACCACCACCTGCTTCTCAGATCTCCTCTGCACCACAAAGAAGAATCGAGGAGGTCTATCTCCTGGAGTCCCTGCCCCGTATAGTACTAGGTTAGAATTTACCAATAAGAGACGATCATACCTGATTAGGTAGTTGGAAGACAATGGAAGCCATTATTCCACTATTCCCAGAGGCGTGCCACGGGCTCTGGGGCGAGATGTGAAATTCTTAGCAGCCTCCTGGAGAGCTTTTCGGGAGCACTTGCTTTGCCTGAGGCAGTCGCTGATCAACGCTGCTCTCTTAACTGGAATAACTCAACTCAAATCCTGGTCTATGCAGCTATTGGCGCAGTGAATGTCTCCCCACCCCAGCGATTACTGGGAAAGACCGTAAGACCAGTGTCCCTTCACATGGCAGGGGCAGCGGCAATCCCCCCCCATCTTATCTAGTGCTGTGTCAACCCTCCAGCTCACCGTCATGTCTAGTCCAGAGACATTTGTCGTCTGCCACTCTGTAGCATGTGACATTGGTCTACGACACCACTGACGTCAAGCCGAATCTACCTGGTGAGCAAGAAATAAACAATAGCAAGGTGCCTTGGTAAGACTCATGCTTGCTAGAGATTGGGAAGAATATAAGCATACATTTCAATGTAAATATGTATGTGTATATATTCCAAAGCTTGCCATCTTGGGGAAGTCCCTACCCATAGAGATTCGGGTCAAGATACACATCCAAAGGGAAAGATAGCTTGCTGCATCTGGCTATCCTACTCGTAAGGAAGAATCGCCATACCTGGTGAGTGTCTTTGGGTTTGGGGGCTTCTAATTGGGAATGCCTCTACGACCCATTTACTGCGTTATCCCTAATGTGTTCAATTTTTTCCCAGAGCAAGAAAGGTTCTGCAACAGTTGGGATTATTCATGAACTTTAGCTTGCGTCTACACCGCCCGTGAACTTTAGCGTGCGTCTACACCGCCCGTGAACTTTAGCGTGCGTCTACATCACCTAAACAGACTTTATTGTGTATTAAACACAGACATCACCCTGCCTCTGCAGGTGACCCGTAGTGCAGAGAGTTGGAGTTTTGGAGAATAGCCAAATATTCTTCTGAAAATACTTATTCTCCTTTTGAATAAGTATGCTCCTGAGCCATAGTAAAAGTCACGGGACTCCCAAGTTAACCACATAACTTGAGCAGCCCCTCATAAACTAACCCACGAACCCATAAGGTTTGGTATTGACAGCAACTTGCCATCATGAAATGGAAGCAATCTGTACAAAATCAGGCTTGAGCGGGTGCTGAAGACACACCAGGCTGCATGAACAAGTGTCCGCTCTCGTTGCACAGTTACCACCCCGTAGCCCCTACCTCTAGCTTCATGGCTGCCTGAGGAAGCATATGGATCCCATACGTTCTACCCTATGTACGGATCCCACAAGTGTGTAGCAGGCTGCAGGATTACGGGCGCACTCAGAAGGCACAAGTAGGGGAAATGTTCTCAGGGGGTAGATAATCAAGCAGTGCATCAGGCTGTTATTTTGCCAAGAGGGAGAGAAAAAGGTCTCAATTGACTCACAGGTATTGGCCAATGGTTTGGCTGTATAGTAAGACTTCAAAGAAAATTAAGAAATTGGTGACAAAATGTTAATTGGCAAACTGCATAATTATGCAGAAAATCTTAAGGAATCCTCACAAAAACTACTGGAATTAATAAGTGACTTTAGTAAGGCATTGGATATAACAAAAGTCAGTTATATTTCTATATACCAGCAGCAATCAACTATAAAATACAATTTAAAATAACTTCATTTACGGTACCCCCTAAAACAAAATACTTAGGCATAAAATATTTACAAGATGTGTGTTGAAAACTAGAATACATTGCTGAGAAACTACAAAGACCTAAATAAGTGGAGAGGTATACCATGTTCATGGTTGAAAGTCTCACTAATAAGATGTTATTTCTTCTCAAATTGATATACAGATTTAACTCAATCCTCAACCATAATTCTAACTTGCTTTTTTAAAATTTATTTTTATTTTTCATTTTGAAAGGGAGAGAGTGCGCACGAGAGCGTGCATGCACGAGTGGGAGGGGCAGAAGGAGAGGGAGAGAGAGACTCTCAAGTAGGTTCCATGTCCAGCGCAGAGCCCGATGTGGGCTCGATCTCACAGCCCTGAGATGATGACCTGAGCTGAAATCAAGAGTCAGATGCTTAACCGACTGAGCTACCCAGGTGCCCCGATGTGTCCTCTTTTAAAAACAGCTTTGTTGAGCTATAAATGACATACAACAAACATATTTCAAGTCAAAGTTTGATAAGTTATTTGTGTGTCTGTGGAAACATGAGCACAGCAGGATGATGAATGTATTCCTCCTTCTCAAATTGCCCCACTGCCCCTTGGTGATCCGTCTTTACCCCACCCCACCATCCCCAGGCAACCGCTGATGTGCTAGAGATTCGTTTATTTTTCTTAGAATCTTACATACATGGAACTATAGTAGGTACTGTTTTTTGTATCTGTTCTGTTCCACTCAGCATACTTGAGATGACTCTGTGTCATGGTGTGAATCAATCGTTAATTCCTTTTATGGCTGAGTAGTGTGCCACTGTATACTTAAAACGTTGTCCATTTTTTTTAATCTGTTTTTTTTTAAAGATTTTATTTATCTGACAGAGAGAGAGAGAGATCACAAGTAGGCAGAGAGGCAGGCGGGGGGGTGGGAGGAAAGCAGGCTCCCTGCTGTGCAGAGAGCCGATGCGGGACTCGATCCCAGGACCCCGAGATCATGACCTGAGCCGAAGGCAGAGGCTTTAACCCACTGAGCCACCCAGGCGCCCCAGAACGTCCATTTATCCTTCACCTGTTAATGGACATTTGGCCATTCCAAATACAACTACTATGAGCATTTGTGTGCAAGTCTTTGTATGGACACATGCTTTCATTTCTCTCGGGTAAGTACTTCGTGGTGGAATGGCAGCTGAGCTGACTGGTACAGCACTATCTTGATGGCTACTGTTTTGTAATGCATTTTTAAGTCAGGTAATGTAAGTCACATAACTTTGTTGTTTTTCACAGTTGTCTTGACTATTCTAGGTCCTTTGCATTTTTATATGAATTTTAGAACCAACTTCCCAATTTCTATAAAAAGCCTGCTGGGATTGCTATAGGTGGAGGCTGTCATCGATTTGTGACCTTTATTCTTCTCAAATCTAGGCATTCAGTGCTGTAAATTCCCTTCTAAGGTCTATGTTAGCTCAATTTCCTAGAGTTTGGTATGTTTTTGTTCACATTCAGTTCAAAATATTTCCTAATTTCCCTTTTGATTTCTTTTTTGAACTATTATGTATATATAATATCAATTAGTTTCCAAATATTTGAGGATTTTCTGTATATGTTTTATTCTTTTCTGAGTCTATGTCTTGTATTGGTATCTAACGGACTTGCTTTCTTCACTGGAGAACACACTGGAACCGTTTTAAGTTTACTGGGGTTCATTTTATATTCCAGAATGCGGTTGATCTTGGTAGGTGTTTCATGCATTTGAAAAGAATGAGTATGCTGCTGTCACTGGGGGATCGGTCGGCATCCAGTAGGTCAGGTTAGTTGTACTGTTTTCGGGTCGTCTGTGTCCTTACACACTTTGGTGCCCTCGCTCAGTCATGGTTGGGAGATAGGTGCAGGGCTCTCCGGGTGTGATTGCATGGACCGGCCGTCTCCTCCTGTGGCTCCGTGTGCCTTTGCCGCATCGATCGTGAAGCTGTGTGCTAGGTGCACTCACACGAAGGACCATTCCGTCTTCCTGGGGAGCCGACCCCTAATACCCCCCGCTCTGAAACTGATGTAAGAGCCACCACTCCACTCCACCTCCTTTCGAGGAGAGTTGGTGTCCATCCTTCCCCTGTAACCCATTATTTCAAGGGTGCTTCTTACAGGCTTTGCACGTTAGTCTCGCTTTTATACCCAATCTGGCAGTTTCTGCTGTTACGGGGGTAGCGGGGGTGTTTAGATCATTTATATTTAATGTGAATGTTGATACGGTTGGGTTTAAATCTACCATCCGCTATTTGTTTTCTACTTTCCCAATGTGTTCTCTGTTCCCTAGTTCCTCTTTTTCTGCCACCTTTTGGATGGAGTAGTTTTGTAGAATTCAGTTTCCCCTCTTTGGTTGAATCATTGGCCACATCTCTGTTGGGTTCCTTTAGTGTTCGCTTTATGGTGCTTGTGGTATGCGTCTTGCACTGACCCAGTCCGCCCTCAAGTGACTTGATGCCACCGGCCACAACCCGGGAGGACTTCTGTTTACCCCTCCTCCCATTGGGATGTTATTGTCAACGTTTTGCTTCTGCATGCCGTGAATCCAAGAATATGGAATCAATTTTGCTGTGGACAATCAGTCATCTTTTAAAAAGAATTACATAGTAGGAACATAAGTGTAATTCCATTTCAGGTCCTCATTCTCTGTGTAGATCAGGTTTCAAAATGGTACCATTTTCCTTCTGCTCTAAGTATTTATTTTAATAAGTTAGGGTCTGCCAGTCATGAATTCTTTCAGCTTTTGAAAATCTAAAAACATCTTTATTTCTGTTTTGAAGGATATTTTTGCTGAATAAAGAATTCTGGGTTGGCAGTCTTCTGTTTCTTTCCTATTTTAAACATGTCGCTCCACTGTCTTTTAACAAAGTGTGTTGTTTCTAACGAGATATCTGGTCTTTTGCATATCTTTGCTCCTTTGTATGAAATATGTCTCTTTTTTTCCTTTGGCTGCTGACTTTCTCTTCATCATTTGTTTTTGGCGTTTGATGATGACGTGTCTGGTAGAGCCGCCATCATGGCTCCTGTGCTTAGAGCTCACTGAGCACATTGGATCTGTGGGTTTATGGTTTGTCTCAAATTTAGGAAGTTATTTCTTTGAATATTTTTTCTTTGCCCTTTTCCTTTGGGGACCCCATCAGGCAACTTGAGGTCCCACTGCTCACTAATGCAAAGTTCAATTTTTTCTTTTTTCTCTATTTCCTTTTGAGTAGTTTGCGTGGCTTTCTCCTCAAGATTGCTTGCCGTGTCCTCTGCCATGTCAAATCCAGCCTCCATCCCAACCCACGCATTCGCAACTCCAACACTCTAGTTCTCATCTCTAGAGTGCAGATTCGTGTCTTTTAGAAGATATTTTTCATTTCTCTACTGAACACGTTGCACATCGGCTCCCGGTTTCTGAGCAGGTGACACAGTTGAGTCGTGAACTAAGCTGTCGCGCCTGGTGTGCGGATGACCTCACCCCGGTCGCCACCAGCGCTGGCTCTGCCGAGTAGAGATCTTTCTGCTTTCTCGCACCCTGGTGATTTCTGATCAGATGCCAGGCATTGTGCGTCTTACCCCGTTGGGTGCGGGATAATTGGGCATTCCTGAGAATATGCTGGGACTTTGTTTGGGGCTACAGGTAAGTAACTCGTAAACCATCCGGTCATTCTTCCAGGTCTTGCTTTTAAGCTTCGCCTGGTTGGCTCAGAGCAGTTTTGTCCAGGGCTAATATTGCTCATTGCTGAGGCAACACCCATTGGTGTTTTCTACATGATGGCCTTTCCAGGAGGGAGGGTCAATCCAGTCGCGGTTTCTCCCGGCTGACTACAAGCAAAATTGTGGACTCAGTAACTTCCATTAAGTTTAAAAGGATTCATCAGAACCTAAGCAGCTCTCGCTGTGAGGGAGGCGCTCCCGCCCTGCTCCTCGGTGGACGCCTGGTCTCTGGTCCCTGGTCCCCGGGCCCTGGTCCCCGGTTCGGTGGCTACAGCGCTCGGCTCTGCTCCTGCCACGCGGGCAGAATTCACGTTGTGCAGCTTCATTTTGATGAGGGCACACACTCCGTGTGATTTAACTATTTTGACGTTTACAGAGATGTGCTCTCTCGCCGAGGGTGTCGTCTGTTTTGCCACCTGCTTCGTGTGCCCTTGGAAGAGCAATTAAGTCAATTTGGTAAATGGGGTTGTTCAAATTTTCTACATAATTATGTTTCTCCCCCTGCTGGTTCTATTGATTACTGAGAGAACTGTGTTAAAATCTCCACCTATATTTGTGGATTTGTTTATCTCTCCTTTTAATTCTGTCGGTGCTGGCTAAATGGATTTTAAGCGGCGTCATTAGGTACATAGACATTTCCCTGTAGGACTATGGTGACTTCTGCCTGGATGGAGCCCTGGGTGGTCGTGGAGGGGAATCCCCTCACGTCCATGTTCACTTGGTGGTTGGTAGACATCAGTCTCAGCATGGTCTCCTTATGGTCATGTTTGCCTCATATGGATATATGCCATTTAAAACATTTTCAGTATGCCTTTAAATAGCATATAGTTAGTTTTCTAAAAAGAATTGGACTGCCCGCTGATCGAGGGGTTTCTCACTCTCCATCTGATGTAATTACTAGTATGGTTGGGTTGGAATACCACGTGCTATTTATTTTCTAGCTGTGTTATCTGTCCTTTGTTCCCTTTTCTCAGTTTCCTGCCTAGTTTGGATAAATTATTATTTGAAAAATATCCTATTTCTTTTTTTTCACTGGCTTCTTAGTTGTATGTTTTTGTTTTCCTTGGGGGGCTTACAATATACGCATACCATGGTCTATGTTCATGCCCTCGTGCCCCTCACCCACAGCCAATTTCCACGTGGGCACCATTCTCGTCTTCGTTCTGGGATAACGTTTCCTTTTTCTCTGGTTGCTTGTAAGATTGGCTCTTTATACGTGGCTCTCAGAGTTTGTTTTTTTTAAATGCCGTGTCTTGCTGTATTTTTCTTATCGTTATTTTGCTTGTGGCTTATCGAGTTTCTTGGAGTATAGATTTAGAAACATTCTGGCCGTTATTTTGTCAAGTCATTTTTTTTGCTCTGACTTTGGTTTTCTGGGACTCGGTCACATGTGACAGAACACTGAGTGTCTCTCGCTTGGCTCTCCTGCTTCTGCTCCTCCAGGAGCACACACACCATTTCCGCGTGGGTACCTTCCGGGGTGACTGGTCTCTGGAACCCGGGCCAGGGCAGGACAAAGGGCTGGCTGTCAGCCGCCTCTTCCGGCAGCCGCCCAGTGCGGCCTTAAAGACGCTGCACAGAGCGGGGCCGGGAGGGGGCCGGGTCCACGACGCAGGAGCACGGCGGGCTGGGGTGGGCGCGCCGGATGCCCCCTCGACAGAGGCAGGTCCGGGACGTGGCCCCCGCGTGGTGCCGTGCCCTGGAGGCTGGAACGCTGCTGCTGGAGCCTCCCTCACTGAAGGGGGATGTGTCCTTGTTTAATACGCTTATTTGGAAACGGATCTGTCTCCGCTGCCCTCGGCGACTCTGCCAGCACCATCTGCAGACTTAATGAGGGGCTTCCTTCCCCACCGCCCATCGGAGTGACACTGCGAAAGGCTGTGTTTTCCAGAGGACGTGACTCCGCCGCTGCAACCGAGCTCCCCGCCCGCCCAGAAGCAGCTGGCCTTGCTGGCCGGAGGAAGGACCCGCGGAGGCTATGGCCCGGGTCGGCCCCTGTAACGGGGGGCGCGTCCCAGGCAGTGGTGCCCAGGACAGGCTGGCTGTGCTCTGGGCTGCGGGCCGACGCGGGGGCTGTTCCACAGCCGAGCACACGCCTGCGACACGGGCAGGGACGGCCCTCCTGACAGCCGGTAGTTACTGGGGGCTGCGGGGGCTGCCTTGTCTCTTTGAGGACGTTCCTCAGCTTCCTGGCCGTCCCTCCTCTGGGGGACAGCGCTCCCGCCGCCACGCGGGTCAGTCTGGCCAGTGAGCCCGCAGCAGGGCTGGCGTGCTCTATCTCCGGGGAGATGCAGCCCTGCGCTTGCGGGGGTCGCTGCCCCTTCCCTGGGCCGCCCGCCCGGCGGGGTCCCTGGAGGAGGCCCAGCTCTCAGGGCGGCGAGCGGCCCACCCTCCAGGAGCTGAGGAGCTGGTGTCCTTGCCGCCCCTGCATCTCAGCAGCTCGCCCTCCTTACCAGGTGCCCTCTTGGCAACTTGGGGCTCTTTCGCTTGAAGATTGTGGTTCCCAAGGACAGACCCGTCCTACGTGGGGACGCGACTCTACCCCTTGCTCTGAAGCTCGGGTGGTCGCAGCTGTTTGCGGCCGCCCCTGCTGCGGACCCCCCAGGACGTTGGGGTTAGGGAGCTGACGGGTGCTGGAGACGGCACTGCTCTCTCTCCGGAGCCCGGGGGCTCCTCTGGGCACTTTCATCACTAAGATCGCGGCTAATAAAGGCTCCGGTTCCTCGGAATGGAACTCCTCCACTAGGCAGAGAACCTTCGCTTTCCGAGGGAGCCGAGGACGGGTGCAGTGGGGGTGGGGAAGGGAGTTGTAAGTGTGGGTCCCAACCCCTAAGCAGGTACAAGGCAAGGCTGGTGCCAACCACGGGGACGACTTCCTGGCCGGCTGTGTGTGCGCGTGTGTGCGCGTGTGCGTGTGTGGTGTGCACACTCGGGAGAGCACACCCAGGAGGTCCACTGCGCCCCCACCCTCCCGCACCCTGGCCTCCCCCGTATTTTGTGTAGGAATATTAGCAGTGTGGCGCGGTAAGCCCCGTGAGTCCCTTTCACACTGGGAAACATTCGGACGCTGTGTGGCGGGCGGCACGAACGCTGCCGGGCGGCCGGGAAGACCGGGGGATGGTGCGTTTTTGGGGAGAAGGTAAAAGCAGCGGCTGGGCGCAGCGAGCGCTCCATCGTGCTAGGAGAAGCACCCCCTGGACGTCAGTCCCCGCGGTCAGAGGGCGGGAGCCCACGGAGAGGACGGGCAGCGCCCACCCCCCCGTTCAGGGCCCTGCTCGTGAGCCAAGGGCTGGGGTCGGACGCGCTCCTACTGGCGGCCCCGGGTTGGACCAGCGCGGACCGGCGGGGCGCAGCAGGGGCCTGGCGGGGAGGGCAGGGATGCCGCTTCTGCGGCCGGTCTCTGATGGAATCCCCAGGAGCTCCCCCTCCCGTGCACACGTCCCACTCAAGCCTGTTCCCACGTGGGACGCAGGCACGCCGAGCGCGCGCAGAAGTCGCCGGGGGCGCGCACAGGCCGTGTCCCGCGCCGCGCGCACTGTGCCCCGAGCCCGCGGCCGCTGCTTCCATCCGCGCTGGGGAGCGGGTCCAGCCTGGGACGTCCCTGCAAACACTGCGGAGGCGATGCCCGTTTATGATTCTGAACGGGGCAGGCACTTACGAGCACTAAGTCCCGGTGGAACGCCGAGCCCGGGCGCCGGGGTCCGAACAGGGCAGCCAGCGGCTCCCCGTGCTCCTGAGCGGGACCAGCACGGACTCGCAGGTCCTTGGGACCAGCGGCTACCTAACCCTTTTGTTTCCTTTAGTTTGGGGGCTCTAATACTTTGGCCCTATTTCTTCTAATTCTAAGCCCTTTACTGCCTTGACGAGAGAAATGAACGCAAGATCCCGCCTCGTTTTGGCTTCGTGAAGTGTGTTTAAGGTGTATGTGTTGGATAGAGAAATTCTAGAAATCGACCCAGCGTTCGGGCAAACAGCCACACAAGTCAGTGCCTTCAAACGTCGACCACCGTCCCCACGAGGCCAAACTGCTCCAGGCCTGCCCTCTGAGATTAAGGGAGGTTTTCCTACAGAATTTCAATTCTTGTGTTTTCTAAACACGCTGGATGAGCTGCCGAGAAACCCCCCTTGACTGGTTCTCTGCCACCGCCTAAGAGACATCTGCTGTTCTCGCTCTTTCTTTTCTTTTTGATGTATTTTATAAGTTGGCCCTACACTCAGCACAGAGCCCAGTGTGGGGCTTGAACTCATGACCCTGAGATCAAGACCAGAGCGGAGATCAAGAGTCACGGCGTGTCCCGGACCGAGCCGCCCAGGGGCCCCTGCTGCCGTTTCTCTAATAAAAAGCCACACGTAACAAAACCCGTCATCGGGTGGTAAGACTATGCTTTATTCATTCCACTGAAAATCCAAAGCTGTTTCGCAGCGCCCACCCTGGACCCCAGTCCTCACAGGGCCCCTTCTGTCCCCACCTCACACAAAAGGGATCGAACTCCCAAACTATGTACATTCACAGTTCTGAACGCACTGACGCGAAGTCGCTACGGGGAAGGGAATCAGGAGGAACAAACATCCATTCCAGGTCTGCTCGTCAGAGACTTTTTCCTGAAGATGCGCGGCGGCACTTCATTCAAAAAGCCCGTCATCCACAGACGCGGAGCTCGGGAGCCGCGTGTGCGGGGTCCCTGCCCGCAGAATATCTTCGTTTGTTTACCTCCTTCATTGGTCACTTGGACGTTTTGCTTTTAAAAATGAACTTGGGGCCTCCTGCAGCTCTAAGTTGGTGACCGTGAGCTACGGAGGCTGTGCGTGCGGACCCCACGGCGCGCGGTGGGCCGGGCAGGGGGGCGAGCTCGCGCCCCCACCCCGGGGCAAGTCCGGGAACAGTTGTTCTGGCGGCCGGGCAGTGGCTTTCTAGGGAGACACCCAAATACAAAATCCAATTCATTTAGAAATTCAAAAGGACTTTTCCCCAAGCAAACCCGGAGGCTTTGCTTCAGGCCCAGCTAGAGGCTGCGGTCTCGTGCTAAAGGGCAGACCTCTGGCTGCGGCTTGAGTCCGGGCTGAGCTCGGGGCGGGAGAGGCGCGGCTGCGGCGTCCCCTTCCTGTGTGGGGGGCTCGGCCCCACACCCCGACTCAGGCGGCGGCCCCAACGCCTTCCCTGAGCCGGGCGGGGGCCGTGGTGCGGGGGAGGGGCAGGCGTCCTCGCAGAGCCCTCAGCCTCCCACCAGGACCCCGCCGTCGCCCCCGCCGCGCCCTCCCGCGAACGCCCCCGCCTCGCCGACCCTCAACGCTTCGGCTGGATCCGCGCGGCCCGGAAGTAGGTTAAACAGAAATACCAAGCTGGTAACGTTTATAAAAAAAGGGGGATTTGACAAGGATCCAGGAAGCAGGAAAGGCGTCCGGGCCGTGTGCGCGCGGCCAACCCGATGCTGGAATGTGCCTGGTCGAGGGGCCAGAAAGAGATTTAAGTCAGAGCCCCAGACAGCCTCGGAGTCTATCAAAAAAGGGCCTATAAATAAATATTCTCTGGCCCTCAAAGGAAAAATGAAGTAGAAAACAATTTTCTCTTTTTAAAAAAAAAAAAAATGCTGAATGCTTCCTGAAGTATCTAAATGAAGTTTATAAAATACTCATGAGTTCCCACAAATATAGAAATGTTTAAAAATCAGACAGGGCTCTGCCACGCTGTGACCCCACAGAGGCTGGCAGAGAATTTGTGCTGGAATCAAAATGCACGTGACACGCCTTGGTCTCACGCGTGTCGCGTGTGCGTGTGGAGGCCCGCCCACCTGTGCGAGCTGCCGAGCACGGACCTCGATGGGGACGTGAGGAAAGACCGTGGTGGCAAGTGACCCTGGGACAGTGCAGGGGACTTGGCCACAGCCGGTGCCGCGGGAAGGACAGTGCCCCGGGGCCCACGCGGCCCCGCCCCCACGCGGCTCTCCACGGCGGCGCGGGGTCAGGACGGCCCCGGCATGTCGCAGAACCGGGCCAAGGCCCGCACACGCACAGCACACGCGGGACAGCGGGCCGGCCGCGGCGCGGCGAACAGGCTCACGGCCGGGTGGAGGCGGGTGGTGACAGGGCCGCAGAGAGCCTCGTCTCTCCAGAACCTTCTGTCCTAGTCCAGTTTCTTACGGAAAGGTTTCCTTCCAATGTCCGAGTTTTCGGGGCTGAAGTCGGTGCAGAAGCCGTTGGGGGTCGGAGCACGGGGCACCTGTGCGCTGCTGTCCGAATGCGTCTGCTCGGGGCACAGGAACTCCTCTGCGAAGTTGGGGAACATTTCTGCAAAGCTGCAGAAATCAGCTGGAAAGACGGGGGAACGTGGATGAGCTGGGGACGGACGTTGGGAATTTGGGGGCTCCCGTCCCGGGCCTGCCGGTGCCACCAGCTCACACCCTCCCCGCAGGGCCAGAATCCATGTCCTGAGGGGGGAGGGAAGCGGGGACGAGGTGGGGACAGGAGGGGTCCTCTCATTTTCTCGGTTGCTCACGACGGAGCAGCCTGCTCGGCCCTCTCAGCTCTTCTTGTCTGGGGGAAATCTGCAGAAAACAGGACTCGGACTTCCGCGGTGTACCCTGGGTACTCCGTATGTGTGCGGAAGGCGCTGTTCGGCAGAGGGTCTGGTTTGGGGACCGGGCAAAGTGTCCACGTGAGGACCTGCTCTCTGCACGGCAGGCGCTCTCGAGGGACGCGGCCGAGCTCCAGAGAGACTGGGCACGCGTGCCTGGGAGACAGGGCTGCTGTCCGAGCCGGTCTCAGGGCTGAGCAGGTCTGAGGCCGTGCCTCTCCCAACAGCCCTGGGACCCCGTCATCGGGGGGGACAGTGCCCTCCAAGAGTGTGGGGACACTCACAGGCCTGGGTGTGGGAGACTGCAGTCCCCAGGGAAAACTGCCCGTGCTCCTCTGGGGGACACAGAAGGACTTGCTGGAAAATGTCTGCAGTTGGTCAGTGCTCACTGTGAGCAACCCTCCCCCCACAACCCGAATGCGCCGGGATGCACAGTCTACTCTTCGTGCAGGCGGACACACACACACCCACTAAATCAACACACACACCCGTGTCTGACATTTGGATGCGATTTTAAAAACACGTCCAAACAAGACATGAACAATGACCTTTCCTGAGCAAATGTCTACTCTTTTTTAGTGAGAATACATTCATTTCCCAATGTGCGCCCTGGCGGGCCCGCTGAGGGGGGTTGCCTTCCAGGGATCCAAGCGCCCCAAACCCCTTTCCCTCAGACTACAGGTGGGTTTCAGGTCTGAGTCCCCGAGGATCTCAGCTGTCCCAATTTGTGTGGCTAAAAGTAACGAGCACCCCCTCCCCACCAGCAACGAGGACACGCCAGCAGCGGTCGGCCCTGATGGGCAGGCTCCCTGCTTCCATGGGGGACCGAGCCCATGGACCCCGTGTGCTGTCGCGGCCGGGCCTCGGCCCACACTGCCTGCAGCCCCTGGGGATGGCGTGGATGTGGGGCTCCCAGCGCGGGCTTCGGCTCTGGCTCTATCCACCCCTGCACAAGTCAGACCCCAAGTCCCCTAACCCGTCCCTGCCAGGCTTGGGAAAGATGCCCCCTCCTGGGAATTCCACGTTGCACAAGTCGGCACGGGACTGGTGAGCACGCATGGGTGTGGCGCCCACTGTTTCCCTGCGCCCCACCTCTTGGGCACAACGGGGCCCTCCTCCCCCTGCCCCCGGCCACTTACCGAATGTGATCCGCCCTGTGCCCTCCTGGTCGATGGCCTGGAAAAGGCTGGTCACGCTGAGCTCGGCCACCCCTAGAGCGGTCTTGAGGATGCTGGACAGGGTGTCCTCGTCGATGTCGCCGTCCTGCGACCCGTACATCTGCCGGCAGAGGCTGGCGTCACTCCATCACCCCCCAACCGTGCAGGCATCCCGTTTTTCCTGCTCACGGGGTTCCCAGCGCTCGCGCAGGCCCTGACCCCACCGGGTTCGGAGGGGCCTGGACTCACTCACTCACACTAACCCCCCTACTGAGCTCTGTGCGCACGCCCCGCGCCCCCACTAGAGGGCGCTCCAGGCAGCAGCGTGAGTCCCCCGGGGTCAGGGACGGAGCGGGCACACTGGGCTCGCTGGCACATGCGGGGGCTCGTGGGCTTTTGCCCACGTTCAATGACACGAACGAGCCACCACCTTGCTTGACCTTCAGGAGGTGGCTGACCCACGGACCCTGCGGCAAGTGACCGAGAAAGGCACTAAGGGGTTGGCGTGCGTGAGCGGTGAGCCTCGGTGCGGGTCCCCCTGCAGTGAGAGGCCTCTGCCCCGTCAGGCAGGCCCAGCAACGCGGGCTCGTGGGGTGTCACCCTCTCCCCGCCCCCCCTTCCACAGCCCGGTATGCCCGCCCCTCGGCAGGCGCGGCCCGGAAGACAGTCTGCTGCAAGGTCAGAGAGCTGAGCAGGGCCACGGTTCGCAGACCAGACTCTTCGAGCGGCAGACAAGCTGCCAGGGTGGCGTCGGTCAGAGCGGGCTGTGCTGAAGGCAGGAGCCGCAGAGGGGCCGTGAGCCGGGCGCAGGCCCAGGGCCCTTGGAGCCAGCCTGCTTGGGCTGGATGAGGCAGGTCAGGCCTTCCTGGACGGAGGCCACCAATATCTATGCTGCCCGGTTAACGCTTATACTGTGGTCCACGTCAGGCACCGTGCACAGACGGGGTTTCCCAGTGATGCTCTGGGGAGGGTCCGCTGGGGTCATAAACAAGAGAAGGGGGGATTCTCCAGGCAGTGAGAGACAAGCGGCTGCCGGGGTCATACATCAGGCTCTCATGAATCTGGCTACCGGGAGTTGCGCCTGCAAGAACTACCCATTCTGAGGCCCTGACAGAACTGTTTCTAGGGGAGCAAAGCCAGCCCGGCGCTACCCTAGCTGACGGTGTCCTGGTGAAGCCAGCCAGGAGAATCCTCGCATGAGTCTCCCAGATGCCCAGACCCCCTGCGGCAGGGGTGAATGGCTCGGCTCTGCACAGGCAGCTCCTTCGCACTCTAAGTCAATGGGCTGATGGAAGAGGTCGCGCTGGGGAGCTGGGGGAGGCCTGCCCAGGATGGAGGTGTGGGGCCCCGGGCGTGGGGCACCGGCCGGCCCCGTCCAGGCACGCTGGAACTCGCGAAGACCCGACCCCGTGCCCTTTCTCTGAGTGTGGGTTACGGACCGCAGGCAGACACCGTGTCGGGGAGGTCTGGGGCATCTGCACAAACAATGGCAGTATCGGCTTCCGTGAGAACAGCAGCCGGGCACCGGGAAGTCCGCCCGCGTAAGCAGGGGCCGTGAGAACGGGGCGCGGGCCTGCCGTGAATTGCTCGCCGTCCCTACAAACCCAACTCCCGTAAACGCCACGCTTGCCTTGAACGCCAGCTGGATGGTGTCCAGAGTCCGGGCCGGCCGGCAGACGACGGAGAGGGCGACCACGCACTCCCGAGGGTCCATCCTGCCGTCTCCGCTCTGGGGACGAGACACGCCCTCAGGGGACAGCTCGGCCCCTCCCGCGGGAGGGTGGGCTTGCACACGGACGCTGGGTCTCGTCTGCCTCCACCAAACGAGTATTTTTGGAGGAACGTTCACCAGCTGGCCTTTGCAAGGGGGCCGCACCACACCCCCCCTCAGGCCACGGCGCTCGCGTGTCGGTGTCTGGGAGTCTGGCGCACAAAGCTTAAGAAAGTTCTCGCCACGCGATGGCCGTCACCTACTGAGGCTTTCCTTCGAGGAGAACGCCCGCACGCGGCAAGGGGCACCCTCGTGTTCCGAGGACCCAGGGGCCTGCGGCAGAGCAGCGAGCCTGCAGAACGGAGGCGGGCCCCGAGCTGTGATGCGGGGATGCCCGGCCCGCGGGACACTGAGCTTCACGCAGCGCATGCTCGGTGACCCTGGGGTCACCACGGGACAGGCTGCTGCTTCCAACAAGCAGGCCACCGCAGGGCGTGGGACACGCAGGGGGTGAACCCGGGGAGGACGGGGGCTCCCGGCGCACTGCTCCCAGCCCCGCCCGCGTCCAGGGCTGCAGCGGCCAACGCGGACACCTCGGCCAGACACGACGGGTGACTGGATGGAGGGCTGCGCGGGGACAGTCCTCACGCACTGCGCGGAAGGCCCAAGGTGACCTGTATGCTGATCGTCGGGAAAGAGGCCCCCTATCCAGAAATTCTGGATTTCTGGACAACTGCTTGACATTTTTAGGCTTTGTAGCTATCCCATTTAAAATCCCAAACTACAGGCTTATCAGCAGATGTTAACTTAAATGACAAACTTTTACGCGCGTTTAAAAGCACGGGAGAAAACACCCACGTGACAGGGTGGGCCGGTCGGGGCAAGGAGGGGCCGTTGTCCCTCTACTTCCCAAATCCCCAAACAATACTTCTAACGAAAACAAGACACGTGGGAAAGCTGGAGGCTTTGCCCCGAGACCCCCCCCAGGGCCACGGCCCCACCTCATCGAACAGGGAGAACATGTCCTCCAGTGTGTCCGACACCGGGACGCCCAGGTACTCCGCGAACTCGGGGAGGTCCAGCCTTGCTCCCCTCTGCATCCTGGCGCGGTGGGAATATTTGTCCAGATCTTTCTCAAGCGTTTCTGGTTTTAACCTACATGCAAAAAGAGAGAAAGATGTTTTTTGTTAGAATTAAATAATGCTAAAAAACAGGACGTTTACTGTGACAAAACCCAACAAAATATCAAAATCACTCCTACAACGAGCAGCGTGTTCGTTTTCAACAGGAGGTGTCCTAATAGTTTGAAGGCACGTCACGGATGCTGCCTCAAGTCCACACGGGGGACGGCGCCCTGTCAGCTCCACGGACGCCCCTCGGGCAGGTGGCTGGGACCGTCCGCGGGGACCGCCCCGCCGAGCACGGAGGGTCCTGAGACGCCCCCACGCGGACTGAAGCTGATACTTGGAAAGCGCCCACAAACCCCGAGCACAAGCACTTTTATCTGCTTGAAGGCCCAGCTGGCCCTCCGCGACCTCCAGCTTGCTCACCAACAACGGCAGGGGAGGCAGGGCCTGACAGAAGTTTCCGGAAGCCTCCTGTCCCAGAAAAAGCATCCTGGCAGTGTGCCTCAGAACTCTCCCCGTTCCTGAGCGAACGGCACTAGCGCTGACAGCTAAGGCACCGTGGGGGGGGGGGGGACTCGAGGAGGCACCGGCGCCACACTCACCCCAGGCCCCTCACCAGCCTGGCGAATTCGAGAAGGCAGGTGTCCGCGGGGAGCCGGAGCTGTCCCTCCGCCAGGGCCAGCTGGCAGTCCTCAAACGTGTAGTCGGTCACGGAGATGCCCAGGGCCCTGCAAGGAGAGGAGGGCACCCTGGTCAGCGTCCCTGGCGCAGCGGAGCGAAGAGGGCTCGGGGTGACCACGGGAGAGCGAGCTGCGGCACGGCACCAGGCCTCGCTTCCCCGGCCCCGCCCCTCGGGCCTCCTGACCGGGTCCCCGCAGCGGTGACGCCCACCCCATGTCCCACCAAGACCCCGTGCGTCCGAGGCACACCGTGGCTGGTGCGTGAGGACGTGCATCTGGGGTCGGCGACCCCTCCCTCTGGGGCCCACGAGGCTTGTCCGCAAGTCACGCTTGTGCGGAGGTGTCTGTGCGCTAATTTGGCAGCCCCCATGAAACTTGTTTTAGTTAAACAAGAAGAAGAGATTGCTAGGAATCCAGGCGGTGTCCAGGGCGGACGTGCAGGCCGCGGGAAGAACAGGCTTCCCGAGAGCGTGGGGGGCCTGCCCGGGGCGGCAGCCGGACAGCGGTGGCTTGGCTCTGGAAAGCCCCGGTGAGTCGGCCGCGCCCGGGGTGGAGGAGACTCCAGGAAGTGGGAGGCGCCGTCCAGCATCAGAACGGAGCCGACATTCACAACTTCCAAAACTGGACCAAAGCACGCGAGTCTGCAGATGTCTGCCGAGCCGGGGAACCTTCTCGAGCCTGGGGGGCTCGCCACGCAGCCGTGAGGAGCGCTCTGTCCCCTCGGCTCCTGTGCACACAGCGAGGCCGTCTCCAGCCACTGCGGCAGAGAAAGCCCAGACACGCCGCAGCCCGTGTCCCGCGCGGTAAAGCTGGGAAGGCCCGTGGGAGGGACGCCCTGAAAGTTCCCCCGGGTCCAGATGCGTGCAGGAGGACAGGCTTCCTCTCCCCAAGCTGTCCACACACAGAAAAAGCCGTCTCCCCCGTCCACTCCCGCGTGTCCTTCCCCAAGAGGGGGCATCTGGGCGGGGCCCGAGCAGGACAGAAGGACTGCAAGGAACCTGGGGGGGAGGGGGTGACAGGGGTCCAAGCAGGGGCGCTGTGGCCCCCACGGCTACAGCCCTAGCCCAGGCGCTCGCCCCAGAGCCCCGCGGGACCAGAGTTCGCACGCACGCCCACAAAAGCACCCCGGCCCGCCGACGCCTGTAACGGGAGCACCGGGCGGCGAGTACTCTGAACGCTGACATGCGCACGAAGAGCGTTTCAAGCCCCCGTCCGGCACTAAACGTGCTCACTAGTGGACCCCAAAGTCCAATTA
>CM052895.1:132605217-132639134 GCA_028534135.1 Potos flavus | reverse complement strand
TCTTCATTTGACCCCCGGGCTAAAAGGCACTTTTCTGCCCTGGGACTTCGGCGGGCCCCGGGGGGTGCTTGACCAGAGCGCCACTGCCCGTCCCACACACCCCCGCCCTCCCGCCCCAGGAGCACGCCTTCGAAGCCCCCCATTGCCGCGCCTCTCGGGGACCCTTAGGGACAGCACCCCCCCTTGGGGAGGCGGTTTCTTCCTCCTCCCCCACCCCTTGGGTGGCCTGTCTGTGGGGTTTTCCTGGCCCCAGTGGCTCAGGCCTCCCCTCGGGTGGTTACTGACCCAGCGCCTGGTGAGCACGGGAGGCCCGGGCAGCGGGCTCTCCGGAGCCGTGCTTACGGGTGGAACCGAGGACCCCAGGGCCCACCCGGGGCCAGGAGCTCAGAGGGAGACACCCGAGGTGGGAAGGGGGGTCTTGGCCGCGGGGAGAGAGGCCGAGGGAGGTAAGGAACCTGCATCCAGGGCCAGGGGCTGCCCCGGGGACCCAGGGCGACAAATGCCTTGTGCTGGCGACCCTTTATAAGGGGCTCGGGTCCAGGCAGGCACTGACCCTGAGCCCCGCAGCCCTAGGTCAGGCCTTGTCCGGCCAGCTCCCTGCCTTTCCCGCGACTACGGAGCCCGGGCGGTGGTGACGCACTGCTCCTCTGAGCACCTGCCCAGGCCCGCGGGAGGGGCCGCGCGAGGGGGGCCCTTCCCTGTGCAGGTCACCTGCGGGAAGACGGGAAGACGCTAAGACGCTAGGAGACCCCACCCCCCACGGCCCTCCCGCCGCGCAGCAGCCGAGACCCCCACCCCGCGCCTCCGGTGCTCCGGCTCCCCGCGCGCCCCTCCCGGTGCTCCGGCTCCCCGCGCGCGCCCCTCCCGGTGCCGCCCCCGCCCCCCGGGTGCGCTCCCAGCGTCAGCCCAGCGGTGGCGCCATTGCTCTTGGAACCGGGCCACCCGGCGCAGCCCCACTTTGGGGTGTCGTTTCCAGCCGAGACAGGACCCCAGGGTGGGGGACGCAGGAGAACGGAGAACGCTTTCAGGGAGAACGGACCTGCAGACCCCGCCCCACCACTCCTGGGCATCCGCGGGCCGGGGCGGGGGGTGTGTGGCTCGGGGAGCTTCAGGTCGGGGGTCCCCGTCAGCCCCTCCGCCCCTCCGGGCACTCGGACTCTGGAGACCCTGTATCCCAAAGCGGCCCCCGCGCCCCGCGGGCTGTCCTGTGCACCCAAGACAGGAGCGACAGCCACTGCAGGGGAGAGGTGACCGACCCGGAGGGCCTGGGGCGACAGTCCTGGCGCCGGCTCAAACCAAGAGCCGGGAGACCCAGCCCGGAGCCCGGGCTCTGAGGACGGGGTCTGCAGAAGCCAGCGGCCAAGCCGGCCTCTTTCAAACTGGCGGCTCCGATCTTTACAAAAAAGTACTTGAGGAAATCTTTCTTGAACGGCGGTTGTCCGTATTTACTCCGCTCTTCCCATCGGGCACCCCCCCCCCCCCGCATTTACGGAGGGAGAAACGACGTACAAGGTTAAGCAAGTTTAAGCTCCAGGTGTAGGATGCGATGATTTGATAATGTTCATATCGGGAGCCGGTGACGGGGGGAGGCTAGTCGGCGCCCCCCACCTCACACGGCTGCTGTTTTGTGTGCGCTGAGAACCTCAAAAATCCACTCTCTTGACAGCTGTCAAACACACAAGGCAGTACGATGTCCCAGGGCTCAGGTCCCGGGACCCCCAGAGGACCCGCCCGGCCCCCCTCAGGTTTGCGCTCTGCGCCAACACCTCCCCATCCCCTGACCTCCCCCGCTTGGTTCCCGCACCTGCCGTCCCCACGGGGTGCTTCCTTGCCTGTCCTCCATATTCCTGTCTTTCCTCTTTCTTTCCAAGTCTCTCGATGTCTTTCTTCGTGTGTTTTTATTATTCACGCTCCCCTTTCGTTTCTGGGTTCCTTGTATTCTAGTTCATTCTCTGGCGACACTGTCTTCCTCTTGTTTCTTATCGCACGCGAGACAAGATGGGCTCGTGTCTGAGTTTCCCAACTTCGAGTGATCTTGTCCTCGCCTTGCGCTGTGACGTCAGGGGCTCACGGTTTGTCTCTGCAAGCGCATCTCTGAGCGCATCTCTCCGTGCGGTTCCACGGTCTGCGGGTAACTGTTCCCTTCTCTGTTCTCTTCTTATACTGACTTGCTGTGACACCTGACCTTGATCCTCATTTTTTTGTGTGAAGCTAATTTTTCTAAACTTTTAGAAGGAGGCTTGCGCGGCACTTCTGACTTCACGGAGTCCCTTCTCTTCCTCTCCCACAGCTTCCAAAAGCTGCGGAGGCCTGAGGTGGGCTGACGGTTCCGCTCCCTCCACGTCTACCCAGACCTCACCTTCCGTTGTTTCTGCCGTCCCCCGCGCGGGGCCTTGTCCTGCAGGAGAGCTCTGCACGTGTCTCCCAGTTTGTTTCCTTCAAATGTGTAAAGGTCAGATGCTGCCAAAACTGCCTCCTGATTCTTAGAGCGTTCTTTTCCCAAAGTCGGTTCTGATTCTGCATCTCGAGTACCGCGCTCCGCTTGCTGCGTGGCGGAACCCTGAGCCCCGTGTGCGTTCCTGTAGGAGCCCCCGCCCCCCGCACACACCACCTTTGGGAGCGTGCCTTCGTCTCTGCCTTCGGGAGGCAGTGCGGGGTGGGGGTTCTGGGGGTTCTTGCCCTGTCTTCCCTCTGGGCTCGGCTGCTTTCCGGGCTGCTCGCCTGTACCTTCTGCCCCTTCACCTGGCCCGCTCCTGCCCCCCTTCTCACGGGAGCAAGATTCTGGAAGGTGTTAACGGCTTCCTTGAGTCTGGTCAACATACGTACAGAATTCCTGGGTACCGTCTCCTAGTTATTTTCCTTGTTGGATTTTTCCGTGTGTGTGCATTTAATATTTTATTTTCAATTCGTAAATGGTGGCGATTAAGTTCCTATATTCAAGTAGCCAATTAGCTGACAAGTTGGTTTGTGTTAATTTATTTAGAAGATGTTCTACATTATAATTAATTGTATTAAGGATTCACACAAAGCTGAGCGAAGCCAGTAGCCACCATACATCTGCATCTTTAGGGAAAATCCCATATCGACATTGGGATCATTTACTGAAATAAGTAATAAAGTAATTTGGGGCGCCTGGGAGGCTCAGTGGGTTAAAGCCCCTGCCTTTGGCTCAGGTCATGATCTCAGGGTCCTGGGATCGAGCCCCGCATCGGGCTCTTTGCTCAGCGGGGAGCCTGCTTACCCCTCTCTCTGCCTGCCTCTCTGCATACTTGTGATCTCTTTCTCTGTCAAATAAATAAAATCTTTAAAAAGAAAAAGTAATAAAGTAATTCCATTCACTTTCAGGTTGCCTTTTTTAAAAAGTAAACTTTTATTTTGGAATACTTTTAGATGTATGGAAAAGTTTCGAAAAGTACTTACGGAGAGGTCCCACATGCCTCTCTGCTGCCCCCCTTGTCACACACTGTGGTCCCTTTGTCACGAGGACGGAGCCCGCCGTGCCACACTGCTGTCCCCCGAACTCCTGTTCGTTCTGACTCTACTGGTTTTTCATCATGTTTTTTTCTTCCTTTTTCGGCTCCACGGTCTAATCCGGAATCCATGTGTTTAACATTTTGATTATTTTGGACATAGCATTCTGTGACACATGCGTGAGCGTTAGGGAAGATTTTGTTGGAGGGGAAAAGCCTGCCTGGGGTGCGGCCACGCGCCTGCGGTGTCGTGGTGCTGGTCCCCTGTTGAGGCCCGGCGCCCCTGGAGCGTCGCGGTGACTTTCCTTCCGAGGAGAAGAGCAGATGTTCACACGGAGTCAGTGACCCGAAGTCCGAGGAGCGAGACGGTGCTTCTCTTCTTCCAAGACGCTGTTCCGGGTTTGCACGGAGACACGTGAGTGCCCTGGGCGGTCGCCTCACTGAGGTGTCTCTGTGCTGGCCCCGGGGCGCCCCGCCGCCAGCCGCTCTCGGCCTGCGAAGGTGCTCGCTGCACCGGGTGGGGAAGGGGCCACGGTGGAAACCTTCAGTCTGTTTCTGTCGATCTCAAAGATGGCTTTGACTCTGGACACAGTGGCATGGGGACTTCACCAGGAGTGAAGGCAGGCGCCTCCCTTGACATCATCTCATCTTGAGTCACACGGAAGAGCAGGAAGGAAAGCCCGCCGCAGGCTCAGAGCATGTCACAGGGAGCAGGAGGTGGCAGTGAGGGCAACTGCAATCCGTTTTAATGCTTTTACTGAAAGAAAAGAGATGCAGACAATAAGCAATGCCGAATGCCTGTCCTCACAGAAGCGTGTGGCTCCCGGGCAGGCGCCCACCCCCGCCGCCCAGCAGCCTGACGGCCGCGCGTCCCGTCCGCACTGACGGCTCGTTTGTAAGGGAAGCGCTCCCGAAGACGGCGGCTAATCTACTTAGAGATGATGAAGCCTTGACGAGGCGGCAGCTGAAACATTCATGACACACGTTTCCCTATTTTCAGATCCATTGTTGTCAGTTGCATAATTAATTGTGACACGCGAACGCTGGGGGAAGCGGGCGTTTGCATGATTTGTTTATGAGGAAGAGACGTCCTCCGGAGAGCCTTCGCGTGCCGTGGGGGGACTGTCTTCTACGCGACACCTCTGTGTCCCAAATATCGGAGAACAAAGCACATTCTCTTCCAAGTTGGAAACGGGCTCAGACCCAGTCCTACCGGAATGGGACCAGTGGAGTGGCCCGGGCACTCACAATAAAGGTTTTCTGGGGCGGGCAGGCCTCTCTGATCCCCAAGAGATCGGGAGCAGGTGGGAATAAGGGGCCAGCACACGGGGCACACGTGGGGCGGGTAACTGTCTCTCCTGCAACACTTTCGGGCTCCCCCCTTGGGCAAGATTTGGCTCTGCACCAGCCTTGTCCTGGGGCCAAGAGAGAGCTCTGCGTTTGGTGTGGAGAGATAGAGGGAGAGGCACTTCGTCGCCATATTATTCAATGAATTGCCCAAGCGTGGGTCGTATGGTTAGAAAAGATAGAGAGGCTTTGAATTCTTCTATAATGTTGGCCAGTAGTGATGTCATGGACCTGAGCTAAAAGATTTTCTTGATTTCATGCTTGAAGTACCAGGCACAGCCTCTGGGGCCGGCACCAAAAGCTCCAGCTCCCACCCAAACAGGCTCCAAGGCCTCTGAGGTCGAACCGGAGGAAAAGTCTGTTTTCAGGAGCCAACACCGAGCTGGAGAAATGTGTGGCGGCCAAAGAATCCCATTCGTTGAGCTTCTCTTAAAGCGACAGCTCGAAAGGCTGATGGTTTTTGCTCATGTTGAGCACCCAACCTGCCTTGTTCCCAGGGTCCAGCTCCGCGTGTCCCAGGTCAGTGGCGCGGGCGACCCTGGCAGAGAAGCATCGATCCCAACACTGAGGCATCGAAGGTGTCCTACCAAGGAGGGCTCAGTCCTGCCGCTCGGAGAGCCAGGGCTCCGCCAGGTCATATTCTTACTCTTCTCGTCCTTCCATGTATTAGCTTTTCTCAAATATGTTCCCTCTGGTTGTTTTAATTTATTTGTTCCGGTTTATGAAGAACGGCCCCGGAATGATCACTCTATTTTTCTCGGTCTCCTCCAGTGCTGCACCTGTAACTATCCAGCAGTTGGAGTTTTTGGGTTTTTGCTGATTGCCGTGGTGTAAATACTCCCGCAGGCTGATTTCAAGCTCCCGAGATGCCGTCGCCGCGCCAGCCGCGGGGAAGAGACGGGCTTGGCGCCTCCCCCAGGCCGGCCGCTGCGTCGCGCCCCCTCCCCTGAGCGATAGACTACCTTTCTGTTTGTGTGGTCCTGTGGTGGGCTTTATCTTCCCAGACAGCGCTGATTTAGGACGTACGGCCGTCCTGGGGGCTGGAGGGCTGCTCCAGGCGGTGAATCCTGACTACCGAGTGGCACAAACTACGATAATCTTCCTGAGTTCACCCACCATCATGGAAACATGTTTTTTAAAACCGCAGGCTGGGTCATAATGAGTCTGCGGGGCGTCGTGCTCACCAGGATTAAAATCCTAGCTCTTCTTGATCATGACGACATTACATGGAGGGAGTTCTGAGTCTAAAAATACCTACTTCTTTTGCTGTTTGGAGATTTAATAAGGTGATTCGTGCAAAGCTCCTCGCCCGGGCCTGTCATAAGCTCCACACTCAGTAGCCGCTGGGGCGGGTCTCCAACCCGCTCTCTTCACAAGGGAATTGGGTAACTGGAGAAACGATTCAGAACCCCCGAATGTGAATTCGCCCTCCGGGCGCTGACAGCCCAGCAGGACTGCAGTGGTCGCTGGGGTGTCCCGGCCGAGCGCCGCTCTGGGACCGGCTGAGTGGCTCAGTCAGGCAGCCACCGAGCTCGTGGCTGCTGGCCGGGACAGTGCCTCTGCATAGGGCGGTCGGGGTCACAGCGGCTGAGAAGGTGGTGTGTGCATCAGTCATGAAGAGTGGGCGGCGTGACCACACGCCACGGCAAGTCTCGGCCGTGAGAGACATCTCGAGGGTTATTTCTCAGAGAAACTTTTGAGATTTGGGTATATCTTATGAATGTCCACACAAAAATCGATTTCCATTTATTGAACATTTAAGTAGGCAATAAAAAGAAGTTCACGTATGAATTCCTCAAATTCTAAATGTTTTACTATTTCTCTTAAGAGAATGAGATAAGAAAAGAGTATTTCACTTTTCTCAGATGTATTTTTTTTTATCACTCCAAGCCCTGCGGCAGACCGGAATTTGAGGTCGACGATAGATGGCAGCCCAGCCCGAACACGGGGAGCTGGGAGGGAGAGCGCTCAGTGGGCCGTGGCCTCGGCCGCCCCCGTTCCCGGGGACACCGTCTCTCTGCCCGCTGCGGATGCTCGGCTGGCTCGTGCCACCTCCCTCTGTGTAGAGAAGCACATCGGAATGGGGCAGACGGGCACGCTGGCCTGTGACCTTGGCAGGGCTGGGATGGTTGGGCGGTGCCTCTGTCCCGTCTTCTGAACCTCCCCCAACCGCGAACGGGCCGTCAGAATAGCCGGAGTGAGTTCTGCTTTGTCACTTTCCCCTGTAGGAATTTAGCAAGACAGCATCGTATCCAAATCTCAGTTTCTTTGTCCAAGAAAGACAGAGAGAGTAGAATCTAACTCATAAGGAGATTTTGTGGAAATTAAAATTTTTAAATGGCTGTAAAAAATTTAAAGTGCAATATGAAGGGAGGGAAAAGTAAAAACAAGAGGAAATCAGAGAGGGAGACCAACCATAAGAGACTCTTAATCACAGAAAACAGACGGAGGGTTGCTGGAGGGGAGGTGGGTGGGGGATGGGGTAACTGGGGGAGGGGCATGAAGGGGGGCACGTGATGTGATGAGCACTGGGGGTTCAACGCAACGGATGAATCGCTGACCTCTACCTCTGAAACTGATAAAAGAAAAGAGAAAAATGTTAATTACTATTGGTATTGTCATTTCAGACCCTAAAAACAGAGCCGGGATGCTCCCTTCTTTTTAATGAAGTTCTTCTGAATTAAACAGGGGGAAAGCCGTTCCTCCATCCCGCTGTCATCACAGTCTTACTAACCTGGAAACGCACATCGTGTTTAGGCAAGCTCCATAGAAAAAGGGCCACAAAGGATTCCGAAACTGGAGTCATCGACCACGGGTTATAAAATAACAGATCAAGAACAAGGCCGGGAATATGTGCAGGGATCAGGAAAATGTTTAAAATGGTATAACTAATGTGTATAAGAATTAAGTAGAACTTTCAGAAATACAGTATTTAAAACACTGAAAAAGAAAGCCCCGATGGATGGGTTTAATAGAAAACGAACACAGCGGAAGCGAGAACTAGTAAATTGTAAAGCAGGGCCCACATATGCCCCAAGCAGAAAGACAAAACAGGGAAATGCAGAATAGGTTAGTTTCATCGTATGACTGAGGAAATCCGAGATTTGTTTAATCGGAGTTTCGGGAGCGGGCGTCAGAGGGAGCGGAGCAGAGAAACTGTGTGCGGGGATGCCGGGCAGGGGTTCCCAGAAATGATCGGAGATACCAATCTAGAAATGTAAAATCCCATTAATCCCAAGCACAGAAATTGCAGAAGAAAAGTGACCTTGAAGCCTGATGAATAGAAAGTATCCAAACTGGAGCCATGAAAGAAAAAAAAAAACCCAAAAAACAAAAAACATGGCTAATAAAAGAGCAGCTCCTCATCGACTCGCCACTTAATATCAACAAGGCTAACACGGATGTGATCGGGAAAAGAGGAAGGGCAGAAAAATATTTGAATAAATAGCGACTGCAATTAAATAGAGTGAATAGTGATGTCAACCATGAACTTACGGGAGCACAAGGGGACGGGACGACGTAGAGCTACCGCGGAGGGCGCCCGCCCTGCTCCCCGCGGCCTCCGTGCGCCCAGGCGCGTGCGCACCAACGGAGGGCCCGCGCACGGCCCGCGACAGGTGCCAGCCCGTTGAAATGGATTGAAATTGTACAGTGCGTGCCCTCTGATCACAAACTAATTAAATGAGAAACCAACAAGTAGGCACTGGAAAATCCTCCAATATTTGAAAATTAAGTGATGTGTTTCTAAGTAACTGTTATCGCAATGAGGAAATCACAAGAGGAATTAAAAATATTTTGTGTGAGTGATAATGAGAAACTCATGGTTTGCAGCAAAGCATTGCTTAGCTGGAAGTTTATAACCGCAAGTACCCGTATTAGGAGAAAAGACAGGGTCAAGTCAAAGCTAAGCTTCCACCTGAAGAACCAGGTGGAAAAGAAAGGAAAATTGAACTGAAGGTAAGTGGAAGGAAGGACAAGGTACAATCGGAAATCGGTAACGCAGATCCCAGGGAAAGCTAATGAGCTGAGGATATGATGAGGCTCTGGAGAAGTGGTGAAGAAGACATTGTCCGTCTCAGGAACGGAAGACGGGCCACCATGGATCTCTCATAAATCTGCTCGACACAGAGGACAACACTGGGGAAAACTGCAGTAAATTAAGCCACTTGGTGAGGTGGGCAAGTGTGCAGCAAGGCAGGAATCCCCGGAGCCGGTGCAGAGGGACACAGGGGACACGAGCGAAGGAGAGGAACATGTGAGCGTCTTCCGGCATCTTCCGTGCTCCCTGTGGCCCGTGTCCCTGACAGCAGGAGCCCCGGCCACGGAGCCTTCTGCAAGCACTCAGGAGCACACCCAACCTGCCTGGTTTTGGGTTTTCCCAGTTGTCCGGGTCCTGACTCACATCGAGACCAAGTTGATCAGCTGTGTCGTGCACTCGATGGAAACGGACGCTCTCCAAGAGTGTCACAGCAGAGACATCGTCCTCCTTCCCGGCATCAGTGGTCAGAGAGCTTGAACACGAACTCCAGAGTAACCTCCAGGGAGAGGGCCAATGCGGCGTCTGGGCTGCGGGAGCAGCGGGGGGAGATCCCAGCAGCCCCCGGCGCGGCGTTCGCCCACTTAGCACCATCTCTTCAAGCCTCGTGAGGACCGAGGGGGCAGAGCTGGGGGCTCGGGCCGGGCAGCCTCCCGTCTGCGGGTCATCTGCCCACCCGTGGGCGCGCAGGTGCACAGGCGGTGGCAGGCCCCGGTGCCACCGGCCCCTTTCACGAGGCTGCACAACACTTACAGGAAAGTGCCTTGGGACGCACCTGCTCGGCCCTAATATTTTACTTCACTCTTTGGTTTTTCTGGACCACGTGCAAAGGTGTTTTCAGTTGATTTTTCGAGTCGCTGAAGCGCGGGGGGAGAGCGGCAGCGGGGGGAGAGCGGCAGCGGTGGCTCGCTTGGGGACGGTGGCCGCAGGTCTCCTGGGGGGAACCCTGGGCATTCCACAGGAAGGTTACACTGTCAGGCTTAATTAGCAATGCCTCTTTGAAATTCTGAATGCTTCCAGGGCCGCTCACGACAAGCTTTGTTGAAGCAGGCTCTTTGTGGTGACACTCCACCCCCGAAAACATTCTGTTTTCCTTGAGCGCTGAATACAAATGACTAAGATTAGGAGAATGTCAAGTAGGAAGGAATGTGGGCTTCAGGAAGCAGGATATTGTGACAAACCTGCAGACCCGTGAGCCTCTGCACCCTTGTGTGTGCACGTGCGCGCGCCTGTGTGTGTGTGTGTAGGCGTGTGTATGCGCGTGTGCACAGGCACCGGGGTGTGGCGTGGGGTCCGCGCAAGCCCCTATGCATAACTAGAAGTAAGCGATTCAATTAAGTGAATTATTTTCCCCACCAGGAAAGTTGGGGGGTTGAGACCCACATGCCACGACTGTCACACGGTGTCACTGCACGTGCACGCGGCCACGCCTGTTTGTGGGGAGGCTGGCTAGCCTCCACCGTGCGATTCCCGGGGCCGTGCTGTGCGCCGCCCGTGTTTGCCCACGGCCTGCACGGCTCAGCCCCTAGCTGAGGTGGGAGCAGGCGAGGGCACAGCGGGGAGGCCGGGGACCGCAGAGGCCCTGATCAGGAGAGCTCACGGGGGCAGCAGTGGTGAGCAGCGAGGCCTCGGGACAGCCACAGTGCTGGGACGGCCTTGGTGGTGGCTTCTGTGGTCTCCAGGGACTGGCGAGGTGAGCGGGAAGGGGACGGGGCTCAGCCTCCCCGAGGAAGCGGGGTCTGCAGGGAGAGAGCGTTGCGGGCGTCCCCAGGCTGGCGGCGGGGCGGTGCAGGGGGGCCGTGGGGCACGTGATCACCAAGGCTGTGAGAGGCCATTGTTACGGCCTCCGGGTGGTGGGGCGAGCGTCTCTACAGCCCGTCACGGCCCACGTCTGATCTGAACCTCCCCGCCGGAACCCAGGGCCCAGAGCTGCCGGGAGAGGGCAGGGGAGCGCGGGGCTGGGGGGGCGGTGGCGGGCACCGCGAGGACCCTTTGGGGGCGGCTCAGCCGGGCAAGCTGCCCGACCCCAGGCTCCAAGCTCCGGGTGGAAAGCACAGCCCTGCTGGCTTGTCTTCCTCCCCGCCCCGAAGCACTCGGCCCGGTCAATACCCGCGGGGGGAGCGCTGTGCGGGCCGCGGGAACCGGTGCCGTTTCCAGGCCGGGCCTGCTCTCCGGGGAGCCCGCCCCGCGCGATGGCATTCTCTTAGCCTTGAGGTGAAGCCAGCATCTTATAAATAATCCACCGCCCGTCTCTTCTGCTTCATCACCCGAGCCACAAGCAGATGGGGACATTCCTCGGAGGAGAGGAGTTGAATCCGACGCAGACGCCCGCTGGGCGCCGCGCGGGAAGCTTTTAGTGGCCTGGCTTCCCGGGGTCACCCCGAGAGCCGGGCCGGGGCCTGAGGGCTGTGTCCCGGCAGGTTCTCCAGATGCTGGGTGGGGCCACATTCTGCTGCCCCCAAATCACAGCGCTTCGCTGGGGCAGTGATTTTGCCCAGCACACCTACGTTTAGGGGTCCCTTCACTTAGTCACCCGGCGGGGGACCCAGGGCAGCCCTTGACAATGATGGCAGTGCCCCGAGCCCCCTCACCATCTGTTTGCACGTGCTCACAGCTCACGGCGGGGGCCTGTCACCCGAGCCTGCCTGGAGGGAGCGCGTCCAAGGCCACGTGAAGACGCGCTGCCCCAGAAAGCAGGGCTCGGCGCTGCCGGGGCTCGGCGCCTTCACCTCGTGGCTTGCTGGGGACCGCTGGTCACCGATGTCGGCGACACGAGAGCCTGGGGAGCAGACCCCACATCCCCACAGCCCATGCGGCGCCTTTGTACTCGGGGCGGACCAGCGGAGCGCAGTGACCCGGGGCTCGGGGGGGAGGGCGCCAGCCCCCCGGCGGCCCGCGCTCTTCCTCTGTGAGTCCTGCGTCCCTTCTGTCCCTCGCGCTGACGAAACTGTTCTCAGAACCAAGCCTCCTTTCCCTCTTGCTCTCTCCCAGGGGGAAGCATTGAGGGGCTCGAGGGAAACCCGTCAGCCTCCTACAGCTCCCGGGGCTGTCTTTCGGCCCCGCGTCCTTCCTCCGGCCTACTTTGCACCAAACCGTAGAGAAGCCCTTTGGCGCGGGGCCGAGGACCCCAGCGTGGGGGGGGGGGGGTGAGCGGAAATGTCGGTTCCACGGGTCGCGTGTCCTGGGAGATGTCGGAGCCTCGCCCGTGGGTTCTTGTCGAGGCCGCGGGAAGCGCGCCGCTGTCCCCAGACGCTGGGATGGGACTGCCGCTCTGCTGTGAACGTGGAGGCGGGGAGGCCAGCGTCGTCGCACTCTGACGCGGGGTGGCCGGGCGTGGCCCCGTCCCCGAGCGTGCGGGAGTGCCCGCGCGTGCCGGGGCGATGAGGGAGGGGGCTGCCCGGCTGTACCGGCGGGTGGGCTTACCAGGAAGCCGGTCCCGTAAGCTGAGATGGTGGCCCTGCGCCGTGACAGCTCCGGAGCCCGTGCCGCGCAAGGGACGCTGCCCTCACGGCCCCCGCCCTCAGCCCGCGGGGCGGCTGACACCTCTGCTCGTCCCCAGGCAGGGGCGGCTCGCCATGGTCCCAGCTTCTCTCCCTGTCCTCCACGAGCCCCTCAGCCTCTGTCTTGACAAGGAGTCCCTGCATCCTTGGACACGCATCTAACTGCTGTTTGACCCTGACGGACCCCTGAACGTGGCCTGTCCTGAGCCCGCTGAGAAGAGTGCCGACCAGTCAAGACAGGACCCTCGCTTTCTCTCGTGGAATCTTGGGGCGCCCAGAAAAGAGATTGCTTACTTTCATCAATTTATTAGTCCGTTTATAGGTCAATAGACTGTCAACCCACTGACACAATCCATGAAAAGAGCAAGGGCCGGGACCGACTGGAAGGAACAGGGAGAAGACACGATGACCAACCTCAGGAAGGACGCAGGCGGCATCACTACAGAGCCTACAAACGCTCACTGAGGAGTAGGGGACTATTAGGAGCAGCTCTCGTGTCCGCATTCTGTCTGGCGTTCCACCGGCCCGTTCACCTCTCTTCCTGCCGGTGCCTCACTGAATTAACCATTGCAGCTTTGTCGTAAGTCTCCAGACCAAACGCTTAAGACCTCCAGCTTTGTTCATTTTCTTTAAGATGGACATGGGTTTCCAGGTGCTTTGCATTTCCACATAGATTATAGAATCGCTTTGTCAGTTTCTACAGGAGAATTTTTTGGACTTTGATGGAAATCCCATTCAATCTATAGAAAAACGTAGAGAAAATTGACATCATTTTTCTTTTCATTTTCCAAACCGTAACTGTGTTACATTATTCCCTTTATTTAGGTCACCTCTAATGCCCCTCAGCAGTGTCTTGTTTTAAATGAATAGGTTTTGCACGTATGGCATATATTTTGATGCTATTGGTTTAATTGTTTTAATTTCATTTTCCAGTGACGTTTTTGTAGCATACAGAAAAATTGTTAATTGAATTTTGTATATTGGTCTTGTATCCAGTGGCTTTGCAAGTTTCATTTTAATATTTCGTAGATTTTTATGTACATAAACGTATGTGAACGTCAATTTTGCTACTTTCCAACTTTACATTTACGCATGTATTTCTTTATTTAAATTTGTGCTTTCTCTTATTGTCCTGGATAGGACCCACAGAGCAATTGTTTAATGGACGTGGTGAGAGCACATTCTTGTCTGTTCCTGACCTCGGGGGGAAACTGTTCAATATTTCACCATTAAGGCTGATGTAGCGGCTGTGGGGTGCACGTGTGCATGTGCACGTGCGCGTAAGGTGCTCTTTAATTAATGAAGTGCCTTCTAGTCCTGGTTTGCTAAGGGTTTGAAACATGAACTAGTATTGAGTTTTATCCTTCTGCATCTATTGGCATGATCCCATGATTTTCTTTATTTTATTAACGTGAACAATTTTTGTTTACATTCCTAACGTTTTATTGTAAAAATTTTCAAACATAAGAAATGGAAAGAGTTGTACAATGAACACTCGCTGCCTAGATTACTTTTCTGTGTTTGGCGTATCACGGGTAAATCCACCTCTCTGTCCCATCTATCAATTTATTATAAATTTTGATGTATTTCGAAGGAAGTTGACATCCATGCACTGGATTCTTAAATATCTCAGCGTGTATGTTACCAGGTAGAGTTGAATATCTAGGTCTACTTTTGTTTTGTACTAAATGCACAACTTTTGTGTGCACCATCTAGTAATTTCTGACAAATGCATGTGTGCCTAACGCGAGCCTCTACCCAGAGACAAGAGTACCCTCACCACCGCAGAGAACTGTTTCGTGCCCCCCTCCAGCCCATGGCGCCTCCCGTCGCTCCCGCCCTACAGTGTTTGGATTTTTCTCTCTATAGAATGGTTGAACTTGTTCTACAGTTTTACTTAAATCGTGTCAAATAGCATGTCCTTTTTGTGTTTGGCTGCTCTCATTCGAGATGATGTTTTCGATATCTGTCTGGGTGGTTGTGTTTGTTAGTGACTCATTCCTCTTGTTGCTCAGTAGTATTTCTTGTCCTGAGATAGTACTTTGTTTATCCATTCTCCTGTTGGTGGACACCGAGGTTGTATCTAACTGTTGGCTCTCATAAGTGAAGCTGCCGTGAACACTTGTGGACACATCCTTTGTGTGGATACTGTCATCGTTCTTTGGTGCATAACTCAGAGTGGGCCCCTGGGTCGTAGGGCAGTCGTCTGTTTATTTTTATAAGTTGTGTTCCGACATCCCCAGAATGGTTATTTCGGTTCACATTCCTGCCAATTCCCTTGGCTCCCCGTCCTCACGAATGTTCGGTGCTGTCAATCATTTTCACTTTAGCCATTGTGAAGGCTGACTGGTTGTGGTTTGAATTTGCACATCCTTAATGAGTAACGAGACTGAGAATTACGTCATGTGCTTGTTATCCATTCATATATTCTTCAGTGAAGTAGATGTTCAACTGAGTGCCCATGTTTATTGTGGTCTTTGTTTATATGAAATTGCAGAAGTTGTTTATGCTTCAAATATTCTCAGTATCAACTCATTGCCAAATATATAGAGAGGATGTTTTCTCCCAAAATATGGTTTGACTATTCAATGGAAAGTTTAGGTTTTGATGATATCTATCAGTTTTTTTTTTTAAAGATTTTATTTATTTATTTGGCAGAGAGAGAGAGAGATCACAAGTAGGGAGAGAGGCAGGCAGAGAGAGAGAGGAGGAAGCAGGTTCCCCGCTGAGCAGAGAGCCCAATGCGAGGCTCGATCCCAGGACCCTGAGATCATGACCTGAGCCGAAGGCAGAGGCTTCAACCCCTGAGCCACCCAGGCGCCCCGATATCTATCAGTTTTTAATGGTTATCACTTCTTGCACTTGGCCCATCGGCAGGATGCGAAGGTACTCTTCCGTGCTGTCTTCTAGAAGCTTTACGGCTTTCATGTTTGCATTTAGGTCTGTGATCCCTCTCGAGTTAATTTTCATGTCTGCTGCGAGGTCAGGCTCAGGTTCCTTTTGTCTGCGTAGGGCTATCCCGTTGTTCTGGAGCCGTGTGTTGAAAAGACTTGAATCCCTTCGTGAGAGTGTGTTAGTCCTTTGTCAAAAACCAACTGTGCTAGGAAATGCAGGCATGCTGAAGTCCTTGCCATCGTGGGCCGGCACCGCACCCTCGTGGTTCCCGAAGGGTTAGCGAGTCCTGACGTCACATAGTGCAATTCTTGGACTTCGTGCTTTCCCAGGACTCTGGCTGTGCTAGGTCCTTTGCTTTTTTAAAGTACAAATTTTCTAATTAGCCAATCGATTCCTACAGAGAAGACTTACGGAACTTTGAAAGGTTTATTTAAAAATATAGATATATTTGGGAAGAATAGATAACTTAGTTATGTTGCATTTTCTAATCTAGAACATTCAATTATCTCTCCATTTACTTGAGGCTTCTTTACTTGGTCTCAGAAATAGTTAATAGTTTACAATGTGAAAGTTCTACACGTTAAAAAAACATATTGTTAATGTTTTGGGGTTTTTTTTGATGCTATTGTAAATGGAAATTTTAAAGTTCTATTTTCTAATTGTTTGCTGTTCCCCATATAAAAACACACTTGATCCTGAATTTGACCTTATATCCTAAATTCACCTATAATTTCTAATGGTTGTTTGAACAATGTTGACTAGAAGGGGTGAGGATGAACATCTTTGTCTTGTTTCCGAATTTAGTTGGGGAGGATTTTATCAAATGCTTTTTATTTTACTACCAAAATAATAATATATATTTTTTTCTTTTCTAGTGTGCTAAGATGGTGAACCAAATTAGCTGAATCTTTAATGTTAAATGTCTTGCATTTCTCATATAAAACCTCTCGATCATGATGTGTTAACATTAAATGTTGCTGTTGAATTAACCCTACTTGGCATATCCTTTATACTTTGCTGAATTTCACTTGCTAATAACTTGTTATGAGAGATACTGGTCTACAGTTTTCCTTTCTTATAATATTCTTCATCAGGTTATGGTATTAGGGTTTTTCTGGCTTCATAAAATGAGTTGGAAATGTTTTCTCTTTCTATATCCTCTGAAGGAGTTTGTATATTATGGTTATTATTTCTGTCTTGATTGTTTGGAAGAATCTTCCAGTGAAGTTATCTGGATCTGGAGTAATTTTGTTAAAAAAATAATTAGTGCTTAGTACCTTTAATAGATACAAATCTTTGGTATTCTCTATTTTGTGTGTCTTTTTGGTAAGTGGTTTTAAGCCATCTCTTTACTTCTAAGCTGCAAAATTAGTGGTATAAACTTGCTCATAATATCTTTTTACTAACTTAAAGTCTGTAGGGTCTATAGTAATATACTTTTTTCCTTTTCAAGTTTTCTAATTTGTGATTTTTTTTTGGGTCCATTCTTAATGTGTTTTATTATTTTATAAATCTTTTTATAGGATCAACTTTTGACTTTTTATTTTTTCCTGCTGCATATCTGTTTTCCATATCATTGATTTGTACTAATAATTTTATTATTTGCTTTCTTCTATTATTTTCTTAGGGTTAATTTGCAGGATTATTTTTCTAGTTTTATTAGGGAGATCTTAGATAATTGATTCTTATTCTTTCTTATTTTTTAATACATGCATTTATACCACTTAATAACTTAAATATACCTCTCATGTAGTACTTTCACTGCATTTCACAAATGCCAATATGTCTTATTTAAGTTATTTTTTAATTGAAAAGATATCCTAATTTTCATTGTGATTTCTCTTTTGACCCATATGTTTCTGTTTTGATTCCCGGTTTACTTATACCGCGCAGAGAACATACTATGTATGAATTCAGTTTTTAAATATAGCTTGAGACTTACTTAATGGCCAGAATGTGGTCAGTTTAAGCAATTGTCCAACTTACACATCTTAAAAAATGTGTATTCTACGGTCATTGAGTAAAATGTTCAATATATATCGACTCTGTTCTTGGCTGTTGTGTGGTTAAAATCTGTATTTTATTTTACTGATTTTCTTTTCCAATCGGTTATTGAAAATATGCCTTGAAATCTCCACCTATGGTTGTAGGTTGGCTTATTTCTTTATATATTTTCAAGCTATGCATATAAAGTTATTTTATATATTCATTCATTATTATGAAATCTCTCCCTTTGCTTCTACAATAACTTTTACTTAAGATGATATTTTGTCATATATTAATATAGCCTCCATGCCTTTATTTCTTTTAGTGTTTCTTATTCCCAAAACTTGTACTTCAACACATGTTATTGTGTTTACAGTATGTCCCTTATAAGCAGCACATAGTTGGGATTTTTTTTCCTTTTTAAAAAACCAGTCTGACAAGCTTTGTCATAATCGGAATAGTTAGCATATTAGCATTTAATTTAGCTACATTCATAGTTAGGGGGCCAGTCTAATACTTCGTGATTTGCTTTCAGTTCATGCTATCTGCTATTATTCTCTTATTCTTCCTTTCCTTCTTTGGGATTAAGCAAGTATTTTTATTACTTCCTTTCTCCCCTCGTCTACTGACATTATAGTTATATATTTTTCATTTCCCTCTAGTTTAAAATATGTATACTTGATTTATAATGATTTACATTAAATTAGTACTTTTACCACTTCCTGGGCAACTGATGAATCTTACAAAAGATTTTTATCATGTTTCCACTCTTGCTTTTTGTGCCACTCATGTTAGATTTTACTTCTTCCTTTGTCAGAAATACTGCAAGATGTCTTTCCTGTGGCTACTTTAAAAGATTACTATCTACCCTGAAATTTATCCTTTCTGGGGCTCTTCACTGCTTCATATATTTTTATAATTCCTTTCCTTCCCTTCAGCTCCTAGTTTTGCTTTATTTTGCCTCCATGATTTAAAGACTGTTTTGGTGGGTATGGAATTCTAGGTTGGTAGGTTTTCCTGCTTCTTTTCAGCACTTAAAGATAACATTCCATTGTTTCATAACTTCCATAGTTTCTGGTGAAAAGTCACTCATTGGTCTTATTTTACTTTGAAAGTACCGTGTCAGGGTTTTTTTTTTTTTTGTTGTTTTGTTTTTTTAATTTTTAGAATTTTTTCCTTTGTATTTGGTTTTCAACAGTTTGACTGTAATGTGTCCAGACTTGGTTTCCTTTTTCCTTTTATTTAAAGGGTTTTATTTTTAAGTAATCTCTACACCCATCATGGGGTTCAAACTTACAACCCCAGGATCAAGGCACATGTGTCACCGAGTTAGCCAGCCACCTTGCTTTTCTTTTGATTTATTATATTTGTGCTCATGGAATTTCTTGTATCCTCATGTTGATATCATTCATTTTGAGAAAATATCAGTCACTGTACCTTTAAATATAATTTCGTTCTGTCCCTTTCTCCGTGTAAGATGGGATTACTTGGTAATTAGCCTTTTTAAACATACCTCATTATCCTTTATACTGTACAGTGTAACATACTCTGCTCCGTTTTTTTTATTCTTTCTTGTCTCTGAGTTTAAGTTGAGGTATTTTTTATTGACCTTTCAATTAATTAATTAATCACATCTTTAACTATATTCAGTCTATTATCAAACCTTCCTAATTAATTCTTACATTCAAATGTTGAAGTTTTCATTTGTAGAATGCCAACTAGATCCTTTTGTATAGATTCCTATTTTCTATTGAAATTTCCTATATTTAATTCATACTACCTTTTTGGCTATTTTATTTGAGTTACTTTAAAGGTTTTTTTTTATAACTTCAAAATCTGAATAATCTGGAAATACATTTCTGTTTTCTGTTGTTTTTCTAATAACTACTTATCTATTTTTTCCTGCCTCTTTATATTTCTCACAGAATTTGATAGTGTGCGGGACCCTATGTTGAAAAGAACCCCCAAGTCTCAATGTGATGTTATTTCACCGTGGAGGTGGCTTACCCACTTTTCTATTAGGCAAATAGGGCAAAGGCTAATCGTATCAACCCAACCGGAAATTAACTGGAGTTGGGGTTGGGTTGTCATCACAGCTTGACCTCAATCCACCTTGAGTCATCCTTAGTCCTTGGATCTCAAAACTGGCAGACATTATGATAAGGAGAGCCGCCATGTTAGCCGCAGTCCTGTCACTTTAGCGGGACTTTCCCTCATAAGCACTGCGCGAATGCAGGGGATTTCACGTTGTCTCTCTGGCCCAGCGCTGAAGTGCATCGGGTTCTTAGTGCTTCTGTTGCTCTCCAAAGTCCTTAAAACTATGACTTTTGTCATTTAGTCCAGCTTCTCCCCTAGATTTACAGTGATATGTACCCTGTTATTTACTACATCTTACCTGGGAGTAGAACTCTCAGTGATTTTTTTAAAACTATACTTTATTATATATATCGACTTCCACCGATGAAGAACGTTACCTGAAGCCAGGTGGTGGGATCATCTGATGAACGCCTGTGCTCATGGAGAGGCCCTGGAATCTGATGGGGCTGCATGGGAAAGGCACGCGGAGACAGACACATGTCCTGGTGGGGCCCCACTTTGCCTCATCCCAATCCTGACTGGCTCTCTTGCATTGGGTGCAGCTGCGGGTGGGGAGAAAGTCTGGGAAGACAGTGGTGGGAGATGCCAAACAGGGAAAGAGGAAAATCCACTGATGGGGAGAAAGAAGACACGGCAATGGAAAGGTTGTTCCGGGCTATTGTCGCCGCCAGAACTGGGCTCGGAAGTAAAGTTTCTGGAGAGAGCCCAGAATGCCCCTCCGGTCCCTCTGTCTGAGGTCCCGAGAGCCACTCCACGGTCGCCCCTCTCGTGCTGTTGGTGCCTGTCCCCAAAGGGGAGGCAGCCACCGATCTGCGCATTCTGGGCCGGGCGCCTCCGGAGATGGAAAGACAGGACTCTCAGAACACCGCGAGCGTCTCCCCGCTGAGCTGGCGCGGAGGGGGAGGTCCCCGCCTGGCGCTTGTTAACTGACCGCGCCTTGGGCAGACAAAGGGAAGCTCAGCACCGAGGCGTCTGTCAGCCTGTGAACTGTGACGGAGACGCGGGGAAGCGTCCCCCCACAGTCATCGGCCCGGGCTGGAAATGCTAAGCATCAATCTCAGCGCGCATGCAGTGTCTCTGTTTGAAAGCTGATAGGACGCCTCCAAAGGGCTTTTTTTGCTCTTTGCTTAAAATGACATATAATGGGCCTGGACTTATCAGTGTCTCCAAATGCGTTTTCTGTGCTCTGGCCCCACTGGGGGATTCGGTCCATTCTAATGGATACGTGCAGCATTGATTCTGAGCTCGGGATAATTTAATCCATCAATTTAACATTAAATGAATATGCAAAGGGAGTCTCTTTGTGGATGAAAAACAGAAGAGGGGCATTCTTATTAATTTGCAATGGGCTTGAGGAATGGGAACCCTCTGCTGTTATTAGTATCTGCCGTCCGGCCCCACGATGGGCCATCCGGTAGGTGGTCTGACTGCAGCCGCTAGAAGCCGTCCGTGGCCAGTGAGAGATTTCCGGGCAGCAGAGCAGGCTCACGGCCCTCAGCAGTGGATGGTGGTGGTTATGCCGCATGCCGTGCTCCGGGCGTTCCCGGGAGAGGCAGGCTGGCCTCGCGGCTCTGAGCCCTGCAGTGTGGAGCCAGACAAGAAGCCCGGATCCAGAGGCTGTGGCCTCCTCTAACATCACGTCCGACGCTCAGGATTCGATGACAGGGCTAACTGACTCCAGGATTCTTTGATCCCAAAGGTGTGATGGAGGCTTTGGGGAGTGGAACATGGAACAAGGCTGGGGGAAATCCAAGGCCCTCTCCGGTCCCCAGGGCAGAGAGCCCCGGCTGAGCTCCGATGCGGGGGAGGGGGGGCGCCGTGCCGGCAGCCTGGGACCCAGCGTGCTTAGGGGCCTGGCTCCACCCTTCCCCAGCTGCTTGTAAAGCAACCCCCACCTGGGAAGCCCTGTGGGGTCGTTTCAGTGTGATTCCCTGACTCCGCCTCGGCAGGGGCAGCACGGCTCCCCTTTCGGGGGCTGTTTCCTGCCCACACGCTGGACCGCTTGGATGCCTCCCACCCTCTTGCTGTGAGTATGTGGACCAGAGAGTGGCAGTCTTGTTCCCTGGAAACTGGCAAGTGTTTCCGACCTGGGTAATCCTCCACGTGGGCCTCGTTCCGTCTCATCGCATGGTCCCGAAGAGCCAGGGCCTGGCTGTCCCCAGCGGTCTGTGGGTTTGCCCCGGAGTCCGCGCCGCCTCCGGGGGCCTTTGTGAGCATCCTGTAATGACAGCGGCTCCCTGCGGACTGGGTCCTGACCTCGCGGCAGTGAACAGAGCGAGTGCGAACCCCGTGCTTCTAGAAGCCACTGCGGCACGGATGCGTGTGACCTCTGAATAAACCTGCCTCTCCCCAGGGCTACGAGCTCATGCACAACGATGGTCCCACCACTGGGTGCGAGAATCGTCCGTGTCCGTCACAAACAACCCGACTGCTGCACCTGCCGGCTGTCTTCAGCCCACGGACTAGCGCCGACACCGACTCGGACGCGTGCCGTGCTCTCTCCGTCAAGTGCGGGAGAAGAGGACCTTCCTGCAAGGGGGTCGGGGGAAGGGGAGACCCGGTCGTCACAGGGTCGTTACAGGTCGTTACAGGGGAACCTGTACAGGTCGTTACAGGTCTAAGTCGTGGAAGGAGAGTTTTGGGGGGCAGGTGACCTCAGAACTCATGGACATGTATTCTAATGACATTGACAGGCCACCTATTAGGTGTAGAAAGAGTCATAAAAATGTCCAAGTTCCTAGTTGCCCCCTCCTCAACACTACCGCTAAAGGACCTTCATAGTAACTCTTTCAATCAGAAAGCTTCGTTTTCCGCGGGCACTGACGGAGTCGTGGGGAGGCTGCCTCTCCCTCAAAGCCACGTCGTGACAGGCCCGAGGTCTGTTCCGGTCCGGCTTGTCACCCCCTGGGCCAGCTCTCTGTCCTCCCCCCTGCACTGTGGCCCGCAGGCGCCGCAGCCACCTCTCCCCGGGGGTCTGCGGCGGCCCCCAGACCCAGCCTGGGCCCCCAGCTCTGTGCGCCCCGGGAGGGCAGGCTCCCCGTGTTCCCGAGTGTGGCTCGAGCCCACATCCGACCAGATGGACGCGTCCTGGCTGGAGGAGCTCGCCTGGACACGGGGACGGGCAGCGGGCCGCAGAGGCGGCAAGGGGGTCTCTCCGTCCGAGCTGCGGTCCGTCCCGGAGGCTCCGTGTGCTCAGAGCCCAGGACACCGACAGTGAACCCCGACCCCGGGGAGGGCCGGGTGCCCGGCCTGCGGTGTGCGTTGGCCTGCCGGCCTCTGACAGCAGGGGACAATGTGCCGTGCCACCTGACACAGACCCCGGGACAGCCCCCGGGACTCCGGGGAGGACACCCTGCTCCTAGAGTCCCTTTGGTCGGGCTGGGCCGGATCTCTGGAGCGCCCGGCCTCGCTGCGGTGTGAGCTCACTGGCCTGGTGACCAGGGGCCCAACATGGACACTTAGAGGAAGTGACAGCGGAGCCTGGGACTGCGCTTACCAGCGAGCGCTGCCAGCAAGTGAGGGCGAGGAAGGCGCTTGCGGCACCCTGGTCGCAGCTCTCCTGGCTGTCGTTGGGCAGAAACTAGCAAGGAAGCCCCTTCAGGGGCACCTGCTCTGAGGAAATGCCACTCTGGTCCCCCCGCCCGTGCGTGTGCGGCCCGGAAAGTCTGTGGGATGCGCTGCGGCAGGTGGGGTGGGCGCAGCAGGTGCGCTGGCCCCAGCGCATGGGAGGGGGGCCCGCCGACCTTCCCGACGCCCATCCCCAGCGCTGCACCTGCATCTGGGGCCCAGGACGCCGGGCAGACCGTAAGCCCCCCCAGCCGAGGGAGAGGCCTGTGAGGGGCGGGCGGCCCCCGCGCGCCGGCGCCGTCTCCGAGGAGGAGCCGGACGGGAAGGGACGGTCGGCGCGGACGTCCCGCGGCTGTCGCCCCCACCTTGGCTCCTGGGGAGAGCGCGGGCTTCGGCCGGCCCCAAAACTCTTCCCCGGCTCGGCGTCACGCCTGCGGGTCCGAGTCTCTCCTGGCCTCCAGGCGGTGGACGCAAACTCCCTGCCAGCCCTGTGCCCGTCGCTCCGAAGCGCTGCGGCCTCTGTTGGAGCCCCCTCGACGGCGCGGCGCTGCAGGTCCGGCCCTGGGCGGCGGCCGCCTCTCCGCGGGCACACACCGCCTCCTTCCCCGGCGGCGGGGCCACTCCTCTCTGTGGGGCCGGGGAGACGCCTCTGCCCGCTGCCCCACCGGCCGGGACGCCTGCGGCCACAGGGCCTGCGGAGTTCGCCCACGTGGACACGCGGGAAGCTGGAGGGACCTCAGCCACACTGTGGCCTTCGCCGTGGTGGCTTCCGGTTGTCCCGGGGCCTACGTGTCACCAAGGAGTATCGTCTCTGCCTGAACTGGGAAGAGCAGCCTTTTAGATCCAAATCCGCGATTGGAACAACACTGACATTTCGATTTCCGGTGCGGTTTGGTTAGCCATAGGCACGAATTTTATTTTTTATTTATTTTTTTATTTTTTTAATTTTTTAAGATTTTATTTATTTATTTGACAGAGAGGAGAGAGAGATCACAAGTAGGCAGAGAGGCAGGCAGAGAGAGAGGGGGAAGCAGGCTCCCTGCTGAGCAGAGACCCCGATGCGGGGCTCGATCCCAGGACCCTGAGATCATGACCTGAGCCGAAGGCAGATGCTTAATAGACTGAGCCCCCCAGGAGTCCCATGAATTTTAACATCTTAACAGCGGTCTTGGTCACCTGCCCGAGAGATGTGAGTGGTCTTTCCTTCCTACTCGGAGCCTGTCTCCCGGTCGCCAGCCTCCTGCCTCTGCGGCCCCGGGCTTGAGAGTGCCTGACGCTGTCCCCTTTGGAAGAGTCCTGGTGGGCTTCGGGTTTCAGGAGCAGGATGAACAGGCGTGTCTCACCTCAGCCCTTCTGAGACACCTCTGAACACGGCGGTAAAGATAGTTTTTATGAAAAGATCTAAACCTGTTTGGCGGAGAGAACAGGAGAGCAAAGACCAGCGTGACCGAGAAGCTGGCGAGGAAAACCAGACGCGTGGTTCATTCTCTTAGAATCACGGAGGTGGAATCCTGGGGAGGGGGTGAGAAAGTGGAGACCCAGCCTGGTTTATGCCCCAGAGTCCATCCGGGGCTGGGAGCCTGGCCGCCCCAGCTACGCGGGGCGGGATCGGAAGGCACTAGAATCCAAGGGTGAGGGTAGGAGCAGTTTTGAGATGCGGGCACTCGCGTCTGCTCCCCGGGGGGTGCCCACCGCCCAGGGCGTGTGGTTCACTCTGTGTGATGGGGGCACAGCCGGGGCCTGTGCCCCGGAGGGGGAACCCCACTGCTGGAGCAGGCTGCCCCCAACCACACTCGGAGGGCTCCCCCGGGCTCCACAGGCACAATGAGGACCGCGTGTCAGTGTCCTTAAATCACCATAAAGGAGGTGTTTTAAAGGGCAGAAATTGATTCTCCCCTTGTTATGGGGCCAGAAGTCCTCATTTAGGGTGTTGGCAAGGCTGTGCTCCCTCTGGAGGCTCTTGGGAAGAATTCTTGGCTTCTTCCAGCTTCTCTTGTCCCCTGGTGCTCCCTGACGCTCTCTGATGCTCTCTGACGCTCCCTGACACTCACCGATGCTCCTGGTGCTCCCTGACGCTCCCTGATGCTCCCTGGTGCTCCCTGGCACATGGCTGCATCTCCCTGCTCCATCTTCGCGTGGCCTTCTCTCTCTCTCTGTCTCTGTCTCTGTCTGTCTCTCTGTCCTTACCCGCCTCTCTCTTATAAGGACGCTTGTTCTGACATTCAGGGCCCACCCAGATCATTCAAGATAATGGCTCCATTTCAAGATTCCTAATTGCATCTGAAAAAACCCTTTTCCAAGTAAGGCGATGCTCGCAGGTCCTGGGGACCAGGGTGCGGCGCTCCTTCGGGAGCCGGAAACGTGTTCTCTAGGGAACTTTGCCAGCCCCGGAGCAGAGCCCCCGGACAGTCATGCCCAGGGCCAAGGGACACCGCCCCATTCGGTAAGTTTCCGTTCGGTCCTCACTCTGCGTCATGAGCAGATTTTATCAAGTATCTGACAAAAAAACCCAAAAGAAACAAACATCAAAGGGCGACTTGGAGAAAGGTCATCTGGGGAGAAGAAACCTCTAAAAAATGAGCAGGTATCACTGATCTTCTCGACGAGTTCAGGGAAGATGTTCACAGAACGGAAACTGAAAGTCGGGGAGAGGAACGCTCAGTAAGAGACAAGGAGAAATCGGAAGAAACCGAAGCAGCAGAAATAAAACAAATGCAGTAAGACGGAAGGTGAAGTTGAGGAATCTTATTGAAAGGAGAGAAACCCCCCAAAGTGAAGGAAATAGGACCGACACTTAAATAATAGGAATTCCAAAAAACAAACTAGAGAAAGAGAAATCAGAAGGAACGAAGTTTTCAGTGTGAAATAGTTCGAGACAAATTTCCGGAACGTGCGATGTCCCAGAGCAGCGGGTACCGCAGGTTCGGATCCAGGCCCGTGGCGGTGGCTTCTGGGAGCCTGGCAGCCAAGAGGAGCTTCTGTTAAAGGAAGGGCACCACTCGGCGTGTTTGCGGAGCCCTTCCAGCAACGCCAGCGGCAGACAGAGTGCAGAGAAATCCCGCAGAATTCTGCTGGAGGCTCGGGGACAGCCCGGCTGCCATCGGGGGTCGGCCAGGAATCAGGACGTCGCCCCTGCGCCTGGCAGCCTCGCGCTCACAGCCAAGCACCGTTTCGGACCCGGGACGTACCAAGGGCAGAAACGTGGACAGCGGACAAGGGGCAAAGGACCCCACCCCAGAGAAAGCGGAAGGTTGACCCCTGGATGGCAGATGGTCTCCAGGTGTGCGTGTGACAGTCAGTCCAGACGGAGGACGAGGACTCCAGACAGGGCCCTACTGCTCGAGGACTGTGTTACCTGAGGGCAGGAAGCCCAGGGGAGCCCAAGTACCGCGACGTGATTGTTGCGCGTCCCTCCAAGCCTGCTCCCGCGCGGCGCAGTGCCCGAGAGCTCAGGGAGGCCAGGGGACGGCGGTGCCCGGTCCACACGAGAGCCCCGTGCCCGGACCGTGCCGGGGAGGCGGGAGCCTCAAGCTGGCATGGGTCCCTTTAAGAGCCTGGAAGCAGGGGCACAAGGTTGTGTATTTTTGTAACAATCATAAAAGTGAGATTTTTGTTTGGTTTCTGAGAAAAAGCAACCTGAGCTGTAAGAGGTCATTTCCCGTAGGACGGGCTCCGACTGGCCCCCGGGGAATTGCAGCCACGCTGGGGGTGGGGGGCGGGCTGCCCTCTCCGGCCGCAAACAGCTGGGTGCCTGCTTGCTCCTCTGCCCTCCGAGATAAATGGTTTATTTTGGAGGCGCACACGGGGGTTCGAGTGTAGATGGTCAGTGTGTCCGAGGTAACGTCGACTTCCTGTTTTTTTACCTCCAGTCGTGGGTGCACGGGTATTGGTTTGACGTGTAAACTCCACAAAGACAATCGTGCTGAAGACACCCACACAGCAGGAAACCCCAACGTCACCCCCTAAACTCCGCAGAAATAAAGTGAACCAGTCAGAGCCCCTCGGTCGTGAGCCAGAGGCCGAGGCCGGTAGCCGCATGAGGCCAGCCGTCCCTAGAAAGCAGAGACGCGGCCACACGGCGGCCAGATTGGCACACGGGCCCCTCTCCCGGGGTGTGTGTCCAGCCCCTCCGGTGTGACGTGGCCCGGCTTGGCTGTGGTGACATCACCGTCAATGAAAAGGTTTCCTTTCTGTGGAGCCGGGAGGGACACGGGGAGTGACCCGCGCCAGCCGTCGGCGAGCCTCAGCGACGACTCGGACGCGCGGTCCATCTGCTTGTCCCGCGAGCAGTCTTCGAACCGGCGGCGGCCCGAGCGGCGGGAGGCAGTGGGCCGGGCCTCCGCCAGGGTCAGCCGCTGCTGGGCGCAGCCTGGGTCCCGCTCTCCGAGGGCACGTGTGCAGAACGCCCGCGCGTGTCATACGTGTGTGTCGTGTGCCCGTGTGCATGTGTGTGTGGAGCTGGGCGGGGACCCGGAGGGCCACGCTAAGCTGCTCGCTCCCATCACCGAGGTCGTGGAGCGACAGAGGAAGCTCGCGGCCGCCCGGGGAGGACGAGCTAACGCCGCGCTGGGTTCCGCCCGGGTCTCCCCAGCGGGCGAGCTGAAGCGCGGCGCCCGGCGGTGAGCGGGGCGGGGTGGTTTCCGCTGGGTCCTTCGGGCACGAGATGCACACTCAGCGAGCGGGCACAGCGTCCGTCAGCTCCTCTTCTGTCGCTCTAACTCGATCACCTGCCCGGTTGTCCTTGGGAGACGCAGCCCTCGCCCGAGCAGGCCATCCGAGCGGACCGGTTCTCATCTGGGAGACGCGGAAGGCTGAGTCAGGCGGAATTGCTGTCCTCCCTCTGAGCTCGTCAGACCCAGCCTGCTGTCGCCGAGCCCCACGCGGGGGGGGCTGCGTCCCGGGCAGGCTGGGGGAGCCGCGGGCTTGAGGACGGCCGGAGGACAGCGGGCGGCTGGGCTGACCGCACACCTGACTCAGAACTGCTTCCGCCACAAGCCAGGTGGGGACACCACAGTCACAGCCCGTTGTCCTCTGCAGTGCGCTGGCGGGACCCACAGCCGAGGGAGAGGGGAGGGCCGCTGCCCCGCCACTCTGCGCACGCAGAGACAGCGCGGATCGGGCGCTCCCACCACAGAGAATGCCCTCGGAGCATCGAGCGAGTGACCGAGGAACGTGTCTGGTGCCGATGTGCCCCAGTGGTCTCTCCTTGGACCACGCGGTGGGAGCAGCGCTGATGTCCCCCGAGAGACACTCGGGGCCCCGGCTGGGGGACCTTCTGGTGTCCCGGGGAGGCCGTGAGAAGCCAGGCGCGTGCAGGCGCATGGAAGTCACCCGTCTCGGGGAGGCGAGGGCCTTCACGGACCAGTTCATCGGCTGGAAGGTGGGCTGTCCTCTGTCTTCACCTGGCCAGCCCGCGTCCTCGGCTCAGATGCCGGATGGCCATGCTTGCCGTGGCTCTGTCGTTGCACGATGAGCTGGGAACAGAATTCCTTGTCCTCGGTCTCCGCGTAAGGTGAAGGGATTCCAAAGCCGACCAAGGAACCTGACGCCCATCTCACACCCAGAGTCCGAAGGGACGACACAGGTCTCACGGGAGGGATATCTTGTGCTCGCCGGCCTCTAGCTGCTTTTATCTGCTTGTTTTATCTACTTCCAGACATACCAGGCAGAATTTCAAAAAGAACGTGAACAGCAGAACAAATACGGTAATGACTTAATTACAAAAAAACCTGAAAATGCATGGTTCTGCCTCAGTGAATGCCCCGTACAACTAAAAATTAACTTCTCTCTTTGTTGGAATGGATAGTTTTATAACATGCATTTTTTTTTACAGTGGGTGCTGCCCTACTGAACACATAGATTTTGAAACGCTTCTGAGAAAGCCTCAAATATTGGGGTTTATAGAGGGCGGTAAAGCGTAGCTGCAGCCGCTGCTGTGGACAGTGGCATCGTTCGGCCGAGTGACCACAGTAGTTAATTTTCTGATAAAAGCCACCGATTGAAATGCATTTGTGCTTGCTTGCGTGTTTCTCCTAAAGAAGGAGCAAGAGGAGGACAGACCCAGGGTTTCAAGGGCAGGCTATCCTGACCGCCTGTGAAGATAACTAGTAGAGACTGGACTTGGAATAGTTTGAAAGGTGACATCAATTTACGCACTCCCTGACTCCCCGCCAACTAATCCACAAACAGCCAACTTACTAGACTGGCAAGGAAATAAGGCAAATCCTCCAAAGCCAAATGCGGGATGAATCAGTCCTCTGAAAGGTAAGGCAGTCTGATTTAGCCCCTGCCCTCAGGCATCCGTGTGTCTTGAATGGTCTTGAACTTCCATTCTGATAACCACGTAAAGTGAGGGGTCGGGAGTTAGAACCTGGAAGGGTGACATTGCAGTGAGAAGGGGAAACATGAAAACATTGTCCCACAAGGCAGTTTTCCAGACGTGACCTTGATGTTGGGAAAGCAAGACATCCCTGGAATTTTAAACCAGAGGCTAATACTCCTGTGAGTTTGTGACTTGAATTCTTATACACGTGTGCTCTAAGAATTGCAAGCTTGAAACTTAAGGTGATCATGGGTTGTTAGCACGCCCAGGAGTCTGGTAGAAACAAAGGGGAATACTCTCATCGAACGCACCTTCAGCTCATGTCTCAAAGAATTTCCGAGGAATATTCTATCCATCGCGGGATCATGGTAAAAAGAAAGCACGTAATAAAATGACACACTGTCAGGGAGGGGCAGCAGAATTAGAGAAGTTGATAGTGCAGATTTTGGGATTTTCAGACAAAATACAAAAGTTCGATGTGTTTAAGTAAATAAAAGATGATTCACAGATGTGAGAAACAACAAGTAACTACAAAAGTGATTTTTACAATAACCAAGCAGAGACTACGAATTCTGGCCAAAACAGAGTAATAACAAGGTCAAGATGGAAATAACACAACCTGACAGCAACATGGACGCAATGGTTGGACGCCAGGTAGCGAAGGCCAGTGATCCACGGGAGACGGGGAGCAAATCAGGGGAGTCCCGAAATCCCCGCAGCTTCGCGCCCTGAGACTGCTTCCAGGCTGAGATGCGGGTGGGGGACCCGCCCTCGGGCAGCGGGACAGAGCTGAGCGTTGGTGCAGGTGAAGCCCCGAATCTGCAGGAGAGAGTCTGGAGAGAAGGGAGGCGGGGAGAGAGCTCTCGAGGTCTCCGTCCGCACTAGAGCCGGCAGAGAGCTGGTCAGTTTGTGCACAGGAAACCTCCGGAGGCCAGAGGACGAACCTCCGAGAGGATCAGAGGGACGATGTTGGACGTGCTGCAGGGCTGGAGACTTGCTGTTCCCGCCGGGCAAAGTAGGGAATCTGACTTTGGGGGCACGGAGCAGAGCGCATGGAAGGGGCCCCTCAGTGGTGGGAAGAATCGACGGTCAGAGCACGGCTCGGGTCCTCCCTAACTCGTTCTAAAAGCAAGACCCAAAGGCATCAGTTTGTTGCAAAGAAACTTGATTTTTCCTTGATCAAAACTCAAGAATATTTATAGAAATACAAAAATATCTGGCATCCAAGAAAATAAAATTCGTAATTACTGGCATCTGATTATGTATTGAATTGTGCCCTAAAAATTGATATGTTGAAGTCCCATGGTTTCTGTTCGTTGTTAATATGGTGACTTTGCTTCATTTCTAATGTGAAACCAATCTTGCAATACTGACATTAACTTGGTCATGATAATTTTATCTCTTTTATGTATCATTGCTAAAATTGTGTTTAGAGTTTTTACATTCATGTTAATGAGAGATTTTTTTTCTGTAGTTTTCTTGTAAGACTTTGTATGGTTCTGGAATCCGGGTAATGTTGAGCCTATGAAATGGGCTGCGGAAAAGTTCTATCCTCTCCAATTTTCTGAAAGAACTTGTGTGGAAATAGTATAATTTCTTCTTCAAAGACTTGATAGAGAGCACTGGGTGTTGTATGTAAGTGATGAATCACTAAATTCTACTTCTGAAACTAATATTACACTATTGTTAACTAATTAGAATTTAAGTAAAAATTTTGGGCACCTGGGTGGCTCAGTTGTTAAGTGTCTGAGACTGAATAATTGTCAGCCTTTCTTATAAAACGACCTGTCGAGAAATTTTCATCTTAAGGGTAAAAAAATTTTTCAGACAAATGTAAGTAATGAGATAAAAGCCAAAGTTTTCTTCTTTGACGTGATTTCCTCTGTTTTGCAACATTCACCAGGGCTGTATTGTCCTTCAATCCGCCAGTGCCGTTCCGGGTATCTTTTTCCTTCTTTCTTAACAGAGTGCATCCCAGAGAACTTACCATTTTTAACTCATTGGTGTATCTCCCTTGCACCATTTGTGGGTAAAGAATACAAAGAGATCTTTGGTTCAAGAGCGTGCTGGTATATTTTGAGTGTTCCTCCCGGACCCTGTATCTCAGTACTTCTATGTCTTGGGGACACATTTTTCCCCAGAGAAAGTTATGAAAGTGGGACTCCCTAATCCCCCAGAAGTGCTCGATATACCCACACTGTTTGCCATCTGCTTCCTCTCCGTCCTTTCTTCTGGGTTCAGAGAAAGAGTGGCAACAGGGTTTAAGGCCGGCGGCTCCTTTCCCCGGCACTTGCTGCTCCTTATCCCCCGTACCTCTCACCTCTTTCTCAGGACAGAAGTCCCGCCTCCCCCTCCCCTGCTAAAGACGTCCCTGCTCCTGTCTTCTCCGTCGAGCCTTATACACCTTTCACGACTACATCTCCGGGTCCGTTTCCCTAGCATGGCTTTTGGAGCATCTCTCCTTAGGCTGGAACGGTGTCCACACTGTGGACCCACTTCCCTGTGCAGACCCGGGTCGTGGCTTGTGTGCTCCTGCTTGCACGCAGAGCCTCACTTGTCTCTCCATTCCTCCAACCGAGGCTGTCTTTGGGCAAGGACCAGGTGTTCCCCTCTGCACCGTCCATGCCTCACACCCGGCACTGATCGCTTACTAAATAGATGTCTGGGGAGTGTGGCGATAAATGAATGAGCATTTCGCTTTTGATCAGATCTAAATTTCTGGACTGATGTGTGACGAGACACCTGCACCAGGCAGTGGCGGGATAGGGAAGGACCAGGGGACTCCATCAAGGGAGGACCTGGTGCCGGGGCTGTTTGGGGGCCAGCAAGCCGTGCTCACACTCTGGAGCGGCGTCACTGTGGGTCTGCGCATTCACATGGTCTCAGCGCAGGAGTCTTACCCGGAGCTGTTAGCCTGTGACAGCGGGTCAGATGGTTTCCGAGGTCTCCACCCAAGCCAAGAGTGAATGCATGTTACTAAAATGCTTCCAGGACCCTTCCCTCCAGTGCCCACAAACTTCCAGAAAAGCTGCAGTGCCTTCCTAATTACGCCCCCTTTGGGGGGTTATGCCCTCCATCGGGCCGACCTTCCTCCCGTTACCTACGCATAAGCACGTCCTGCCCGGGCTCCTCTTCCCTTGTGCTCATGTGTCTCGGCTGCTCGGACCCCTGCCTGGATGTGCCCCCAGCCCCTGCTTCTGATGAAGCTTCTCTTAAAAGCCATCCAGAGATTTCCAGGGCAAGTATACAAATTGGGGATGTGATTTTCAGGCCGTTTTGCTGGGAGGAGACTTGAACCTGTCCCCAAACGAAAGGGGATATTTGACGAAGTGGCAAATTCCCCACACTTAGAGATGTCCGAGCAGAGAACAGGCAATCATTTTCCGTAAGTGCTTGAGAAAAGGGTGCATTGCACCTGATGGAAATCCCTCCTAAGGCCAGGATTCTGAATTCCAGTGGGGTTCAACACCTGCTGCTGTAGGTCGATCAATCCGACCGCCATCTCGTGTGCGTATCCTGGAGGATGCGCGCTCCTTCTCTGCTGCTCAAAGAATGTCCCATTTGCGTGTCCGTCACTGCCCCCCGCCCCCGCCGTCTACGCGCCTGGCACTGGTCCTCCATTAGGCCCCGTGTCGTCTCAGGGAAAGGCGGTGTCTTACTCGCCTTTGTAGGTCCTCCTTCCTCCGAGTGATGCACAGCATAGAGCCTCAGTAAATCCTGGGCTGGGAGGGGAGCAGAGCCAGGGGAGGGGAAGAAATATGCTGCCCGGGGTCCAACGGCAGACCCTGATATGGCTGGGAGGCTGCCCCCCACACCCTTCGCCAGCACTTCTTGGAGGGACAGGCTTTTTGGGACAATTACATAAAACCTTACTTCCTTCTGTATTACTCTCCTGCCATTCCTAATAAGCTATATTTTAATTTAAAATGGCAATTTACAGTGAAATTCATTTACAACAACACAATCCATTGTGATCACAATGCCATAAATTTTATGTTTTAAGTAATTTTTAATGCTTGTAGCAGCTGGCTCTCTGAAGTATGGAAATAGCTAACATTTTTCACCTTGTGCAGCCAAGGGAAAAAAATCTCTTGCTCTTTAATTATATAACCACCAAAGACAGCGTGCAGTAAGCAGAGCGGGTATAATTGCAAAATACAAAATGATTGGCCTAAGAACACAGCCAAGACTTTAAATGTAAACATGTAAATGCCAGGATACAGCAGGTAGAGCCCGGAGCAGAAATAGGTACACTCCGAATTCACAAGCTGCTGTAATTTTGTCAAATTGATTAAAAAGGAAGTGTTATTAGGAAGATAGAATTATAGCAGGAGTGGCCTCTAACCAGAAAGAGCTGTGTCCACAGGGCAGGGGCGAGGGGTTGTTTCTGTTTGCAGAGAAGGAGAGGGCGCACACATCCTGTGCACGGCCTCGCGCGAGCTTCTGGGACGCATTACATGTCCCACCCGAGTACAGCGACGGGAGACCACCTGTGCCCGCCCCCTGTCCCCTGTCCCCTGTCCCCTGACCCGAGTACAGCGACGGGAGATCACCTGTGCCCGCCCCCGTCCCCCGTCCCCTGACCCCTGACCCGAGTACAGCGATGGGAGATCACCCGTGCCCTCCCCCTGTCCCCCGTCCCCTGACCCGAGTACAGCGATGGGAGACCACCTGTGCCCTCCCCCGTCCCCCTGTCC
>CM052895.1:132589281-132604717 GCA_028534135.1 Potos flavus | reverse complement strand
CCCTCAGCTGAGCTCTGAGCGGCTTTTGCGTCTCCCTCCCTCTCAGCCCCCGTCCTCCCCGTCTGGGCTCGGGGCGCCTTGGTGTCTGCCTGGCCCCCTCCTCCCCAGACCCCAGCACTTCCCTCACGGGCAGCGGAGTTAGTGCTCCTGGGCTCCTCCTGCCCTGCCCGGACCTGCCATGTGGCCCAGAGCCCCTGGGGAGGGTTGGAAACCTTGACTGGATCCGCAAGGGGGCCCAGAAAGCTAGGGCGAGGGGAGCTCTTCCCGGGGGGCTCTAAGCACTGCTTTCCTTTTAAACTCCTAATGCTAAGTGTTTGCTTAACGGGTGGTGGAGGGAGAAATGGGCAGAGGGGGTCATGCTGGTGACCGGAGCGGCAGAACCTCAGAGCTGGCTTGGGTCTCGGGGAGGAAAATCCCACCGCAATCAAGCAAAACAGGTCTGAAATGACCAGCACCCTCCACCTGAGCCGCCAGCTCCCCCAGAGTCCTCCCTTAGTTTGGGGGGATGGGAGCCCAAGGTTTTGCATGAAGATGTTTAGACATGACTGCCGCGTCCGCAGCCACAGAACCGGGTCCTGACTCCTGGGTCTGGACCCCCGGCCTCCAGAAGGGGCAGAAGCCGGCTTCCATCGCCGAGGCAGGAGGTGCGATGTACCGACTGGCGTCTGTTCAGGCTCGAGCTGGGTCGGGTTGGGATCCGGCATCAAGGGGAGGCAAATGAAATCCTCTGGACCCCCAGCTGAGTTTTTCCTTCAAACGCGGGAAGAGCAGTTTACATCGGGAGAAGGGTACCCCCTGCCCCCTCAGTTTTCCCCACATCCCTTGTGGGACGAGGACCACCCAGGCCCGATGTGCCGAGAGGGGCCGGACCTAGGCTCCAGGCTTCGGTTCTGGATGCGGGTCCCCCCACCCTGCTCTGCGGGTCCCCTCCGGGCAGGGTGCCGCGGCCGGACGCCAGGGCCCAACCAACAGGCCACCCAGGGGCGGCCGGCGCTCTGCGGAGCTCAGCCTGAAGAGGTCCGAGCGCTTCGGGCCCGGAGATCCTGGGCGAGCCCCCACCTCTGCAGGTCAGCCCCCGCATGTCAGCGGCCTGCACAGCAGCAAGAACGGGTTTTGTGGGGCAGGCAGTCTGGGTTTGTGGAGATGAAGCAGGTGCACGCCGCTCTCCGACGGGCACCGCAGCCTCTGTATCATTCGCGTACTGACTGAGTGAACCTTTTTTCCCAGGACGTTTATTTGGGCCGTTTCCAGTCTGAGCGCCAAGGAGGCGGCTGGATGCCGAGGGCTGAGCTCCCAGCAGCCCGCAGCCTGGAGGACAAGGGGAGGCCTGTGTGCCCCACGCCCGCCCTCAGCACGGCCACGTCCGGGCGCCCATCCTTCCCCTGGTTTGTCAAGCAGCAGTGACCCCCTAGCCTCCACCCCTGCTGACGGTCACCTTTCGCTAAGCACTGGATGCATCTGGTCTTTGCTCCTCGAGCCGCGGTCCCCCAGTCAGGGTGCTGGACAGGCCACGGGTTTGGTGAAGTGTTTGCAGGTGGCCCCAGAAGTGGGTTGCCTCCACCAGCTCCTGGTCGAACCCCGCGGTGGCCGCAGAGGGAAGCGGGGGTCAGCGGGTCAGCGTGTGCCGTGGGCGCCGGATGCCTGCTTGCCCGCCAGATGCCTGCTTGCCCGCCGGCCTGGGTTTGGGAGTCCTGTCCCGTACACTGCCCGTCGGAGCACAAACCCACGCCGCAACGCTGACACGCTTCTGTATGTAATAATGCACACGGATCGGTCACGAAGGCCTCTCTAGAGGGACCATGACTTTCCTGGAGATGAAATAAGAAAAGACTTGAAAGCATTCTTTTCTTAAATAAAAGAACACCGTCTAGATACTGCGCCTCCGGCAGGAAGGCCACGGGACTCCTTCCATGTTACACTGGCCGTTCAATTCTTCCATTTGTCATTGATGCATGTGGCGCGGGAGTAAAGAGCGCGTGCATAGCAGAGAGACCGCGTAAATATACATTAAGGAGAAGCAGCCGCTCGGCGCTTCCCCTTATCTGCATTTGCAGGTCGGCCAGATCCATCAAGGCGGGGGGCAGCCCGGCTCCAGGGTCCCCGTCCCGGGGACCGGCGGGCAGATGGGACACCGCGCACCGTGTAGTCAAATGCAGCCCGGTTCCATTTAGAAATTCCTATTGTGGGGCAGGGGCAAAGTATCTTTAATAATTTTAAGGACATTTCCCAAATGTTTATTTAGATAAAAGATGGGTAACAGTGAAGCTCCAGAACCTGCAGCCTGATAACTAGGTTTTATTAATGACCTGCCACACGCGAGGGCTGGTAATTAAAGTATTTCCCCCCAAAGGAAGAGAGTGGACAAATTTATTTGATGGTTTGATAACCAGGGACACTGGTTGAAAACTATTGATATCATCGGAGCTCATTCGATTTGCTCAAGACAGCCGCTCCTATCGGCTAATTTCACCTGTGCATAGTTAATTATCCTCTGAATGCATATGGGCGAGCCATTAATAAAATCTGACTATGTCATAGTCTCTTCGTCGGCACGTGCGCCTTCTATCTCCCGCATCTCCTTCGCCTCTCGCCCCTTTGTTTTCTTTTTAAAAATTCTTTTCCAGTCTCTCTTACAAAAAAGAACACACACACACACAGACACACACACACACCCAGGGCTGGGAAGACAGATGCGGGTGGTGGTTCTGCAGGCGGCGTCCGGGGCGGGCGGGAGGGCGCCAGCAGGGCCCCGGGCTGACGGCTCTCGGACGCCGTCGAGCGGGGTGGCAGGGGCCCCTCACTGCCCAGCTCGGGGGCAGGCTGCTTCCTGCCGCCGTGGGGCTCCCCCCAGAAACAGCGGGGCGCCGTCACCTCCCCCCCCCCGCCCCATGCACCTGAACACGGAGAGGTCTAGTATCTTCGTCGGGTCATGGCCTTGAGCAAGTCAATTAATATCTCTGATTTCCCATTTCTCAGATGTAAAATGGGGTTGATAACACCAAGTTGCAGGGAACGTGGGGGCTTTAAACGCCGCAGCCGTAGAAGGCGCCTGGCGCGACGGCCCCAGAGGCCAGGGCAGGACGTCAGGACCCCTCACCGAAGCCCCAGGTCCAGGTTCCACCCTGTGCGGACCTCATGGCCCGTCCCCCTCCCGCCCGCCCGAGGTTCCTGAGCCCCCAGCCCTGCCGCGGCCTCGGGGTGGCGGCGCTTGCTCCCTGGGCCAGCTGGACGGCACGGCCCGGGGTCAGCATCCGTGCTGGATCGCTGGCCCGGCTCCTGGGCGCCGCACCGCTGCCGCTGCGACTCCTTCCTGCCCAAACCCTGCAACGGCCCTGCCATTGCAGCGTCCCCTCTGTCTCCTCCGGATCCAGGCGGAGGCCCCTCCCAGCCCCCGCCCGGCCGCTGTGGGCGTGTCGGTGGGCCACCCCAGAGCCGTCACTCCCTTGCTGAGCCCTCCGGGGGCTCCCACGGCACCGGGGACAAAATCCACACCCCCGGCCTGGCCCACGGGAGCCCCTGCTGCCCCCATCCCTCCTCTCCTTGCCTCATCCATGGCCCCCTCGGCAGCCCCGGGGCCTTTGCTCGGGCACTGCTGGGGTGCATCCTGCTCGGACCAACGTCCCTGCCTTCCACCGGCTCAGGCGCCCCCGCCCCGCTCTCCGTGAGGAGGGAGCCCCCCCAGCGCCCCTCGCCGCCGTCCACCGGGCTGTGCTTTAGTTCCATCACGTGCTTCTTCCTCCCACCATTTTCTTCCCGCGTCCTGTAACGTGTTTGCGTGTGTCGGTGCCCCTGGGGGAGAGCAGGAGCTCACGCGCCTGGCTCACGGGGCCCCTACATGGAGTCGGCCCCCCACAAGCTCACAGGGACGTCTTACTCCGCGACCCAGCGGGGCAGTTTGCGCGGCCTGCCAAGCTGACCTGAGAGAAATAACCCAAGACGCCCAAGGTCCCTCGGCGACAGAGCCCTAGGCTTCCTTCTCCCCCGACGCGGACCTGCGTGGGGGGGTCCCACAGACGCGCTCCCGTGGGGGGTCCTGGGAGCCTGGGCAGGTCCCTAGGAAAGGCAGTGGTTGAGGGGGGCATGGGTGGGGGATGGCTTGGCCGGTTTAGAGTTTCCTGACCCTGGGCTGAGCCCCCGAGGCTCCCCGAAGCCTGCATTCCTGAACGGTGATGTTCTCAGTGGGAGCCTGGAGGTCCCCCCAACATCTGGGGCCCTGGTGCTGGAGCTGGGGGGCTGGGGACTCTGGGGCTGGGGACTCGGGCTGGGGGGCCCTGGGATGGGAGGCTGGCTGGGAGGAAAGTTGACAGGCCCCCTCCTGGTTCACCAGCTTGCGGGGACTCATGTGTCTGGCCACGGCTAGCCCTCTGGTGGGGGTGGGTGGGGACGTGGGAGCAGAAGTCTCTGGGACCCCTGTGATCAGGCCGGTGGCGGAATTGTACCTCTGGGGGGAGCTGACCTCCCCAGGAGGAGGCCTTTCGGGTCCTCACACAAAGGGCCGGAGTCAGCAGTGGACCCCCCGCCCCAGTCTGTGAACCAGAAGCCAGACAGTGAGCTCGAGGTTCCGGGGGGACGTGGGGAGGGGGCTGGGACCAGATCTCAGGGGGTCTCTGCAGCGATAGCCCTGGTCAAGAAGGCTGTGAAGGCCAGGCCTGGTCTTACGTGGGGACTGAGCTGGCCGGGGCACCGCAGAGGGCCGCACGGTGCCCCGAGCTGACAGGGGCAGAGCTGGGCACGCGGCGCTGGGCGCTGAGCCCCCGTTATCGCGGCGACGTGGCGGGGGCCCCTTCAAGTCAGGGCTGGCTGGACTGCCCCCGGAGCGGGGACGACCGAGTGCTCTCGATGTCTACTCAGCGTGTTGCGCTCCCCTGGGCTGGCCCCTCGGTTCACAGACTCCGTTCAGTGAGAAAGGGGGTAAAATCCGGTCGAGGGAGAGGCCGAGGCCTGGAGCCCAAGAAGGCTGGGTGTGGTGACGGTGGCTGTGGCAGCGGGGACACGGCGCGGGCCCGCGTCCTGGGGCCACCGACGAGCCCGGCGGGGTGTCGGCCTCCGTGCCGGCCTCGGGAGGGGCCGCTCTGAGTGGACAGCAGAGGTGTCCTGGGCCACACACAGGGGGCCGCAGGGTCCCTGCCGGGAAGCATGCAGGACACGTGGAGACGAGCGGGCACCCCCTACCCCCGCCATCGGCCGTGTGACACATTTATGGTAACCTCTGTAAGGCCGAGAGTCTCACTGTGTGTGTGACGAGAATGACGGTGTCGGCCTCCTGGACTCTGTGCCCTCGCGTCCACGCCTGGCCCGTGCGTGCCACTGTGCGCGCCACTCGCGCTCTCGGCGCCGCACACCTGGGCTTGTGGGGGAGGGGCGCAGAAGCCGGCAGGCTCATCTCCAACGTGCGGCCCCTGCCACGTGTCAGACGCATTTCCAGGCGCTGGGGACTCGGAGATGGCAGAGCACAGCACCTCTCCTTGGGGCAGGGACACAATAAATCACAGCAGGGCAGGCGTCCCATAGCCACGCTGTGTAACCCGCGCCCAGTGTTCCCAGACAACCACTGGTATCCAGATGTCAGCGGGGTGGGGGACAAGGGTCGCGCACTCACACTCCCCACAGCAACAATTGGGCAGCTTGTCTGTGGACGGAGGTGCCTTTGAGGGCACTGTGGGATCACGGTTGGAACCTGAGAAACCCCAGCTCCAGTCCAAGGAGGGCCGTTTTGAGAAAGTACGTCCGTGTTCAGAGGGCGGTCCCAGCACAAACTTGAAACATTCCCAACCCCCGTGGAGATCAGCTACAGCCCATTGAAGCGGCCCTGACACGCGCCATTCGTCAGGACCCTGGGGGCAGTCGCACCTGTCCCTCCAGGGCTGGCCTGCAGGGCTGTCCCGATGCTGAATCTTGGGGCAGCCCTGAGCCTCGCTCCAGCTCCTCCCGGCCACAGCCCAGGGGCCGCCCTGCTCACCCAGGGACCTGTCGGGGGACGTTCCCGTCCGTGGCCCCGGAGGCAGACCCGCAGACCTTAGCTTAGCTGCAGATTTTCTCAGCTGTGGTCCAAAAGCAATCCTGCCTGCCCGGGGACCTGCCCAGGGTCACGACAGGAGCCCTTCAAGGGACCGCTGGGAGCCACTCCACGCACGTGCGTGGTCACAGGCCTGCTGTTTGCAGACCGACCTTGAGATTGAAGGGGACCCTTGCCCCAGCAACAGCCCTGCTGACCAGGGGCCTGAGGGCAGTTCTGTTCACTGTCGGACGAGACTGAATCCCTCCCCTCCCCGGCCCCTGGAGACAACCGTGGAAGAGGAGTTGTCACGACCGATACCAAAGAAACACAAATGATCGTGAGAGACTACTCTGAACCATTATATGCCAATGAATTGAATAACCCAAAAGAAGTGAATGAATTCCTAGAAACAGACAACCTACCAAGACTGGATCAGAAAGGAATAGAAAATCTGAACGGATAGTGGCCAAGGAGATGGGAGCAGTAATCAGAAACCTCCCAAACAAGGAAAACCCGGGATTGGATGTCTTCATGGGTGCATTCTACCAAATATTTAAAGGGGAATTAACGTCAATCTCTCTCAAATTCTTTGAAATAATCGAAGAGGGGAGAACGCTTCCAAACTTCTTTCTGAGACCAACGTTACCTTCATTCCACAGCCAGAAAAGGGCGCCACAAGAAAAGAGTCGCAGGGCGGTATTCCTCTCACAGAGGCAAAAATCCTCAACGAAATGCTAGCCAACCAAATCCACACACGCTGGAAGGATGGTAGCCCGCGGTCAAATGGGATTCATCCCTGGGACATGAAGAGGGGTCAACATGCATAAATCAATCAATGTGAAATAAGACACTGACAGGATCAAACATTTAAAAAAGGATTTGACACAATTAAACATCCTTTCATGATAAAAACTCAACAAATTAGGTACAGAAAGAATGTATTTCAGTATAATAAGTGCCATGTATGACAGCCACAACTAACATCATCCTAAATGATCAAACGTTGAGAGCTTTTCTGGGCACCTGGGTGGCTCAGTCGGTTAAGCATCTGACTTCGGCTCAGGTCATGATCTTGGGGTCCTGGGATTGAGCCCCGCATCAGGCTCCCTGCTCAGAGGGAAGCCTGCTTCCCCCCTTCATTGCAGCTCCCCATGTTTGTGCTCTCTCTCGTTCTCTCAAATAAATAAACAAAATCTTAAAAAAAAAAAAAGAAGTTGAGGGCTTTTTCCCTAGAATCAGGAACGAGACGAGGATGCCCACTCTCACCACTTTTATTCAACACAGTACTGGAAGTCCTAGCAATTAGGCAAGAAAAAGAAAAAAAAAGTCAGAAAGGAAAAAAGAAAACTGTCACTATTTGTAAAGTACATAGACTTATATATAGAAAATCCTGTAATAAACCAATCCTGTAAAGTTGCAGGACACAAAATGAACATACAAAATCTGTTGTGTTTCTATATAATAACAACAAACTAAACAAGAAATTAAGAAAATTATCCCATTTGCAATAGCATCAAAATGAATAAAATATTTAGGAAAATATTTAGCCAAGGATGTAAAAGATCTGAACACTGAAAACTGTAAGACATGGACGAAAGTAATTGAAGACATGAATGGAAGGATATCCCATGTTCGTGGATTGGAAGCATTAATAGTGTTAGAATGTCCATACTCACCAAAGCAATCTGCAGATTCAGTTCAACCCCTATCAAAATTCCCATGGCATTCTTCGCAGGAGTAGAAAAAAGTCCTAAAATTTGTATTAAGCCTTAAAAGAACCCACGTAGCCAAAACAATCTTGAGAAACAACAGAGTTGGAGGCACCATGGTTCTTTATTTCAAACTATCTTTCACAGCGGGGGCTGCGAGCAACGGCCCTCGTGGGGACAGGGGTGCCGAACCCCAGAACCGTTGGCGCGCAGTGACTTTCTTCTTGTCCCTCCGTCTTCCAGGGCCATCTCATCTGGGGGTCCTGGGTGAGAGATAGTGCGCCCGGTTAAATTTGAATTTCAGTTAATGAATTTTTTTAGTGAGTATGTCCTTGTGCGATACTGGGGACATCCTCATACTGTGAAATTCTTCGCTGTCTCTCTGGGAGTCCTGTCTTCTTGCTGTTGCCGGTGTGTGTTTTGGCTACGCCTGGCAGGCGTCTCTGGATCACAGGCGGAAGGCTCACAGGCATCTCCACTTGTGATCCAGAGACGCCTACCAGGCGTAGCCAAACAAGGATCCCAGGGTCCCAGAGACACAGCAAAGAATTTCACAGTATGAGGATGGGATCATGACCTGAGCCGAAGGCAGATGCTTAACGACTGAGCCACCCAGGTGCCCCAGGCCTGCTCAATTCTCCTCTCCCTCCGGCCTTACACCATGGAGGAGGTCGCGGCTCACCCTGGACGGCCACGATGGGCTGTGGCCAGTGGGAAGAGAACGTGGGGCATGCTCCTGTGTCCTGGGTGGGCACGGCCCTGGCTGGCCCCAGCTGGCCCCGGCTGGCGGGCTTTGGGGCTAGACCCTGGCAGAAGGCGTGGCCGTGTCCCCAACCTCTCTTTCTCCAAACTCTGTTCAGACCAAAAGGAGACCCTCACGTGCAGCCCGAGTGGGGGCTCACTGGTGATTGGCACCCCACAGACCCAGGCCCTCGCATGTCACGCAGTGGGTGGGTGTCCACGTGGGGAGGACGGACCCTGGCCCCCGCAGAGCCGCAACTCTTGGAGGAAACCCCGAAGCATTTCAGGACCAAACAGAAATGACCCAGCGCCTGCAGGCGGTGAAGGGTTCCGGAGCTTGGCAGGTGGGTGTCTGGGTGCCTGACGAGTGAGCGAGGGGGGCCAGGCCTCGGTGCTCCTGCGGCCCGGACACTGTCCCCCATCAGCACCAGGCCCGCGAGGAAGGCTGTGGGGAAAGCCTGTGTTGTGGGCTGAATTTCGTCCGCCCACAAATCCATGTTCGAATCCTAACCTCTAGTACGTCTAATCGTGGCCTTATTTGGAAAGAGGGTCTTTGCAGAGGCCATGAAGTTAAAATAGGGTCACGGAGTGGGTCCTGATCCAGAGACATGCACGGAGGAGGAGACGAGGCAGAGACGGGGTGCTGTGTCCGCACCCCCAGGAACACCCCAGAATCTGGGAGAGGCCGGGCACAGGTCGTCTCTCACGGCCTCGGAAGGCACAGCCTGGCCACCCCTTGATCTTAGGTCACCGTGGTGGTGACCTACAGGCGGCGGCCCTGGACGCTCACAGCCGTGGTGGTGCGGTCCCCAGACACTCAGGTTGGTGGCACCGGTGCCCCGTGTTCCCGTGTCGGGCAGGTCCTCAGATGCTCTAGGAGATAAGACCCCCTCCCCGCCTGAGTGCGCCCGGGCTCTGGGTATGCTTACGGGACCGGCTGTGGGGCGCCAGAGTCTTCCCGGTAGGTGGTGGTCACCCCAAAGGCCGAGAGAGTGTCAGCCACCTGAGGGAACCGCCCTCGCCATGGGACAGTGGGTCTCACGAGAATGCTGCTGTCATCTTTTCTGGAGGGAATTGAAAGTGGGGACCCACCCACGCTGGCCCCTTTGTCTCCCTCTGGGCCCGAGTGGCTGTCAGCCCGGGCAGACCCCGCACACCTGCTTCCAGTGGAGAAGCAGGAACAGCCGACGAGGTTTCCCGGGAGCCACCAGAGGGGCTTGGTGACAGTGTCCAACCTCGGGCCCTCCTGGACCGGGGGGCACAGAGAAGGTCCTCGGCCCTAGAACGAGCGCACCTGCTATCCGGCCAGGGGCGGGCCGTCCTCGGCGCCGTGGACCCCTCTCCGCCATCTGTCCCTTCCAGGCAGGGCTCGGGGCACAACGCTGCGTCTGTCTCCTGGTTCTGGGTCCCTCCTGGGCTGATGCTGGGCGGCCGGGCCTACCGCGCCCTCCTCGTCCTCAGCCCGGGGCCTGAGCTGCCGTGGAGCGGCTCCCCACCGACCGTCCCGGCCCCGCGATCGGGCTCTTCTGGGCTTGTGAACAGCTTGTGTTTCCATAGTCCGGACGTCTCCTGTTTTCAGAGTGCTTCTGCTTACACACTCACTCGTCCTCGCTGGCCGGAAGCTCCGATCGTCAGTGAGAGATTCGACGGCCACGTTGCTGACCTAGTCACTGGCTGGGTACTTCGTCCGACAGGTCTTGGCGACTCAAGCGCCGCCTGGGACTCCACACGGCAGGGAGGCCAGGAAGGCCTGTCCCCATGGGGTTAGGACCTGCAAGTGTCCCAAGGGGCAAGGGGGCCGGCAGACAAGGGACGGAGGCCCCGGGCCCCGCAGCGGGACAGCCCCCGGGGGCCCCGAGGTTCCCCACTGTCCCTGCGGACAGCGTAGGAAGCAGAACCAATGTGGAGACGGGCCCGGCTCAAGCGGTGGGCCATAGCCTGCTTCCAGGGGCAGCGGGAGGCTGAGACCCACCGGCTGGAGAAAGCCCACGGTTGTGAGTGTCGGGGTCTGAACTGTGTCCCCGACATGCCCATCATGGAGTCCGTCCCTTTCTTGGAAGTGGGGTGTTTGCAGGAGGAATCGGGGGAGACACGGTCGTGCTGGAGCCGGGGGGCCCGAACCCAACGGGACTGGGGACGCCGTAAGAAGGGGATGTTTGGGGACAGGCTCCCCTGGGGGCACCTCGTGACATGGAGGCTGAGCTGGGGTGGTGCGTCCACGAGCCAAGGGGTGCTGCAGACTCGAGCGGTGCTGGGAGCTGGACAGACGCCGGGACCCCGCCCGTCCCCGCGAGCCTACGGCCGTTGAGTGTCGAAATAGGGGACAGTCCTCACTCAAGGAGGGTCTCCGGGACCTGCAGAAGAGTCAGATGTGAGCACCGCGTGCTGGTTCCTGAAATTCGGGTAAACGAGCGGACTTCTCATTGCTGTTCTTCGGGAAATCCCGGAAAGCCCCCGCCGGCACCTGTGGTCCCGGGCCTGGCCCGTGTGGGAGATCCCCCTGAGGCGAGGCCCCCGGGACTGTCTGTTAGTCAGTTTGCTGACTCTGGAGACAGAGTCCCCAGCGGGGACCCCGGCAGGAGGCCCGCAGAGCTTCCCTCCGAGGCAGACACGGGTGGGAACGGGGGGTTTTCCCCAGGAGCCGAGCGGGGTCGGGAGAGGTGGTCGCCCCCCCCCCCCCCGCAGGCTCCGACGCCCCCGGACCTGCTCCCAGAGGCTCCTGAGACCCCGTGCCCGTCACCCGCCCCGGGAGACGCCCGCCCGGAGAGCCAGTCAGCGGGGGGCCGGGTCCCGAGCGGCGCTCAGGCTGTCCGTGAGCAACGGCCCCGGGAGCGGAACATGGGGCGCGCTCGGGAAGAGGGCTCTAGTGCCGCCTCTGCCAGCCGGACCTCCACCCTCGGGCTGCGGGGGGGACGGCGCGCGGAAGCAGCCCCCCAAGCAGCCTCCCTCTACCAGGAAGAAGCCCCTGGGCCGGGAGGGCAGGGGTTCGACCCCTCCTGAGCACTCCCGGCCAGGGGACCGCGGGCAGCAGTGAGGCGCCCTCTGGGCTGCGCCCCTGCACCCCGCGTCTCCACGGAGCAGAGCCCAGGGTAGACGGCAGCCAGGGGGGAGCCTGGCGCCTGCCTTTCCCGGGTGGGGGAGGGCGGCAAGACGGATGCGCGGGAGCGGCTTGCCCAGAGATTGGGATCTCGGCTCCTTACAAGATGTATGGACCCGGCGGCGCTCCCGGCGGGGGCGCGATTCTTCTTGTGGCCCATTAGTGGGGTATCCATCACGGAGCCGTATCTCGCTCTGGGGGTCGGGGAGCATCCATCCCGGCCCGCGGCCCTTGCACTGTCGTGTAGCTCCATCCATCCCCGCAGCGCTGGGCGTGGCGCTGACCGCGCCTGGGACACACGGGCGCGCGGGGACAGGCCACTCTGCAGTCCCGGCCCCAGCGCCCCGCTAGGCCCAGGTCCTGGGCGCAGGGAAGGAGCCGGGCGTCCGGGGAGGTGGGGACAGGGACCCTGAAGGGGGAGTGTGGCCGAGCGCCGCGGCCAGGGGAGGGCGGTCACTCCGACACTGTGGGCTCGGGGGCTGTGGGCCGGGAAGAACGCAGCGGTTTCTCTCCGTGTCAGGACGTGGGCAGCGGCCAGGCGGGAGGCCACGGTTCCCCCGGCCGCTGGGGTTTGTGGCTCAGGGTGTCCGAGCTAATGCTGCTCATGCGTCTCACTGACCGCTGTCTGTCCCCGAGACACCGCGGGCTCCCCGGAGCGTCTGGCTGCCGCGGCCGGGCCCGGAGGCTCCGCGGACACCGCAGGCGACTGCTCATTTCCTGCAGCACACCTCCAGCTCTACTGGGTTCCTGTGACGTCCCTGCTAAGGGGCGGCTGCTGGTGTGCAGGGAAGAACAGGGACGGTCCCCTGCTCGGCCGTTTCCTTCCCCCCGGGGACGCGAAGCCGCACCCTCTGCCGCAGGGAGTGCGACGTGTGCGTCTGTGCGTCTGGCTGGCCGGGTCTCCGCACCGGGACGCCCTTCGGTCCGTCACCCTGGGGCCCCGGCCTTGTGCGTCCTCTTCCACGGCTCTGTGCCTCCTGCAGCCGAGCTCAGCTAAGCACGCGCGTCCTCGTCTTCAGAGTCGACCTGACCTTCTCGAAGCAGCGGTCACTCGTGTGGGGGTCTCTGACGCGGGTCCCGCGCTCCGGGATGGGGACGTCTGTGCGGAAGATTTCTGCTTCTGGAAGGTTTTGTGTGGAGGTGGTGAGGGGGTGGGGGTCCTCCGAGAAGCCGCGGGAGACCGCCGCGGGGTCTGCCGGCTCTCTCCCCGAGCCACCGGCCGCCCTGTGGACAGGCCGCGTGTCAGGGGCAGGAGGGCAGCCCCAGACGACGGCCCGTGAGGTGCCGAGGCCGCGGCCCAGCCGGCGGCACGTGTGGAGCCCTCCGGCCGCCGCGGCCCCAGCCTGGACGCGCCTCCTGCGGCGGTGGGGACCGTGGGCTGCGGACCCGGCGAGGCCACGCTGCTTCCTGAGCCACGGGAGACTCGGCCTGTGGAAAGCCGCCGGTCCTGGAGCGCCTCGTCCAGCAGCCCCGGGGCGCGGACGTTCTGCAGGACCGGGGGCCCGTCCTGTCCGGGTGGTCCCAGGGGGCACGGCACTTGGTGTGTGGGTTTGCAGCCCGGCTCCCACGCAGGACACCCCCGCGTGCTGGGCGGTCCGTGGGGTCCCACGGCTGGATACAGATCGTGGTCCCGGGGCCCGTGGTCCCGGGGCACGGGACGTGTGGGAGCCGCCTTGGCCGCCTCAGCGGGCACAGCGGGCTTTTCAGAGCCTGCTTCCCCTCGCCCGCCCAGCGGGCCGCCCCACGGGCATGAGCAGCCGATCCTCACTCCCTTCGCTCGTGTCTGCGGTCAGGACCGGGAAGATGCCGTCCCAGACGGGGAGCGCGCGTGGGCCCCTCCCTGCACACGCACGTGTGGGCCGGTCCCTGTCGCCGGGAGAGGGGACACGACCACCGTCAGATAAGGAAAGACACTGTGACCAGACAGAGCGACCCAGCTCCCTGCAGGCCGGCTGCGACCCCGCACACATGTCTCACACACACACACACACACACGCACGCGCGTCACACACGCACACACACACGCTTCACACACGCACACACTTCACACATGCATGCTGCACTGACTCACATGCTTCGCACACACACACGTGTGCGCACCTCACTGGCTCATGCCCTCTCGCATGCACCACTCATGCCCGGCTCACACTTGCGACGCTCACTTCCGTGACGCAGCCCGCCGGCCCTTCTGCCCACCCCTGCTCCCCTTTCCTGTCCCCATCGCCCTGGTGTCTGGACTCCTCAGGAATCTGGTCTATTTTGCTCGTCTGAGGAAAATCCGGGCCGCCCTGGGACGCCGCCAACTTCCGGGGCTCTTCCCGTTGGCGGCTGGGGGCGCGTGGGCAGCCCGTGCCGGGAGGGCGCGCGTGGGGGCCGGGCAGCGTCCGAGCGCGGCCGGATGGGAGCCTGCCGTCTTTCCGACCCAATCTCTGGGTCCGTCGTGCCCCTGACACCAGGCTCTGGGAGCTGCGACCTTCGGGACAGGGTCCCGGCCCGGCGGCCTGCCTTCTGCTCTGCTGCAGCGCCCGCACCCTCTGTGCACAGGCTCCAGGGCAGGGCCTCGCCGCCCCCCCTCGGCCACAGGCTTCCTGGCCTCAGGCGGCGTGTGCACACACAGGGGCCGGGGGCTCGGCGGCACGTCGCCTGTGGGCGGCTCGCCCAGAGCAGCTGCGCGCGGAGGGGCGTGCGGGTGGCCCGTGGGCAGCTTCGGTGTCCTGCAAGGCGCAGGTGACACGGAGCCGGCAGCGGGCTGGGAGGCCTTCGGGGCCGCCCCTGCCCCGTGCGGGTGCTGGCTGGTGATCCCACAGACGGCCCCGCCCAGGGCTCCAGCTCCTCCTGGAGCCTCACGCTCCCCCAACCTGGCGTCTCCACACCAGGACGTTCAGCCGCGCACGGCTGGGACGGGCAGAACTCGCTCCGTGTTCAATAAAAGACGACACGAGAGATCATTAGAGTAACAACGTCGGATTAAATGTGTTTCCGTGAACAAGAGCTGGGCCCCTTCAGGAACGCCTGCAATTTGCTTTGTCTCGCTGGAAACTGTATTTTCCCCGAAGACCCCGGCACGAGGGCCATTACAAGACGTCATTCATATTGCAGAAGCTGCGAAGTGTTGGGCACAAGCGACAAATGCAGGCTGGAGTGCAGGCTTCATGTTCTGCTGCGGGCACGCCGTGCGTTAGTCACGCGGGTCCCCAGGCCCCGGCCCGACGCTCGCGCGGGATGCTGAGGCTTCGCAGTGACGGCCGAGGAGAGTCTGCTGCTCGGGAGGGCACACTGCTTCGCGGTGCCGCGGCAGGACGGTGGCCGTCAGGCCAGCTGCCGGGCTCCTGCCTGCACCTCCTCCTTTCACACCCCGCACTGGTCGCTGGCCTGCGCCCGGCGCCCCGCTCGGCCCTATTCCTGTCGGGGGCCCGTGGAGGGGCGGAAAGCCGGCAGTCAGGGCGCACGCCTGCTCGTAAGCCGCGCGTGGACGACTCACACTTGGAACCCGTAGGAAAAGGTGGACGTGCCCCCCAGACTGACGGGCATGCCACAGTGAGGGAGATTTGGGGGAAAACAGGCACACAGGAGGGGGAGCGCCCCGGAGAGGGAGGGAGCCGCCAAGACGCCCCGCGGCCCCGGCCAGTGGGACGAGGAAGGACTGGTGCGCTGCTGGGGGGCAGTCCTGGGTGGACGCGGGAGCAGAGAGGGCAGGTGTGCACCCGCTGTGTGTCGTGCCCTCTGGGGCGTGAAGCGGGAGCTGGGGCTCGGGAGCCTTCCCCACGCTCTGCACCAATACCCCCCCACCAGCGGGTGAGCTCTAGGTCCCGCCCAATACCCCCCCCACCAGCCAGTGAGCTCTAGGTCCCGCCCAATACCCCCCCCACCAGCCGGTGAGCTCTAGGTCCC
>CM052895.1:132509516-132588781 GCA_028534135.1 Potos flavus | reverse complement strand
CCCCCCCCCCCCCCCCCCCCCCCCCCCGTTGAGGCTCGCAGGCCCACCTGCGAGGGTGCAGGGCGCACAATCCCGAGCCCCATGAAACATGGTCACTCCCTGTGCCGTGTTCCCAGGGGACCCAAGCCCCAGGCTGCCGCTGTGCCCCCGGGGGCGGGCTGTGACCAGGAGCAGGCTGGGGGCGGGTGCGGCTCATCCTGTTGGACCGCGGGCTCCAGAATCATTTGTGTTTTGTACAAACAAAGAATAAAATTAAAGCAAAGAGAAGAAAATGCAATCCTGAAAATTGAAAACAAGCTAAAACAAAAGAACCTAATTATGTATCAAGTTGGTGACAAAACCCCAGGGAGAAAAGCATTATTTCAAGTGACTTGAGAACACAGTATTTTGACTGTTCGTTCTCTGTGGGAAATATTGTAAGGAGGTTACCTTAGGGAGGGAGCCAGAGAAGCCAGCCAGACCCTTCAGAAATGGGGGAGAGGATCCGAGAGGAGGGGGAGGGGATGATGGGGGAGGGGAGGGAGGGCAGAGAGAGGGAGGGGAGGGAGGGAGAGAATGAGGGGAGGGAGGGAGGGGAGGGAGGGGAGGGAGAGGAGGGGGATTGGAGGGAGGGAGAGGGAAGGGGGAAGGGGGAAGGGAGGGGAGGAGGAAGGGGGAAGAGGAGAGGAGAGGAGGGGGGAAGGGGAAGGGAGAGGGGAATGAGGAGGGGAGGGGAGGGAGAGAAATGGAGCTGGAGAGAAGCGGGAGATGGGGGTACGCTTCCAGGGGCCCCAAGTCTCACCTAGTCGTGGCCCTGGTTATGCCGGGTTCTGCCTCTCCCCACCTTCCCCTCCCTGGAGCCACCGCCTTCCGCCCCTGCCTGGGTGGCCCGGGGACACCGGGGCCCCTGGGAGAGGAGCCTTGTGGGTGGAGAGCAGGGGCCCAGAGAGGGAGGAAGGGAAGGGCCTCCCGGGGAAGGTGTGAGGGCCAGGCCTTCAGGGGCCTCTTTGGGGGCCGGACACGCTGCAGTCAGCGGGGGTCCCGGCTGTCCCGCAGGCCGTGGCGCGATCGGGCGGCTCTTTCCTCGGAACCTGGTGGGACCCCAGTGCCCGCGGAAGCTGGGGCGTGACAGGTGTCGGGCCTGGACCCCGCCGTGTGAGCTCGGGGTTTATAAAGAGGGGGTGGGCTGCAAGCCTGGGAGGGGGGCGGGGGGGAGAAGCCAAGGTCTGGAGCTTTCTGTGTTTCGATGCAACGTCGGCATCTTGTAAATATTTTACAGAATTCTGACAAAGCTGTCACAATCCAGCCGCTGACAATGGAGAGCGCACAGCAGAGTCTCGCCGTGTCGAGTCCTGGGCACGGCCAGCCCCCAGCCCGGTCTCAGGTGACCGCCGCACGCTGGCCAGGACCGGACTGCAGAGGGGATGAAAGCCGGGGAAATGCAGAAACGACACCGGGTGTCCTGGCCCCAGCGGGCGGCCGTGGCCCAGTCCAGAGGCTCCGGGTGTGGACGCGGGAGGAATCTATCCGGAAAGCCGCCCAGTTGGTGGGAAGCGTAGGGGACAGAGGAGTATGGCAGGACCCGGTCACCAGGATCCCATCGGCTGGAAGGACCCGAGGGCTCCCAGACGGGGCCATTCTGTCCAGGAGCCCGGCCGCACCCGTCACGGAGAGAGGATGGACTGCCCGCGGGCGGGAACCTGCCGCCGAGGAGGGAAGGCCCCTCGTGGGGAGGCCCCTTGTGCGGCCCCAGGCCGTGTCCTCACAGAAGCCAAGGGAAGGGACGGCTGCTCGGAGCAGCGTGGCCGTGGGGCCTCCTTGAGGGGCCCCGGGAGGAGCGGTGGCAGGAAGGACGCACGGCGTCTCCCAGACCTTTGCTGGACACTCAGCAACCGGACGAGAACATCCGTGTGGGAAGGGCGGCTGCTCCGGGGGAGGCGGAGTCCAGCTCCGTCACAGAGCGCCCCCCCCCGCCCCCTCCCCGCCCCGAGCTCACCGGCCCCTGGACGGAGCCTGCGAGCGCCCTGTGCCGTTGGCCTGCTCGGGCCACGGGCCTCGGGTGTAGACGGACAGTGCCCCCCCGAGACACACAGACACGGTGCGAGGACCCCAGCTGCTGCCCCCCCCACGTGCAGATACGTGCGAGGACCCCAGGCTCCCCCATGCAGACATGGTGTGAGGACCCCAGGCCCTCCCTCTGTGATTACAGAATAGTAAGAACCCATTTATACTTAAATATTTGGCTCACAGGTACTGCACACAGGCTCACACACACTCATGGACACACACACATGGACGCGCACATAGTACACGTGCGCACACACACGTGGACACACACAGTGTATGCACACACTCCCACATGCACACACATGCAGTGGACACACACTCACACACATAATGTACACACACGGACACACAGTGCACACACACACACATGCGCACACACTCACATGCACACTCCGTGTGCACACAGTGGACACACACACGTGCACAGTTGTTAGAACCAGGGGAACACACGCGGAGCCGTCAGCAGCTCTCTTCTGAGGAATCCCAGGATTTGCTGAAAGCGTTAAGATGTCTCTCACTTGTAATGTCATAAACCTCTACGTCATTTGAATTTTATGCTGTGAAATAAAGGAAGCTAGTGGTCATTTTAAACCAAGAACTCCCTTCCTCTGGCGGGAGCGGCGGATGCACGAGAAAGCAGCCCCCCACCTGCGCTTCCCGCCCTGCACCCCCGCCCCGCACGTCCGGAGGGCAAGCACGGAAGCGGGGGCCTCTCCCAGACCCCGGAAGTCAGCTGCCGCCTGAGGGTTCACGCCCCCACGTTAAAATCTGGAGGCACTTTTTTCCTGCATGTGGGCCTGGGGACCCCCCGTTGCCAGGGAGTGTCACCCCTTTCCGTTTCCCCAGCTCTCGTGTGCTGACGCCGTCGGCCGGTGGGACTCCAAGCCCTGCTCTCCCTGTGCCCGCGGAGCGTGTGCTTGGAGAGCAGCATGGACGCCCGAGGCTGCAGAGGCTGCTGCGGGAGGGTGATTGCCAACGATATCCTTTCTTCTGTTCGGGTCCTCAAGGACTGCTGGGTCAGCTGGAGTGTGAGTGTGCGTGTGTGCACGAGTGTCTGTGGGTGCACGGGTGTGCATGTGTGCACGAGTGTCTGTAGGTGCACAGGTGTGTGAGTGTGCGCGTGTGCACCAGTGTCTGGGTGCGTGTGTGGGTGAGTGCGTGTGAGTGTGCATGTGCAAACGAGTGTATGTGCACACACGTGTGTGTGAGTGTGCATCTGTGCACGCCTGTCTGTATGTACACGTGTGCGGGTGAGTGTATGTGGGGGAGTGAGTGTATATATGTGTGGGCGTGAGTGTGCAAGTGGGGTGAGTGTGAGTGTGCACGTGTGTGCTGACACACGCTTCCTCCCACTAGGGTCTCCTCCCGGATTCTCAGGAAAGTCCGCAGGGAGATCTTGGAAAGCACCCCGAGGGCTGTTTTCCGGATGCGGGACCCGAGCTCGATGGCCGTGACCAGGAGGGGCCTGAGTCCGGCACGGCCGGTGCCCCAGGGCGTGTGGGGTCAACATGCTGTCAGCCTTGCGGCCTGGGGGGTCAGATGGGCACCGCGACCAAAGTCCTCACGGCCCGGGGCTGGTGAATCCCTGCCTGATTTTGCAGACGGTATTTTACTGAAGCTCGGTGTTTGCTGTCTGGCCCTGGGAGAGCTTGCTGACCCCCTGGGGCTCCCGGCCCAGCCTTCTGCCCTCACCCTGTCCCTGACCACGGCCTGGCACACATTTAATTATTCTAAGAAAGTGGTAAAGCCCACATTCTTGACGCTCTGACAGCACCGCCAGCCCATTCCAATGATGGTGTTTATTTTGCGAAGCATAACATCTTACTGAAAAGTATTAAAAATTAATACCAAGTCCAAGTCTGAGAATGTGGTCCATAAATCCACCTTATTTGAGCTCTTGAGAGTGTTCATCATCTCCAAGTACGGTTTTCATCCAGATACGAACAGAGTGCGAACTCTTTGCAAAATGTTCTTCAAGTTAAAAAACAAGTCCCTTCTTGTATGGGGTTTGGCAACAGCGCAAAATGAAATCCCACCCAAATGCAGTGTTTGCCGCGTTCGGTGCCATCCCGAGCAGCCTGCAGAGCCTGGGGGACCGGGTACGGGCGCGAAAGCCACATTCGGTTTGATTTATGCAGAGAGGAACCTGACCCGCTGTGTTTACAACTTGGTGACACCGAGCAGGTGGCCGTGAGCGCCGGCTACGACGGAGGCCACGGCCGTCAGACTCCCCACCCGAAATCCCCCCACCGGGGACTGCGCCGGCGCTTTGGGGAGAGGACGGCTCCTCAGTGCAAGTGACTTCGGGGAGGGATGTTCTGGACTGAAGTTGTCCCGCAGGGGGGCTGCCGCGTGACGGGGTCTGGAGGAGGGTCCCGCCGGCGGGGGAGGGCCCGTTCCCGCGCCATCAGGTGGACCCCTGGGCCCCTCTGGGTGCACGCTCGGAGCTCGCAAAGTCATTTTCCCGGTTCTGTTGATGGTTCAGTCCTTTTGCCAAGTCTGGGAAAGCTGGCCTTTCCTCAGGGGGCCCAGCCTGCTCCGGCAACTGGGACTTGGGGAGGAAAAGCCCCTTGTCTAGCAGGGGCGGGGGTCTTGTCACCGGCCCGGGGCTCTGTCCTGGCTCTCCTGTTCAGCGGGGCCCCTGCTTGGTGTTTGCAAGGCACAGAGGCTTTGGGGGTGCCCTTGGGCCTTGCCCTCTGAGCCTCCTCGGAAGGGCTCTCAAGGCGCGGGGTTCACGCAGCATCCCCACACACGGCTCTCTGTCCCCGTTGGCCTCCCCTCAGCCAGTGGCCGACCTCACGGTTCCTCCGTTCAGACCCTCGGGCAGGCGGGCCCCGGGGACCCACGTAAGCGCCAGGTCCGCTGCTCAGGGCGTGTCCGGGGCGCAGCCGTACAGCGCCATGGGGTCAGCTCGGCCGCCAGCAAGGTCTGCTCGACCTCACGGGGAAGGGCCACCGGGGGCACTGCCGGCCATGAAGACCCTGAACAGGTCCCGGCCTCCCAGGGCTGGGCTGGTGTCAAAGGGAAGGCCCAGCTCTGTTGTCCCTGCTGGGGCCTCTGTGCAGGGCCCGGGCTGGACGTCTCACACTCAGCCCATTAGGTAGGGGGCAGGGACAGGAGGGGCCTGGCCAGCAGGGGGTCCCGCAGGGAGGGTCGTGCCAAAGACCTCAGCCCTGGACCTACATGCAGCCCACTGGCCTGGGGACAGAGAACCCCTGAGGAGCCCCTCCTGCCAACCCCCAAAGCTGCTGGGCTCACGTCCTCGGGGGGGGGGGACGTTCCTGCAGGAACCCCCAAGGATGTGCCCCTCTAAGCCAAGAGCCCTCTGTCCCCCGGCACCAGGGAAAGGTGCCGCTAGCTCATGAGAACCTGCACTGAGATGACACCGGACCTTAGACTTCTAGCAAGGTGACCTGGGCTCCTAGATTCTCCTGCCATGGGGAGTTAGTGGAAGGGCTCTTCTTCCCCATTTTGGGCTCGCCCCTCAGAGCCGGCCGGGGAGGTGGACACTGAGTGCCATGCCCTCGTGGAACCGTGGACGGCGTCCCCAGGGCCATCGGCACGGTTCCCGCACGGACCGCCGGCCTCGTCCCGTGCTGGCAGCGACCCTGCCGGCTGCCCGCCGACGCCCGCACCTGCCCTCGGCTCACTCCCGGATCCCTCTGGATCCACGCACCCGGGGGACCTGCCTCCGACTTGCGTCCATGCTGCGGCTCTGCCCAGACCGCCCGCTCGGCACCCGCCCGGAAGGCTCCACCCGCGCCTGCAGGTGCACCTGCCCGGCCCGGCTCCGGGTGTGCACGGGTGGGTCTTCAGTCACCCGTTCGCTGTGCTCCCCCTTCCCTGGGGGTGCCGACAGGCGTGCGTGGCTCCTGCCTGTCTGGAAGGTCTGGGCGGAGCAGCAGGAAGCCCCGAGCGGAGGGGTGTCGCTGGGTCAGCTGGGAGCCGCAGGGTGGGCTCTGCTGGCCGGAACCGCTCCCGTGTGAAGGTCGGTCGCCGGAAGGGCTGGGGAGGAAGCGGGGGGGGGGGGGGTTGCTGGCCTCCACTGCATTCATTTCTTGCGCGATGACCTCTTCAGGTCGGAGTTCACCAGGACCCTTCCTGCCGAGGAAGTCCAAAAGGGATTCCTGGTTTCCTTGACACGTCCCCAAGCCAGACTGTCCCCACGGGCAGGTGGTGGGCACGGCTGACCGTCAGCTTGCCTGCGTGCCGGGCAGCCTCCCCGGCATCCGATGGGCTGTCGGCGGCGCTCGAGCGTGGGGCCTGGCGCAGACTGCCAATGACTGGCGGTGGCGATCTGGCAAGCACCTCTGCTCGGGGTCGGGGGGCCTGGGATGGGAGATCTGAGTTCGCTGAGCCAGCCGGGCTTGTCCTCACCGATGGGCGGCTGTGCCCCGGGTGTGGACATGGGGCCCGGAGCTGGAGTCCTGGCTGTGGCCTCTCGTGTTGTCTCTCAGACCGTCGCCTGGCGGGCACTGGGGGGACGGTAGGTCTGTGGAGGGCAGAGCAGCAGCGACCCTTCTGTTCCATCCCAGGCTCCCAGCCTCAGTGTTGGTGAACAGCAGTTTGAGGCTCCCCCGAAACGCCATCCGTTTTCAGCCAGTCCTCTCCCATTCCCTCGGGCGGTGTCCCTGGCAGGGGCGACCTTCTCTCTGCACGCGGGGTGCCGAGGTCGGTGCCCCCCTGCATGCAGAGGGAGCCCACAAACAGCTCTCTCCGCGGTCATGGGCACTTCTGCATTCTGCTGCTTCTCCAGAGCCCCGAGGATCCCCACAGACGTCCGAGGGTTACGGGCCACGGGGCCACAGACGAGGCCAAAGCCCGGAGCCAGCTCTCGCGGCGGTGGTCGGAGAGCACGCCCCCGGAGCCGCGGTGAGAGTGGGAGAGAGACGGGCAGGGGGTGCGTTGACCTCCCGGGGCTCCCGGACCCTGGAGGAGCTGAGCCGGAAAGCAGGTCCGGGAAACCCGGTGTCCATAGAGGGCACTTTTGGTATACTGACGGGAAGCCGCGACCGAGAACCGCATTTGTTCTCACTTAGCAGAAAAATATGCTATAAATTTGCCGCTACAATAAAATCAACATGTCTTTTTTATTAAGAATGTCACAGAGCCAATTATTTGTGTTTATGCCACGGCTGTGTGTGTCGTTCCTTTCAGAACAAACAACGCCCCCTCTTTGCCGCAGGAAGAGCAGGGAGGCGCGGCGGCGGGAAGGCCGAGGCTCGCTGGCAGTGCGAAATCACCACGAAGCAGACCGAGCAGAAGGAAGTGAGGGGCCTCCCGGTGGACGCAGGTGCCACGGGGCCAGCAGTGGGGGTCTCCGCTGTGGTGTGCACGACGGGCCCGCCCACTCCCCCTATGCCCCATGGCCCCAGGGCCAGCAAGCCTGAGCGAGGAGCCCGGGCCGTGGGGAGTGTGTCTGCGGGGCACGTGCGGTTCCGTGTGTGGGGGTAGACGGCTCTGCGGGGGCCGTGGGGCAGCCCTTCGACGGAAGCCACTGGGGCCCACCCTGCGAGCTCAGTCTTGTAAAGGAAGCTGATGTGCAAGAAAAAATTGTGGGTGACGGGAATGTTGGGAATCTTTGAGGCCGTGCGGCAGCCGCCCCGGGGTCCCGTGGCTGCTGCTGGGGCCTGCGGGACAGACAGCCCCGGCCCCGCCTCCCTGCCCCGCACTTGGCGGCTGGGACCCGGACGCTCTGCCCGCTGCCCGCTGCCCGAGTCGCAGGCGTCTTCCCGGGGCGCTCCTGTCCCACCACCTTCCCGCCACATCCCCGAGGTCGCTGCCGCCAACTCATTCATTGGCAGGTCCGTTCCTCCATGAGGAGTGAGGGCAGGTGAGACGGTGGGCCACGACTTCCCGCAGCTCGTCCTCTCCCGTGGCTCCCTGCGGCCCCTCCCCTGGGCACGACCCGATAACCCGCTCGGAAGGATGCGTCCACGTGTCCTTCCTCCCCCGCAGGCCTGGACTCACATCGTCTCCGCGTCCGACCGGAAGTGTGAGCCTGACCAGTTTACAGAACAAAGCATAAATCAGGAAGGGGATGATCCCCGTGGGCGCACAGGGCCGGTGTCTGCTCTGTTGACAAGGGAGGAGGCCACGCAGAGCAGCACCGTCCCCCTCGGCCCCCCGCCCGTGTGTAGTAGACTGGCTCTCTGGGCCCTGGCCAGGATGGCCCGGGGACACAATGCTGGGTCAGGGGGCGTCCCGGCCGGCGGCCACCTGGACGAGGATCAGCAAAGCTCGTCACGGAGTCTTGCTCCAGCCTCTCACTTTGCCATCGTGCCACAGTCAGGAAGGTCAGCGTGGTGACTGTCTTCCTCCGGCCTCGGTGGTCTGGAAGAGCCCCAAGACTAACGGAGCAGAGTGTCCTGGACACTCGGTGGCTGTTTCTCCGCAGCCCATAGGCTGGTCCGTGTGCTCCCTGCTCTCCGTCTCTCAGCCTTGCCCTTGGCTTTGGTTCTTCATGGTTGCAGCATGGCTGCCGGAGCTCTGGCGGCAGCCCCATTGCCCCAAGATGGCCATTTGTTGGGTCACACGTCAGTCTGGTGTTGCTGTGAAGGTAACTTTTTAGATGTAATTAGCATCTAAGCCAGTAGACTGAGTAAAACACAGCCTTCATATTGTGGGTGGGCCTCATCCAATCAGTTGAAGGCCTCGAGAGCAAAGACAGGTTTCTCCCGCCTGAGCTTCCGGCCTGCCAGCCGGCTTCACCTTTTGGACTCAAGACGGCCACATCAACTCTTCCCCAAATGTCCAGCTGGTTCCACAGATCAGACCCCAGCCAACTCTAACATCGGTCTCTCTGTGGGCGTATTTACAAAACCAGCAGACACGCTCTCGGTTCTAGTTCTCTGGAGAAGTCGACGAACAGAGCCCCAGGGGACAGCACTGGGCCACGTGGCTGCGCCTCTCCACACGGCCGGTCAGGAAATGGGGCGTCTCACCTGTCTGCTTCTCAGGGGCACGGAGAAGGGCTGGAGGGCCTGCCGAGTCCTCTGCCAGGGTCTGCAGTCCAGGCGCCGTGGGACGCCAGTGGACCAGCGTCCCAGTCGTCCCCACCCCTGCTGGGACGCGTGCCCAGGAGGAGTCCTGCGTGTTGTCATGGTCCCGAGAGAATACAGCTGACGGCCAGAGCCCAGGGTGCCGACCGGGGGGTTCGCCCAGCCTGTGGTCAGTTGACTGGGCTCAGAGAACTTGGGGGAAAAGCAAGCTTTTCTGTTATTTATTAGTTGCTAAAATTCAATTTCTGTTCAATTGCACGTGACCACATAAGGATGAGGTTGACACAATTCAACAATCTTTGTGCTCCCAGAGTTGTAACTTCCTCCCAGGCAGCCGGGTTAGAACGACGATAGAACAATTTTAAGAAAAAAGAGAAAAATTCTTGATTCAATTAGACGACTACCTAATTAAATCTGTTCTGTTTCTAGGTATGTAATAATTCACCTGTATGGATAAAATAAAATATACAGGTAAATAGAATATGCAAAGTTCATTTAGCATGGGATCACTGATAAACAGAAAATCCTGGAGCTCCAAACAAGGAGAAAATATGGCTTTTCCAAATAGACTCCGTGTTCTACAAGCAGAACCTGGGAATTAACATTCTGGAGACTCAAATGGCCCTCTTTATTTCTTTTCCTGAAGCAGAAACACAGGCATCTCAGTTTCCCAAAGATGTTATTTCGGTTGGGAGTGAGAAGAAATGATGGGGAAAATCCCTATCAAACAGTAGCAAAATCAGCGGAAATGAAGTCTTGTGCAGATGGGCTCACGGCTCGGGGGCTGCCGGACCACCTCCCCCTGCGGACGTGCCCCCCGCGGCCCTGGCTGAGGCTCATCCGCTGGGGCTTATGCCGAGCCAGAATCGTCCACCGGGAGCTGCGCACGCCTCGGTGGCCCCAGGGCCAGGAAAGGCAGGGACTCCCTGCACCCCTGTGAGGACCTTGGGGACGTGAGTTGGGACACAGGAAGGACGGCGGACAGGCGGGGACACGTGCGCGTTTTCGGCTGTTTGCATGGATCTCGTGAGTGTCTCGCAGGTGGTGCCCGCGCAGCCGAGCCTGGCCTGGCGGGGGATGGGCGGGCAGCGGCAGAGACTCAGGGAGGTGGCATCGGGGTTCCCGCGGCCCACCCAGGTGGAGGTGGGCAGGGGACGCATGCCGGCGAGAAGCCAGACGGGGTGACGGGCGTGTGGGGCGAATCGGGGAGCAGTGCCCTCGTTTCCAGCTCGGGGCGTGGAGGTGAGTCTGGACCCTGCCCGTGGGTTGTCCAGGATCTGCTCAGACACTCCGAGGGGGGCCCGGGAGGCCGGAAGCCACAGGAAGCCCAGCCTGTGCCGGCACCGTGTCCGGTACACACGGGGGCCGCCGCGCTCGCCGGCCCGAGGCTCCCTGCGAGGACGGGGGATGAGCGTGCCGCGGGGCTGGCGCCGAGGCCGAGGGCAGGCGCGGCGCCGGGTGGGGCACGCGGGGAAGGCCGCGGCCTCCTGCTTCCTGACGCGCAGGCGGGGGGTCTCCGTGCTGGCCTCTGGCCTCGGTGACTGCCCTCAGTGACGGCACCCATCTTCCTGCAAGAATCCCGACACGTCTGGTTGGGGGAAAGACCAGCACCGTGAGGGTGCGAAGCTCGGGTCCAGAGCTACTCCGGCCTCCCGCACGTCCCCCGCTGGCCGCGAGCCCAGGTCCATCGGCCGCCGTAGGGCTCCGTGGCCAGTCGGGGCGGGGGCGTCCTGGGGCTGTTCTGCCCCCGCGTGGACGCGGTTCTCTCTCGCCGAGCCTGCAGGGAGGCCGGGATGCGGCTGGAGGGCCGGCCCTGCTGCGGTCGGGGCTGACCTCACACCCACGGGGCAGACCCCACGGAGGGCCCCTGAGGTCTCAGCATGGATGGGGTGCTGCCTCCACTCCCGCGCCCCCCGCACCCCCAGACCTGCTGAGGAATTCGGTTTGCTCCGCTGACGGGAGCGGATTCCCTGCGTCTGCTTGTTTCTCCTGAAAGAAAGCTTCTGCTTGGTTCTAATGAGTAGCTTTTCCTAAAGAGAAACAGTAACACCAGCGGAAACGTAAGTGCGTTCTGTAAACTTGTGATCACACGTGTCAAACACCGGGCAGCGTTTTCCGTCCAACATAGACGCGGTGGGAAATAACACGGCGCGGCACCGGGAACGGCGTTCCCTCTGACAGAAGTTAATTCTGAACTAAGTATTCCCGGGAAGAAAAGCGGGGAAAACATTTTTACATGTCTGTCATTTGTCCTCGGAGGACACAAAACAAATATGTGTTCTAACGCGTGACACCGCATTATTCCGGTGGCCTCGGGCTATGTGCCGTTTCCGGCCGGCGGAACCGGAGAAGCAAGCCGTTCTGCATTAAGGGGAACACACGGTCCCGGCTAATCGCAGCCACGCAGGAATCCGAGGCCGCCCGCGGAGGAAAGGGCGCGGGGAGCCGGGGAGGGGGAGGCCGGGGCAGCGGGCGCCGGGCCCCCACCATAGAGCACGTGCGCGGACGCTCTGTGGCCGGAGGCTCAGTTCGGAGCTGCTCGAGATTTCCCGGAGCTGTTTGCACGCCGAAGGGGAGCCCCTTGGAAGGCCCGGGGAGCTGTCCCAGCGAGTCCTCCTCGGCGAGGTCCCCGCCCAGAACACTCCGTGCAGCGAGGTCCCGAGAAGCCTGCGGCGCCCTCAGAACAGAAGCCCCCGAGTGGGTCGCGGTGGAGGGGACAGGCTGGCGGACACTGTCAAGCCCCCCACCCCAGGGGAAGCGAGCACCACAGCCAGCGTGTGACATTCGGGGACATTCAGGACAGCAGGCTCTGGAAGGGCCTTTCCAGAGGAGCACGGTGCTGACCCTCCTGGGATCACCCGTCCTGACTGGCGCCTCGCCTCCGCCAGCGCCCCTTCCTCGGCTACACCTCAGGCCTCTCCCCTCCGTCCTGGCCTCACGCGTCCCCACGCCGGGTCTGACCCAACGGCTCGCCCACACCTGCACTTCCCGGGGGGAAGCGGCATGGCCCAGAGGGCGGGGAGCTGTGGCCGGGGGGGGCGGTGACACTAATTCTCCCAATCCAGCTGGGAGGTCTCCTCTCTTTTCTCCAGGAAGGCACCCCCATCCCTGGCCCTGGGGCCATGCGCCGGGCTCTCTAAGCCCAGAGCCCCTAATGTCATCTTGGGGAGACTCCGGGACCTTCCTGCTGCAGGTCCAGCACAGGCCCCTCAGCCTGTCCTCACAAGCCTCCAGACCCGCTCCCCCAGTCCACTCCAGGACGGAGGGGCCTGTCCTTTCAGGGAGGGGGGACCAGCTCGCCGGGCACAGCCAGCCCCTCTCGGCCCATCGCTGGGGAGCCTGGAAGTGCACCAGTCCCACAGGTGGTTTGGGACTGAAGGGCATCCAGGCCAGAGACCCCCTGCCCCGTTCCATCCCACCCTGTCCGGGGGCCCAGCAGCCTTCCCAGATTGTCCGCGGGGGCCCCTGGGTCACTGGGGGTTATCAGGCCGGGAGCAGGCGCCCGGAGCGTTCTGGACTCTGTCTCCCCCCATCTTCTTCCCCGGGGCTTTCCACCAGCCCTTACCCCGACCCCAGGAAGTGACCCTGGACGCCCCGGCCCTCACGGGTCCCACTCGTGTCCCACACGGGTTCCACGCGGGTTCCCGCGGGGACAGCGTCGCTCGCCCTCTCCCTGCCCCTCCCGCGCACACTCACACAGCTCGAGAATGGGTCCAGCCGCAAGCTGGCCGTGGCCCTGGCACCACTCAGCTTTCTGGCCCGGAGGGGAGAGGACACGGTGCTCTGGCCTCAGCTCCGTCCAAATGGGGCATGGGAGCCTCCCCCGGAAGTGCCCACGGGGCTCGGGGCGGGACAGCAGGGACCCGCGGCCAGCGGGTGGAGGGTCTGCGCGCTGCCTTCCCGCTCTCCTCCGCTGAACCCTCCAGGACCCCTCAGAGGGGCACCCGCAGACGCACCATGGGTGTGCACACCGCACACGGGCTCTGTGACACACACGCGCGCACACACTCACACACTCTGCCCTTCTAAAGGAGACACAGCAGGTGCCTGCGAGCTCTCCCCTGCTTGAGGGCTGTCCTGCCTCCTGGGGTGGCTGTGTCCCCGGACGTCCCCGCGGACAGAGTGGGCAGTTAATGTGAGGCGGGGCTCTGAGCGCAGCGTCCCCAGAGTTTCCTGGAGAGGCCGTGACTCACCAGCGCGGCTCCTAAGAACACGTTTTACCATGAGGCTTTAAAACAGAGTCGCCCCTGTCTGTAGGGCATGGAGACCAGAGTCCCTCGGGCTGGCCCTCGCCCAGTGTGGACAGGTGGGGTGCGGGAGGCCAGATTACGTATTAGCCGGGCAACGTGGGGCCTCTGAAGCAGCCTTTTATGAGTCTGGAGGCTCCCAGTTCAGCCCAGCGCGCCTGCTCTGTGGGTTAACGCGCTCACCTATAAATAACGGTGGTGACAGGTCCCCTGTCAGCAGCACTGATGGACGGTCCCTTCTCCCGCCATTACAGCCTTGTGACTATGGGAAAATTAATTTAAGTGGTAGTTAATTTCTAATGAATTCCACTCAAGCGGTTAATGTGGTCCTCGGTGTTATGGTAACCTTCATGGATCATTGCATTATGTAAATAAATTCTACTTTATGCTGGTTTATTAAAAAAAGAGAGTGAGATTGGGGAGTCTGACTGAATCCTGTTTGCACACACATGCAGCGCACTCTCGGCAGGGGGCCCCTAAACGGGGAAGAAATGAAAGATCCATCACGAGTTTTCCGGAATGCCGAGCTGCTCACTTCGGCTGCCCCGCCCGTCCACGGCTCGGGACGAATATCCCCAAAGCCGCTTTGTTGTGGCACAATGAGAAAGAGGGGCGTTTCTGCCTTAAAGTCCGTGCGAAATTCAGAGCCGTCTGGAAAGAGTGTGTTCCCTGAAAGTGCGTCTGAGGACAAGGCCGGGGCAGGGTGCCGCACAGGGACGGGGCGGTCCCCGGGGTCTGCGGCTCCGCGGGCCTCAGGGCGGGCGGGCCAGCTGTGTCCTCACCGTTGGGGGCCGTGAGGCTGGGCTCACGGGCCAACCCCCAGGGCCGGTGTGTGCAGGTAGCTCTGAATGACCGACTCGGCCCAGGGTCCCCCGTGTGGGCTCCCGAGCTCAGCGGCCGCGGCGGCACAGCACACGGGGTCTCTCACGGCTGTGGTGGCTGGAGGTCGGGGGTCAGCGTGCCCGTGCCGGCAGATCTGGCTCCTCTTCCTCCCCCGGGGCAGCGGGCACCTTCTGGGGGTCTCTCCGGGAGAGGGCGCTAATCATCTACGGCGAGCCACCTCCCCGGGCGCCCCCTCCATGTGCGTCACGCTGGCCGGGCTCCAGCTCGCGAGTCAGGGGGACGCAGACGCTCCGTGCTCTGGCTGGTCGCACGGCCGGGGCTGGCTGGGCTCACCGTCCTCCACACGGTGGCCGGCACGCGGTGGCCCCTGGTGGAGAGACTCGCACCGGGCTCCTTGGGCATCTCGCCCTGACGCGGCCTCTCCGCGGGGGCACCTCCAGGGGCGCCCAGAGTGAGGGCCCCGGGAGGACCGGCAGGCGCTGGGTCGCATCGGCCCGCCAGGAGGGGGCTCCCTCGTGTCCGACCCGGCCTGCAGAGCCGCCGGGACTAGATCTGCGGTGAGTGGGAGCCAGCCAGCCTCCAGGGCCCGGGCCGCAGCCGGCACAGACTCCGTTCTCCAAAGAGCCGACAGGAGATTGGCTAGGCAGTGGGCTCTCAGGATTTTGGGGCCGGTGGGTCTGGCTCTGCCGAGCAGGTGGGCAGGCTGGACGTTCAGGTGAGAGTTGGCGTTGCAGGTGTGAGTCTGGTTCACAGGGCAGCAGGCTGGAACCTCAGACTGAGTGACTCTGCCGCCGTCGTAAGGCCGAGTCTCAGGCAAAGCTGATGACCTTCAACTGATTGGGTGAGGCCCACCCACACCGCGGGGGGTCATCTGGTTTCCTCAGAGTCTACTGATTTGAGTGCTGATCGCACGTACCGAGGGCCCGCGGAGCAGCGTCAAGCCTGCCGGGGGCCGTCACCTGATGCCGCTGCTTTCTCTGCTGCGACCAGTCGTCCGCGCTCATCACGGTGTCAGCGGGCTCCCACAGCAGAGCTGGCTGCAGGCGCTGCGTGGGGCCCTTCCCTGCCGCGGCTTTTCCTAGAGAGTACCTCGGACATGACCCCCCAGAGCCTGCAGAGCCCCTCGGTCACTGGCGCGGCCGGCAGCTCCCTCAGGCTCCAGTCCTGCTGAGGACAGACTCTGGCCTCTGTCGGCGGGCACCGGGCCCTTGCCGGCCTCCTTGCCTTAGACAGGCTGCTCTGTGTCTGTCTCCTCCCCGGCGGCCCGCCCACCGGGGTCACCCCAGGGACGGGCAGGACGGATGTCCCCTGCGCCGCACGGCCAGACGGCTTCTCCTAGGACCTGCGCTCTGCTTGCGGTCCACTGGGATGCGGGGCTCCGTCCCCCAGGCAGCCCTGGAAGTCGTGCCCTGCGTCTGCCCTGCGGGGACCTGGACAGCGGCCTACAGCGGGGGACTAACGGCATCCAGCCGCCGGGCGTTTGCACGGCTCGCGGGGCCGCCCCCGGGCAGGTGGGCTGCACGACGGTCTGCAGGTGGGCAGAAAGGCCCTGCCGGCCGCTGACACTGCGAGCTCTCCAGTGGCCGCACACGCCGGTCCCAGAAACGGGGACGGCCACAGTGCGGGCGTCCCCATCAGAACGCTGGGGATTGGGTCAGCTTCCCCAGGGCCTGGCAGCGGGGAGCGGGCTCACTGCGCGCTTCCCCTCAATGAAGACCTCGGGAGCCGACAGCTCACACTAATAGGCCCCAAAGCCCCCTGCCCAGAGCAGGAGGTGGTGGGAGAGAGGGCCCTCCTGTCCTTCGGTACAGCGTGTGACTCTGGGTCCCCGGGGTCATGGGTTTGAGCCCCACGTTGGGCATGGAGCCTACTGAGAAAAGCACAGCGTCCGCAGGTGGGACAGGGCGCGTGTGCACCGAGTGGCAGAGGGCCCCAGCCTCACCTGTGCTCCTCCGCCCGGCTTCCCCCCCTCTGCAGCTGTGACGTCGCTCAGCACGTCAGGTGGGGCCGGGCGGAGGGACACATGTGTTATCTGTGAGGCTGCTGTTCCATCCCCGCACAGGGGCCAGGAGCCCGCACTCTCCTCCCGCGGCCCGCACCGGAGCGCGTTCTCTGCGTAACTTCTGCAGATCCGATGGGCAAGCGCTTGCTTCGTTTCTCCTTGCTTCTCACTTCCTTGATTCCTGTGAGATCCCTGCCATCCGCGTGGATTTTCTTGCACTCTCCCTGTTCACGCCTTCTGTCCGTTTCTCTGCCGGCTTCTTGGACCTTAAGTGTGGGCAATGCCTTCTGCGTGCCTGTGATCGCCCCTGGGGGTCACCGTCCGCGGTGGGGACTCCCTCCCAGACCGTCTTATTCTGCAGAACGTGCTGGATGGAAACCTCTCCCCGCGTCCCAGAGGGTCTGCTGAGGCCCCGGTGGACTGTCCATGCATTTTCAGGAGAGACCGTGGACCCCCCCTCCAGGCCCCCGCTCCCTGAGGCGGTGCTTGTCGGAGGGCAGGGCAGGGGGATGGACGGGACCCTGAGCCCCAGCGCCGAGAGAGCCGCCCCAAGTGTGAGACGGTGTCTCCGGGACTTGGGAAGCTCGGCCCCATTGCCGGCTTCCCCTGGGGGGACAGAGGGCCGAGGCGATGGCGTGTCCTGTCCATGGCAGGAGGGAGGGGGTCTGATTTTCCCTCCGTCCTGACCAGGAGCAGAGGCCGCACGGGGCGTCGGGCGTGGAGATCTGGCTCCTGAGCAGACGGAACCTGCCGCGGTGTTGACAAGCGGCGCGGGGAACACGGATCCGTCGTCCACCGTCCAGCCTCCGGGGCCAAGTGGCCGCTTTCGGGGCTGGCCCCTCATGGCCCGGGAGTGCGGGCTTTCACCCGCTAACGTGGGCCTGCCGGGTTTCTTCTCTTCGGACTTGTGCAGTCTGGACCTAGCTGAGGAGGAGGTCTGCCTACCCCAAGTTTATGCAAATAATTTCCCACCATTGTCCTCGCCGTGTGCTTGGCTTCTTCGTGACCTGTGGAAAGCTTGCTGCACGTGGGGGGTGTTCCCGGGGTACCCGTGGTCCCGAGCCGCTGACCGCGTTCTTCACGCTTTCCTTCTTCTGAGGCGCCCGGTCCTTCCAGGTGAAGGTTCCCTGGACTCCTCTCCCCGACCCTTCTCAGTCCCGCGCCGTGTGTGAGCCGTTCGACCTTCTCAGTGTGTTTTCACATCTGCGAGCGAACCTCCCTTCACGTTTGTGATGGGACGGGCACCCTGGCTGTCTGCCCATTTCTTCTTCCCGGGGCCGAAGCTGCTTGGAGGCTGTCACTCCCATCAGCGCTCCTGCTGGGGCCTTGGTGGCTTTGCATGAGAGAAGAGGGGGCCAGCGCTCCCCGGGAGCGGAGCCTGAGATGGGCAGAGGGGAGCGTGTGATCTGGGATGAGATTCCAGCAAGCAGAAGGGACGTGAGGGGAGCAGGGGAGAGGAGGGGAGGGGGGGCTGGGGAGAGGAGGGGAGGGGAGGAGGGGAGGGGAGCAGGGGAGAGGCACCGGAGAATCTGGCTACACACGGGTCATCGCACTCGTCGGCACCTGCTGCTACCAGACATTAAATTCTGGACATCGTGGGGCACCTGGGGGGCTCAGTCGGTGAAGTGTCCGACTCTCGATTCCCGCTCAGGTCATGATCTCAGGGTCATGGGATCAAGCCCCTTGTCGGGCTCTGCACTCGGCACAGAGTCTGCTTGTCCCTCTCCCTCGGTTCCTCCCCCTGCTCTGTCACAAATAAATAAATAAATAAAATCTTTAAAAAATTTCTGGCATTGATAATGTGCATCTTGTTCCTTTCTCCTGGATCAGAATAGCTAGACATTGGTCTGTCTTGTTGCTCCTTTCGAAGACCCAGCCTTCAGGTTCTTTCATTTTTCCTATTACTACTCTGTTTTTTATAGTTTGGATTTTGCTCTCCATTTTCTAGTTTCTCTGGGTAGAAGACAAGACCATTGTTTCAAGTCCTTTTGCCTTTTCCAATATAAGCATTCAGTGCTATAAATTTTCCTGTAAGTATCGCTTTTTAATGGCTTTCCACACCAGTTGATATGTTATTTCCCACCTTGCTCAAGTATTTTCTATTCTTCCTTTTGAATTCTTTGGCAGGTGGTTTATTTAGAATTGTGTTTTTTAATTTCCAATTATTTGAGCGATTTCCCAGATGTCTTCATTATTAAATCTTAGATTAATACCACTGTGGTCAGAACGTATTTCCTATGACTTAAATCCTTTGCAATACATTGAGACTCATCTTAGGGTCCAGAATAGGGTCAACTTTGGTGCACATTCCCTATGAACCTAAAAAAGACGCCTCTTCTGCAGATGTGCGGGGGAATGTTTCCTAAATAACGATTAGATTAAATTGGTTGATAGTGTCGTTCAAATCTTCTGCATCCTTAATATTTTCTGCGACTTTTCCTACCAATTATTGAAAGAGAAGTATTGATATCTCCAATCATGATTTTTATTTCTGTTTCTCCTTGTAGTTCTATGAATTTTTGCTTTCTGTATTTTGAAGCTCTGTTTTAAACGCATAGCGATTTAATATTGTCATCTGTTCTTGATTGATTAACCCATCTATGGTTATACCTGGTAAGGTTTGGTGATCAAATCTACTTGGACCAACATTAGTATATCCTCTCCAGCTTTCTTTTGATTATTGTCTGAATGATATTTCTTCTGTCATTTATCCTGTCACTTACAGACTGCATATAGTTGAGTCTTGCTTTTTCTAAGATTTATTTTAGAGAGAGAGAGAGCATGAGAGAGCAGGAGGAGGGGCAGAGAGAGGGGGGGAGAGAGAATCTTGAGCAGACTCCCCGTCGAGCGTGGAGCCCAACATGGGGTTCGATCCCAGGACCCTGAGATCCTGACCCTAGCCGAAATCCAGAGTCGGTTGCTCAACCAACTGAGCCACCCGGGCGCCCCAGGTCTTGCTTTTCCTACCGTCTGACACTGTCTGCTATTCGACCAGGACACTTGCACATGTACGCTGCGATTACCAGTAAGGCTGACTTTAAATCTACGGTCTCATCTTTCATTTCCTATTTATCATATCAATACATTGTTCCCTTTTCCTCTTTTGGTATTCTTATTTTAAATTAATTATTTTAATATTGCATAATTTCTCCATTGTTGGCTTATTCCACTTATCTTTTTATTTGCTTGGTGGCTGGTCTAGTGTGTAGGGCGCACACCGTGACGTCACCGTTCGCCTTATGTAACGTTCGCAAGAACCTCGTGAACGTCTGCTCCCATCCTTGTGCCCTCCCACTGCAGTCCTGTGGATGCCACGAGCACCACGACACTTTGCCATTACTGTTTCTTTAAAGGGTTCTTTCAAAAGGATATTTAAATGAGGAAAAAATGTCTTTTATATTCACCCAAGCAGTTGTTGTTTCTGGCTCGAGTGGAGTCGTCCCTTTACATAGGTCTGTGTTGCCGTGTGAATGAGCCGTTGAAAGAGCTGTTCCCAGCTCTTGTCTTTCACCTTCAGTTTTGAGAGGTTCTGCCTGGACACAGATTTCAGGATTGCAGCTGCACCCAGCGCCTTGAAGAGGTTTTATCGTCTTCTGGGCCGCACAGTCTCTGAGAAGTGTGCGGCTGTTTTTGTCCCTCTCTGAGGAATGAGTCTCGTTTCTCTGTCAGCATTTTAGAGGTTTTCTCTTTATCTGATATTTAGCAATTCGATAATGATACATTATTATACGGCTTTCTTTATATTCCTCCTGATTCAGGTTTGCTAAGCTTCTTGGATATGTGGATTTAGTGTTTTCATCAAATATGGAAACATTTTGCCCATTATTTCTTCAACTGCTGTTTTTCTCCACTCTCCCCCAGGAAGAATGTTGGATATGGTCCCGCAGGTCACTGAGTTCCTTTTTTTTTTGTCTGTATTTATTTGATCTTTATTTGCTATCTAGAAATTCCATTGGGGAATTTTTTCGCAAGTTCAATGGAAGCGAAGTTCTGTGATTTTACAAGCACACGTCACGAACCTGCCGCCCTAGCACACGGAACAGTTCCATCAGCAGAAAGCATCCCTTCAGGCCCCCTGGCAGCCAACCCTGGCTCCCTGCCCCCAGCTCCTAGCGGCAGGTGTCCTGTGCCCATAATTTGGACTTTTCCGTGATGTCACAGCATCGGAATCATAAAGTATGCAGCTTTCTGAGAGCAGGCTTCTGTCAGTCAGGGCGGTGGATCTGAGGTTCCTTCGTGTTTCCATTTGGGTCCCTTCTTTATTATTTGCTGCTGAGTGGTCCATCCTAAGAATGCACCACACTTGGCCGACCCATTGCCCCGACGAAGGACACGCAGGCTGTTTCCAGCTGGTTGTTTTGTTTTGCTTGTCTTAGTTATAAATAAAGCCACCATAAACATTCACATAAAGGTTTTACCGGGAACATCAGTTTTCATTGTTCTTGGACAAATACTCGAGGGGGCCACTAATAAATGAATCATTGAACTTGATGACAAATGGCTAAGCCGAGTCCAACGTGGCCGCGTCACCTTCAGTGAGAGTTACCATCACTGCAGCATCTCGGTTTTTCCATTTTGCAACCATTCTGTTAAGTACGTAATTTTGTTGTGAAGTTGATTTGCTTTTCACTAAAATCCAGTGTTAAACATTTTTATGTGCTTATGTTCCATCGGTGTGTGTTCCTTTGTGAGATATCTTTTGCCCACTTTTAACTGGGTTTGTGGTTTCCTCATTACTGAGTTCTGAGATTTCCTTATATAATCTAGATCTACTCCTTTATCAGAAATGTGTCCTGCAAATATTTTCTCCCAGTTTTTGGTTGTTTCATTTACTTAACAGGATCTTTTGAAGAGAAGATGAGAAGTTTGATGAAAGTATCTTGAGGATGTAACTTTGGTGCAATCTATTTTATGAAGGTTTTCTTTCATGGGTCATGTTTTTGCTATTATATCTACTAATCTGTAGATCCCAAAGTCACCTGTATTTTCTATGTTTTCTAGAGAAGATTTTATAGTATTAGGTTTTACATTTAGGTCTATGATCTATTTTTAATCTTAGTATATGGTGAAACTTATTTTGTGTATATGGAAATTCAATTTTCTAGCACCATATGTACAAGTCTACTCTTTCTTCACTGAATCGCCCTTAATCCTGTTTTGAAAATCACTTGAGCACGGACGTGTGGGTCCATCTCCGACCCCTCCACTCTCTTCTCTTCTGTGTTCTTTGTGAAACTGGTACTAGTGTCGTGGTTACCATGGATTCATCGCAAGCTTTGAAATCAGAGCAGGCTTCCTTCAACATTTCTTTGCATTTCCAAAATTTTGGCTTTTTTGCATACTTCGCCTCTCCATATAAAATTTTGAATAACCGTGGCATTTTGTACAAAAATTTTGCTGGGATTTTTATTGGGATTACATTGAGTTTGTAGATCAGTTTGGAGAGAATTGACAATATCAAATATTCTAATCCACAAACATGGTATAGCTTAATATTTAGATCTTACTCAAATTCTTTCAACAGTGTTTTATAATTTTAAGTATATAGAATGTGTATAAATTTTGTTAGATTGGTATCTAAACATTCCTGGTTTCTTCAGTGCTATTATAAATAGTACCTTTTATCTCAATTTCTATCTGTTCAAGGCTAGCACTTACGAAGATCCTTCTCACTGTGCGGATAATAGGAAAACCATGAAACATTTCTGGTGGGTTGTGGTCATTGTGAAGTCAAATCCCAGGGTAAGACAGGAACTACTGTAATGACCTAAACGAGGAGCTGGAGCACATTTTCTGCAAATGTAACTCAACTTGTATTTTTAGGATTTTCGGGCCATACGGTCTTTAAGCAACTGTTTGCCCAGTAGAAAACGCAGACAGCACCTACGTGCACGAGCACAGCCGGACGAGTTTGCCTGCTGCCTCCTGGCCGAGACGAAGTTTGCTGTCACACAGGAGTGTCTGGGCTGTAAATGTGGTCCATCCAGACGCTGCCAAGTACCTGAGCCGTGAAGAGGGTTTGCTCAGCACGCAGGCGGTCACCTCGGATCAAAGAGAGACTAATAATCCCAGGAGTCACGAACGCTTTAAAAACCTGTCAACGCCCTATTTGAATTCAATTGTTCATGATTATTATAATAATTCATGATTATTCGCTTGTCAATTACGGTCACATGTTCCTGTGGACTTGGGCCCATGGCTTCGGTCCACCCATTCCTGCCTGTCCTTCGAGTATCTCAAGCCACTTACCTGGATACACAACATCAACAAATATTTGCAGAGACAGACGCTCACGAGGGCAAGTAAAGACCGCGCACTTACCTGTCGAGGAGAAAACAACTGAAAAGTAAGGTGTGTGTGGCGTGTGTGTTTGTGCGTGCGTCCTGGACCAGGGCAGCATCGGACTTGTCCCCCACGCAGGACGTGGCTGCATTCCCATGGACAGGACCCGTCGGCTAACTCTGCAGAACCAAGCTGTGGGCTTAGCCTGATAGGAGGAGCCTGTTCCAGCCAAGAGGAGAGGACAAAAGGCTGTCTGTTCATAAGGACACATGGCCAGGTCACTGCCCTGTGAGTCCACATGCCTTTGCGGAGTGCCTCCTACAGACCAGGCCTGTAGCAGACTGAGAGCAGGGCAGAAACAGGGTCCCCAGCCCAGGCCTTCGGTTCCCGGACGGTCCCAGTGGGGAGGGCTGGGTAGTCTTGGCCCCCGTGGGGGAACCCTGGCCATGTCTGCAGATCTTCCGGTTTGTACGACCGGTACGAGGGTGCTCCTGGCACCCCGGGGGAGGGGGCCAAGGATGCTGCACCGTACAGTGCCCCGGACAGCCGGGCACAGAGACGAATCTGTCCTGAGGGCCAGCAGTGGTGAGGGGGAGAAACTGCTCAGTGTCACAGACCTCCCCTGCAGTCGTTGTGGACTGAAACCCAGACGTGTACTTACCACCCTTAGAGCCCCCGCGCTCACCACAGGTTAATTCAAACGAAACACAGCACGCTGCAAACGCGTTACAGTCTCTGCGAGGCCGGGCCGCACCTAACCTGGGGCAGGGACCCCCGAAGCACTGGAAGCAATGAGGAGGAAAGAAGGTCCTTACTCCTGCAGAACTAGCGGAATCCCGCCGTCTCCCAGGATAAAGTGCTCCCGGGAAAGGCATTTGCTTCTTTTCCTTCTCCTTCTAAGCTGCCTCCTGGGCTCTGGGTTGGGGACCTGGGCACCAGAGTCAGGGCCCCCGAGGCCAGGACTACACGCGCAGTGCCTAAGCACGGCTCACGGAACTGCCCGTGTGCGGCTGTGGGGCATCGAGCTTTCCACGTGCACGATGCCGCTGGGCTCCCCCAGCCTGCCAGGGCCCCTCGCTGGCGCCGCCCCTGCATCTCACCCTCCCTGGTCCTGCGGGTCTCAGCTTGGACCCCACCTCCCAGGGACAGCATGGCTGGGGAACGCCTTCACTGGGCTCTGCACACGCTGCTCACTGACACTCACCAGCCTGTACGGCCATCCCAGCCAGTGTGACCCGTTCCAGCCGCGGCCTGGACAGGAAGGCCGCCGGAGACGGCCGCTGTGCGGACCTCAGACCGTGTGGGTGAGGCAGCCAGACCTGAGACAGGGGACCCAGCCACACCTGCGCCACTGGTTCCAGGCCACACGGCTGCAGAGGGAACCAGAGCTGCACCGCTCAGCGCATGCACACGGCACACACAGGTGGAAACACGCGCACCTGCCACACACACATGCATGTTCGCGTCTCACCACGGGTGACAAACACGTCTAACTGATAACTGGAATACCTCTGCGTACGGAAAGTTGAATTGGCCTTGACTTAAAAGCTGCTTTCAAGGCTTTCCCACTTATCCTCGAGACAGGAATGCCGGAAAAAGGAATGTGCAGTCCCGTGAGAGCAGCAGGCCCGCGGAACGCAGAGGGGGCTGAGCTGGGCCTCGCAGGACTGTCCTCCCCAAGAGATCCGGTTCTTTCTCACCAGGTTGCATTCTGACCTGGGGTGAAGACCAGCTCTCCCTCCGTCTTCCTTCTGCCCTCCAGCCGGAGCACACAGTTTGCACGGAGGATAGAAACGATGCATTCCCCATTTGGGGCCCAGGGAGGGGACGGGGCTGCTACAGGAGGCGTAGAGTCAAGAAGACTTGAGGGTCGACAAAGATCACTCAGAGTTTACATTTTATTTTTCTTTCCAAGGGTGGTACCATTCCTCAGCCAGGGATGTGGTGGTGCCCGCACTTCAGCGACCGGGCTACATTTGTCTCTGTTTGTGCTTCGGGTTCGTTTTGCAGTAGATGAACCAGCGCCCGCGCCTCTTCACCCGGTAACAGTCCCTGCAGCGTTCCTTGATGACGCCCTTGGTCTTGAACCCCAGGGCGAGCTGTAGGCCCGGCAGCCGCAGGCCGGACAGCAGGCCGCCAGGCAGCCCCGCGGGGCCCCACGGCCTGGGCTTCGCACCAGCGGCACCAGCAGCACGAAGAGGTCGGGACAGGAGAGTGGAGAGCGCGCGGGGCATGGGCGGGGGAGGCCTCCCACGGAGCAGAGGGCTCAGGGCGGATGCCAGCATCTTCGTCACCAGCACGGATGCCATGCTGCGGCCGAATCTACGCGGGACCGGAGAGCAATCAATGCTTACGGCCTCTGCACACCAGGAAGAGCTTTGCCAGCGGGCTCCACCCGCAGCCCCTAACCCCAACCCCGCGAGCCCCCGCCCCCCGCCCCCCGCCCCCCGCCCCCCGCCCGCACTTAGGTCCCCGCTCCACCCCGCCCCCTAAGCCCAACCCCGGGAACCCCCGACTCCCCTCCCGCACTCAGGCCCCCGCTCCACCCCCGCCCCGCCCCCAACCCCGCTCCACCCCCGCCCCCCGCCCGCACTCTGCACCCCCGGCCCCCGGCGGTCTCCGAGGGCCCCGGACGTGCCCGCCGGCAGGGGACAGCACGTAGGCGGCCCTTCTCGGCCGCGGGGTCCGGGCCACGGAGGGCCTGCGGCTGTGGCCCACTCAGGGACCCCCGAGCTCCCATACTAGCCGCCTTCCCGGCCTCCGGCCCCTCGCGACTCCTGACACCCCTAACCTGAGAAGAAGGCGACCGCGACCACCGGCAGCGCGCCTCGCATGCGCCTGCGCAATGGGGCGGGGACGCCGCCGCCCGGAGCGTGCGCCAGAAAGAAAGATGGCGGCAGGATCACGTGGCCGTCCTGTAGGTGCCGGGCGCAGAGGCGGAGTCACCGGAGAGCCCGGGACCTCCGCCTGGGACGCCCTGCCGCCTCGGGCTCCTAACGTCTTGGAGAGTGCCGAAGTGGGAACGGAAGTAGATGTTTAGAATGCAAAAGAAATCACAACCTGGACATTTTTAGAAAACAGACGAATACCAGAGTCAAAACCTGGAAGAACCCACTGTTGGTATAAAGTGGATTTCCTGGGAGAAAGCAGGCAAGGCTCAGGGAAGCCGTCGTCCTAACTAGTTGCAGTTAAGTACTTTCCCCTCCCGTCTCTCATTAGGAAACATTCCAACAAAAGCCGGAGGGCTCGGCGAGCTCGCGCGTACCCAGCAGCCGAGCCCATGATGGACTCAGTGCACCTGCCGCTCCGCGCACGGGCCGCGAGCCCACCCGTCTGCGGTCCGTGCGCGAGGGCGACCTGCAGACGGCGGGCCCTGGCAGCGCGTTCTGACACCTGCCGCGCGAGCTCCGGGCCTCCCATCACCTCGCCTCCCGGCGTCCAGGCGGTGCGGGCGCCCCAGCTCTGAGCCGACGCCCGGACCCACCGCCCTTGCGCATCTGGGCGCTCGCCCCGCGGCTGGCCCCCCGGACCCGGCTCTTAACGGGCCGGCCGTTCGGGGAGGGAAGCGCCGGGACCGCGAGCCGGGGTCAGCCCGGGTGCGCGCTCGAGCGGGCCGCCTGCGGGGCTGACGTGCATGCGGGACGACATCGGGCTTCACTGCTTGCGTCCCTGGAGCTGTGCTGCAGAAACCCCCAGGCGCGCTGTCCCCGCGGCCGCACAGAAGCGCGCCCTGCGCCCCGTGAGCGGACTCAGTGCGCGCTGGGCCAGGCCCTGCACTAATAGAACATTCGCTCTGGAACCCCCGTGATTATCAACTACCATCGAAGGTGAACAGTGCACCTTCATTTCCCATCCTCCCCTGTCCCACCCCAAGTAGGAATCGCCCAACAGCTGCGAAATGCTAAAGTTGCGCGTAAAATTTCCCGCGCTTTTCTGACAGCCCCAGCCCGGGCGCCGCCCCTGCCGGGAGGCTCCAGCCCGAGCGCACCGCGCGTGCGCAACTCCCACGGCGCTAGAGGTCGGGCCGCGAGGGCCCTGAGACAGCGTGCGCATGCGTCAGCGTGTCGGCGCGCCGGGTCAAGGGTCAGCCCACAAGATGGCGGCGGCCGTGACCTTCTGCCGGCTGCTGGGCCGGAGCGGCACGGCGGCGCTGAGCCTGCCCCGGGGCGCCAGGTGTTTTGGGGTGCGGACGTCGCCGACCGGGGAGAAGATTACGCACACCGGCCAGGTAACCGCTGCGGCGTGGAGGCCGCCCTCCATCTCGGCTCCCAGTGCGTCCGGTGCCCGCGGCCGGGGGACGCGCTGGCCGCCGGGCAGGCTTCCCGGAGAAGCGGCGGCTGCGCGCCGGGTCTCGCAGGTCCAGTCCCGGGCCGGCCCCGGTTCAGGTCCGAGCCGAGGTGTGTCGGCTCTCACGCTCTGACGCGCGGGGCGGTGAGGGCGCACGGGTCCTGCGCGTCTGCGGGCTCCCGAGCGAGCCTGCCGCCCGACTCGTGTCCGTGCCGTGCTCATAGCGCGCCGTAAGCGCTCGAGGGGCAGCCGGGGTCTGCACCTGCTCCGAAGCCGGGAGGGCGGTCGGGTACCCGCGTCCTCGCAGTGTCCCCCGCGGACGCTTTCATCTGCTGTTGGAGTCTGGGAGAGAAAATCTGGGGGGCCCTCCTCTGCCCGGATTTGTCTCTGCTCTTCTCAGCTCCACCTTGTACGTCCCCTCTCACGTTACTGCCCTTTCTCACCTTGGGCCTCTTGCCGAAATACGTCCCTGGTTACACAGCCGTACTTTGTCCGTCTTGTTTGGTCACGAGTGGCCAAAATGTTCAGAAAACGCACTTTCCTGTAATGTTTACTGTGGATGTTAAGTGACTTCTTTCAGAATTAGGCTGTAAAAATCATACGTGGTCTTTTTTTTTTTCCCCAGGTTTATGATGATACAGACTATCGGAAAATTCGGTTTGTGGGTCGTCAGAAAGAGGTAAGCAAGAGATCTAGTAAAAGAGAGGTATGTGTTCATAAACCTTTATAGAACCAACAAGAAACAAAAGTTAATATATAGACTTAAATTCTCAAATTATGAGCCCCCGAGAAGCTCTGGGATTCTGCATTTCTTTGAAATGCCTACATGTATGTATTTGTTTTGTTTTGTTTCCCTCTGAAATGTGTAAAATGACATCTTGTAAATGTAGTCTGGGTTTATGTATAAATGAGAGCGGTCTTTTTTTTTTTTTCTTTCATTTCTGTGCCTTATACTCCTGAGACCCTCAGATTAAAGGAAGTCACATCAACTTTTAAAAATTACTCTTTCAGTCACCTTTTTGGGGTATGCTTGTCATATTTCCTGCCAAACAGAGGAGGCTTTATTCTTACAGGGACTGACAGCCCTGAGCTGAAGCTGGCAGGAGGACTGTCCTACTCGGAGTGTGACAGGTCCCATACTGTGACTGTAGGAGAGAGGATGCTGATAGTGGTGTCCTCTGCCTACAGGAACCTGTGCACTTCCTAATTCCTCTCTTACCTGCGCTGCCAGACCCCCAGTCCTCGTGCACATTGGTTCTAGTGGTCTTCCACTTCTGATTCCTTTTGTCCTCCGTAGTCACCTTGCACCCCTCCTTCCCTCAGTCGTCCTTCTTATTACTTCTTAGCTGCCTGTAAGTTGTGCTTCCCCTCCCCTCTGATCTTGGTTACATTGTCCGTTAATTTCTCATTTTCTACTTCTGTTCCTGCCTTTTGGGGGACAAGGGCAGGGTGGTGGAGACAGAGTTCAGTGCCTCGGGCGGAGCGGACGGGTCCTGAAGCCTTGGGGTCGCTCTTGCGGCCTGGCCCCCAGCTCCCTAGCTCAGCAGTTCTGATGCGTTAGCAGGCACTGGGTCTGTCCGAAGCTCCTCTCTGCTAGAGACTGCGTGGCCTCTGGTTTCCGATGGCTTTTGCAGGGAGCAACGTAAAACCAACCAGCCAACCAGAATCAATTAGCAAAGCCAGTGCAGTGTGAACAGAGGAGACACAGCTGAAGGTGTCCCCTCACCCAGGTCTGGAACCCCTGCCCTGGCTCTGGATTTCTGTGGCCTTTTCCTGTTTGCCATGGTGCGTGTTCTGAGAGCACATCTGCAAGTCATAAAGGTGCACGGCATGTTTGTCAGTGAGGGCTCCTGCTCTGGCTTTCATTCTTATGACAAAAATTTTGCATTTAGTAGTATTTTAAAATTGTTTGGGTTTCCCAAAGACTTTTATGTGTACTGAAAACTTGGACCCAGAGTGCAGACGGCTCCCCTATGCCCGCCTCCTGCCAGGCAGCCTGTTGTGAGTAGCGTCTTGTTGCAGCTGATCACTTTGAACACCGAGTGGGTGTTGATGCGTTAGGGGCTCTGCAGCTTATGTCGGGGTCACTCTTCATGGTGTACAGTCTGTGGGCCGCGACGAACGCATGTCCCGTGCCCACCGTTACAGTGTCACAGAGAGTGGTTTCCCAGCCCTAAACATGTCTCGTGCTCCACCTGTTCATCCCTTCCTCCCCTCAACCTCCCACAACCACGGAGCTTGCTGTCTCTCTAGTTTTGGCTAGTTGTTTTGTAAGAAATCCACTGAATCTGAGCTGAATCTGAAGAACAAGGAGAGCAGGAAGCTAGGTAGCTGAGCTGGCCTTTGCGGAGAAAAATGGGAAGTGTCTGTGTGTTGGTCTTGGCCACACCTGGCCAGAGGCGCCTGATACAATTTGCAGCGTGTCTGCGAAGGAATCTGTGTGGGCCTGTGATGGGGTCTTCCCAAGAGGAGACACCCAGCTCCCGCCCCTCGAGGAGGGGACAGAAGCCAGGCCTGCCATGATCCTGGGTCTCCTCCACAAGGCAGAGGGCCAGAACTGAGCAGAAACTTGTCTGAAGTTACAGAAATAGTTTCACTGACTTTGTGGTCTTATACGTCAGACGAAACATACACGTTCTCTGTCCTCTAACGGAAGAGCTCACGCGGCCGGGTGACTGCAGTGCGGAATGGCGGCGACGGTGACAACAGTGAGAACAGCAGCAGTGCCGTCTCTGTCACTTGCAGCTGGGTGGACTCGTCTGGTCTGGAGCGTGGCTCCAGGCCGCTGTGTCTGACCGTGTCCGGATCTGTCCAGCCCCCCAAGCACTGCCTGCCCCAGTCGCTGACCTCACTGGGCTGAGGGCGCCGGGTCCGCGCGGACGAGCCGCTGGAGAACCCCCGCCCCGGGAAGCCATCAGCGAGCTTGCGCCTTATCGTGTTGCTGCTGGGTTACTATGACGGGGGCTGGCATCATCCGTGGGTATTAAAGATGCGCAATTAGGCAGAGAGCCCAGAACACTGGGAGGCTGAGGTCTGTTGAGTACGGCTCCCCACTGCCCTCCACTTTCTGCAGTGATGATGGGGTGGCGCTGCCCAGGTAGGGATGCCCTCGCTGGCTGTGGGGGCGGTGACCCTCAGTGCCTGGAGTGGGCGTCCATCCGAGGGAGGGTGCTCTGGACGTTTCCTGCCCATCTTAGAGCGCCCCGCCCCGACCCCCCGGCTGGTAGGCGAGTCTGGCTGCGACTTTCATCCGCCCGCTGGGCCCCTTTGTTCTTCAGTGGCAGCGTGGAGGTGCCAACCACCGCGGAGCTGAGGAGCGGTCCCCGTGGGGCCGGCGTCCACCTGATCTGCTGTGTTTGGCGCAGTAATGTGAAGCTTGCCCACCTCAGAAGGGTCTTGGACGTTGTGGATGCAAAGCCTGAGCTGCGGGCGCTGGGGGGGCGGAGCTTGCGGGCGGGGTGCGAGCCAGTGGCTCCAGGTCCCGCCCCGGAGTGCAGTGTCCTTCAGGGCTTGCTAGCCCTTAGCTCGTCTGGCCGTGCTTCTCCTGGGCCGTGGCAGAGCAGACCACCGGCCTGGCGAAGTGACTTCTCCGCCGAGGTGGCCCGCGCTCCCCGTGCAGACACTTTAGGAAACTTGTCGGGTGTTAGCCAGGATCGGGAGCACAGTGAGACCCTGAGCGTCTTTAATCCCCGGATGACTGCTCTTTGACACCGACACGTCCGCGTCCTGCCGTCCGGACCGTTGTGACGTGAAGGTGCACGTGTGTCCGCACACACACGTGCACACACACGCACGTCCGGAAGGTTCGAGAAGGCTGAACGAGCCAGTGGGACGCAGTGCTCCCAAGGGTCAGACGAGGGGGACCCGGGCGCTGAGCCTCAGGGTCTGTGCTTTCCTCCCTCCCTCTGGCGGCTCCCCGTGTCCACGCTTGTCCTCGCCCTCCGCAGCGGCCAGGTCGCCCAGAGCACCTGTGGGCACTGATGTACAAAAAGCCTAGGGGATATTTTTGAGCATTTTCTCCAAATATGTGTTAAAAATTGATTCAGATGAAAATCTAAGTTTTTCATCGTGGTTTAAAAATTATATACGTGTGCGTGTGCGTGTATGTTCAGCTGAGTATAGATGTCGGTGTTAGACATCTGAAAGTCTAAATAATTGGTTTGGGCTTTTACTTTATTTTAAATCTGTAATTTTCCACGAACAGGGTTAGCACCCTACAGAACGTTGGTTACTCAGTGAGGTTATCCTTCCTTTTTTATAGCTTTAATGCTATCTTGTATAGTCCTGTATTTTATGTCGTGCTTGTAATGGGTTTGATTTCAGTTTGATGTAAGGGAGTAAATTTTCCATGGGAACTGTCACTCCCAAAAACTTGAGTTAGAAAAAAATAACAGCCCACTGACAAATGAACTTACACTCTAAGTATCTTTATGCCCAAATCAGTTGGCCATCAAGAGATCAATAAGAAGGTGGTTTCATCTGTTACGTTAGTGACACGTAAAGGACAATCGTACAGCTGCTGGACGCCGAGGGCGTGTGCCGCCGTCTGCTGGAGTCCTGCCGTGCTGATGGCTGAGGTGTGCGCGCGGGGCGCCGTGACGCTCCTCTGCGCTCGTGCCCGCGGAAGGTCAGCTCATGCTCCTCCGGGCCTCACCTCGGTGACGGCGGCGACACCGAGCCCTGAGTTGTCACCTGGTCGGCTGCTGGGCGCGTGTTGGCTCTGGGGCTCTTCCTACGCCTGCGGTTGAACCGAATCCCGGGAACGAGACGCTCGTCACGGAAGGTCAGGGTGACCCTGGAGCTGAGTGACGGGGGCAGTCCTGTGTCAGTCTCAGGCGGCAGCGGCCGTTCCCACGGGAGATGGCGGTCGGTCTGACGGCCGCGATGGGGCCCGAAGGTTTGTTAGTGTGGCTTTCGTGACACGTCTGTCACTTAGGTAGACGCCGTCCTGTGTTCCGGCACGCGGCTCCGTCTGCACGGAGGGGAGCAGGACCCCGCCGCCTCCGCAGCCCGCCGTCAGGTGCGTGTAAGGGGAGCGGCGAGGCCGCGTGTGGGGCCGCTGTGCTCGGAGGAGCCTGTGGCACGGCCTCCCTGCCCGGCCGTGCTGCATGTGCGGCCCCTCGGCTCTGACGCAGCCTTGTGTCCCGGTAAGCTCCTGCCGAGTTTGTGGGAACAAAACTTCACACAATCAGAGTCTGTAATAATAATTACATTTTTCCAGAACATCCACGTTCTGTGGGTTTGGGACGTCACCCGCGTCGATGGCAGGCGAGGCCGTCTGTTTCCGTCGAAGAGTGAGGGGCTGGGCCGCTGGAGTGCGGGTCCTGTGGACGGAGTCCGCCGGCTTTAGAAAAACTGTTAACTGAGGCTGATTGTGCCTTTCTAACTTACTCCCAGGTTTTATTAAAATTCAGAGGTCCTGGCCACCCTTTATTTGTAAAGGTTGATCCCTGCCTGATCCTGTTTCCTTGTCTCCACTAAGGAGGGGCCTCTCCCTGTCGGTGGGGCTCCGGGCACGCGGGGCGGGCACTCAGCCGGGCCCCGGCGGCCAGGACCGACCCGCGTGGCAGTTCTCCCCGTCAGGTGCCCAGGATACCGAGGTTGGTACTCACCACGCAGGTGGTGGACGAGCCCGGGCGGCGCTTACTCTGCGTGTAGCCTCCGCCTCCCGTCCTGTCTGCACGTGGTGTCGCTCACCACGGTGGCTGTGAGGATGTCTGCCAGGAAGTGTGGCGGTCTGCTTCTGACGCATTCGTCCCATATTGTGCGCCGCAGTCAGATGACCTTCCAGCTTCTGGAGGCGGGTGACGTCCCAGATGTGGTCTTGCCGTTGTTTTCCACCCTGGGTGGGTTGACGATGATGCTGGGTCTCGAGGGGCCACAAGCGGGCTGCTCCTTGGGAGCCTGAGCGTGGGACACAAAGCTTTGCGGATGCCCGAGAGCGTGGTCGGAGCGTGACGGGCTGCCGCAGACGACTTCGCGGAGCACACACCGCCGGAGCGGGGAAATGCCTCGATGTCCCTCCTGGATTTGCGGGGCTCTCCGGGGCGCGAAGCTGCAGCCCACGGCCTGGGCTGGCCCCCCGCGGTGGGACATAGGAGTCGGCTCCGTAACTGGGCTGTGGGGCACGTTCGGGACCTTTCCCTCCACACGCACGTGCGCGCACACACACACGTACACGCTTCACTTTCGCAGCCTTGGGAGCTCTGTCTCCTTGGGGTTGGCCCGGGACGGCTGTGCGCGCCTGGCTCAGGGCGGGTCGGGTACGAGCCAGGCAGGTTGTTACGACGTGTGCGTGCGTATGCGCCTGTCCTGTGTGCTGCTGGAGAGCCGCAGCAGTCACAGATGAGAACATGCAAGAACGTACCGAATGTGCCTGTGCTGGTGGGACCTGCGAGGGGGGGGGGACGTTGTCTCCATAAACATAAATTCCGCGAAATTATCCAGCTTTTGTAATTGGCTACCTGAGTTTTTCTTTCCGTCTGTTCCAGGTGAATGAAAATTTTGCCATTGATTTGATAGCCGAGCAGCCCGTGAGTGAAGTTGGAAATCGTGTGATCGCGTGTGATGGCGGCGGGGGGGCTCTTGGCCACCCGAAAGTGTACATAAACCTGGTACTGTGTCACCTGTCCTCGCGGGCCTAGTCTGAGCTGTCCTGTTCCGCGCGGCGCGGCCCTTGCAGTGCTGGCTCTGACCGTTCCTCCAGACCACGTGGTCGGGACCCCATGACGGGTGCCCTTTCCACGGGGACACGCTTAGTGTTAGCAGCATGGACCATCCACTTCCCTTTCACACACGTGGGCTCGGTCTTCCTGGAACCTCACTGCGGAGTCTGTGCACCCACAGAGCCTTGGAGAGGGGAGGACCCGGGACGTTAGAGCAGGGGGCCGAGCGGGGGCCGAGGCTCAGGCCTGCTGCAGCGTGGACACAGGGGAGGGACGTCAGCAGCACCCCGACACCCCATCTGCTCGTGGCCTGAGCACGCCCGGACCGGACCCCAGCCTGGGGGGTGGCGGGCCTCTGCGCAGCGCCCCAGCTGCTCCAGTCCGTTGAGTTCTGGGCTCCGGGTGAAACCTCGGCCCTCCTGGGCTGGGAGAGTAGATGGGCACTGAGTGAAGGCCGGAAGATACGTCCTCGCGGTGCTCCGTTGGGATGACCACGTGTTCCGGGGCCGGAGCCGGGGTTCAGGCCTCCGCCCGCGGCTGCCAGCGAGTCGGGGTGGCGCAGTCTGACCCGGGCCCCGGTGCCGGGACGGTTCGCAGTTCCCTCGCGACCTCAGAGGGCTTAAGCCATGTGTGGTTGCGATTGTAGCCCAGGTTCTGTGCACGCTCTCCTGGCCGATGTCGGACGTGTTTAGACGGAAGCAGAACACGGCAATGTGAGCTCTTTGTTCTCGAATCTTGCAGGACAAGGAAACGAAGACGGGGACGTGTGGCTACTGCGGACTGCAGTTCCGACAGCACCATCACTAGCGCGGGCCGTGTGTGTGGCGGCGCCTCTTGCTGGGGCCGAATAAACAGTGTTGCGATCCCGGATGGCGAGCCACCTGCTTGTTTCCTTCCGAGAAGCGGCGTTGGGAAAGGAAGGTTCCCTTAGAGGCGCCGCCCGCAGCGGGATCATCCTCGGGGGCGCGTCCTGCGGCTCCGCGGCCCGTCCGTTACTGTGCGCGGCCGGGCGGGGTGGCCCCGGGCCGGGCGGGAGAAGAACTGCTCTGGTTCCGCAGACAGAACGGGGATTCATCAGGCTAAGGGCTCCCCCAGGGGCTGGCGCTGGGCTCAGGCCTCCGCGCTCTGACTGGAAGCATGTGCTTACCCCCTGCCCCGTTCCCCCCGCCACTCACCTGCAGTCACGCTTCCCTCTGTCCTCTTGTTTTGGGTGAAGTGCAGGATCTTTTTTTTTTTTTTTAAAGATTTTATTTATTTATTTGACAGAGAGAGAGATCATAAGTAGGCAGAGAGGCAGGCAGAGAGAGAGGGGGAAGCAGGCTCCCCGCTGAGCAGAGAGCCTGATGCGGGGCTTGATCCTAGGACCCTGAGATCATGACCTGAGCCGAAGGCAGAGCCTTAACCCACTGAGCCCCCCAGGCGCCCCTGAAGTGCAGGATCTGAAAGCCCGGAAGTATGTGTACTAGAGTCCCACGCCGGCCAGATCGAGGGCCGTCTGCGGAGTTCAGAGCAGTAAGGTCGCGGGAGAGTAACGGTGGGACTTCGGAGGGAAGGGGGAGGCTGGGTAGAGTGCCCGCGAGCCCTGACATGCAGTCCGTGGGGCCCAGGAGGAGGCAGCGGCGGGGCGACGCAAGGCGAGGAAGGGAGCAGAAGGAAAACCTGCACAGCGCGGGACATGCCCGCGTCCCAGCGAGACTGGAGAACACCCAGTTACGTGTGTTCTGATTCTAAAACGTGTGAGCTCCGAGCTGTAGGGTCTAAAGCAGAGAAACTACTTGAGCTTCCGGATGAGAGAACGGCTCACCTAACGGAGGTGTCATGAGAAGGACGGGCAACTTTGCAGTCCCGGGAGCTGCGGATCGTAGAGAGCATCACTAGCCTTGAACAGTCACCTGTCCCGAGGGGCTGCTCCGGGGACCCTTGTGGGGCCAGCCCAGGCCTCGGGGAAGGGGAGGCGGTGGGTGGGGCCTGCCGCGCGTGCGCACCGGTTCACATCTGGGCACACCTGGGGGCGCACAGTGGGTCCCCGTGAGGTTCTTCTGGCGGAAGTGTCTCTGAGCAAGCGTCAGAGGAGGGGCATAGGGTGGGGGAAAGGGCCCAGGGACCCCGGGGTCACGGGGTGGGTGTGGGGGGAGCTGGAAGGTGCCGGTGGTCTCGTCAGGGTGGAGCTCGAGCAGGATGAACACAGGAGGGACGTCACGCGGCCTCGGTGCCCAGTGGCCGCGGGGTCCTGTCTGAGCTGCACCCGGGTGGCGTGGCGCCCTCCGAGGGAGTGGACCTGACCAGCACTGCTCGGGACTGCGGGGGCTGGAGGGCAGCAGGCAGCCCGGATGCCCGTGGGAGGGCGCCCCCCTCCGGCCGAGCTGCGGGTTGCAGATGGGCCTTCTGTCCAGTTGGCCGAGATTCTAAACTTGCGTGCGTGTGGAGTTCTACCAGACGCTTTCTCCATTCGGTGGAGTGCGGTGCTTTTTTCCATTAAACATGTGACATGGTGAGTTACTCTGATTTTCTGGAGTGAAACCATTCCTTTGCCAGGAGAGGCCCCATGCGCTCCTGCTCTGGAATCCTTTCCTTCCTGTGGGGCCTCGTGTGGGACTTCTGCATCTACGTTTAGGCTGGGATGAGGCTGTGTAAGCATTTCCTTTTCTCTGTCCTGAGTCTTGGTGGCAGGATTGTACCCCCTGGAGCTGGGGAGCCCCCAGGTTCTCTGCTCTCCGGAAGAGAAGGGGAAGGGCTGTGACGACCGAGTGACGGGGGGGCTCAGGAGGGTCCCGTGGGCCTGGCGCCGGGCGGGAAGGTTTGATTTCCTGGGAGCTTCTAGAACATTCATGTTTCTCCTTGAGCCGGTTTTGGTGCCTTGGGTTCTTTTTCTCCATGTCCAGCCGTTTTACCTCGATTTTCACGGGTCTGGCGTAAAGCTGTTGAGAGTGCTTTCCTGAGATCTCGTCGGTGCTTCTCCATCTGCCGTGGCTTCCCCTCTGATGGGTTACGTGGGCCTCCTCGGGGTATTTCTCCTGGCCGCGTCTCACCAGAGGTTCCTCGACCGCTTAGCAGTATTCGGTTCGTCCATCTGTGGGGCTGTGTTTAACTTCTGTCCATTACCTTCGATTTCTGTGTTCTTGCTGTTTATTTTTGGGTCCTCCTAACTTCTCGAGGTGGAGGCCTTACTCTTTTACTTCTCGGCATTCCTCTTCTCATGGGTATTTAATGCTCTGAGGTTCACTCTGTCCTCTGCTTTGGCCACGCCCCCTTGTCTTTAGCCACACCCACACCGCCTGATTTCATTACGTTCAGTTTTAAGTATAAGCGTGTATTTATTAGTGGCCAAGTAGATGGGACTATGCTGCTCTTAGTAATTTGTATCCTAATCTGAGAACGTGCTGTGTGTGATTCCGTCCTTTGGAATCTGTCGGTTGGGACTTTGACGGTCCACTGCGTGGCTGGCAGGGGCCGGCGCCCTCGGGTGGGTGCACTGTGGCCCCGGGGGGAGCCACGGAGGCCCCCGGATGTGGGCTGGGGTGCTCCTCCACCACAGTCTCTCTCTTCTTTCTTGTTTCCCTTTTTAAAGAAGGACGTCTGGGGCTCTGCTGTTGGTTGCCTCAGACTTAAAATGATCTCTTCACTGAATTGAATCTCTTCCAATTAGGAAGCGATTATGTTTGTCTCTAGTAAAACATTCTGTTTTCAGGTTGGTTTTGCTTTTCTTGATTTGGCCACACCAACTTCTTTAGGTTGGTATTTGCATGTTCTGGGTTTTCAGCCCTCTCATCTTCAACATGAACGTATCTTTATGTTTTTAGTGTGTCTCCTGAAAACAAAACATAGTTGGATTTTTGCTACCCTGTTTAAAATTCTTTGTGTTCTTACTGGAGATTTCAGTCCATTTTTATGTAATGTAAAATACTTAGGTCGTAAACTGTCATCTTATTCCACTCCTTGTCCCAGCTCGTGATTGGTTCTGTTTCTTCTTCACTTGAAAGATTTAATTTTTTCATTCTCTTTTCTCTGTAATGCATTACAAGTTGAGTTTTCTTTGAAACAGTGAAGTCAAATGAAGGCTAGGGAAATTACTGGCAGCTTTTATGGTAAAGAAACTCAAATACAGGTCAATAGAAAAGTGATTGCATCGTGGAGGGGAAACAGGAAACGGCACGTGTGGACACTGAAGAACCAAGCACGCAGGGCCAGGCCACGTGTGTGTGGACAGATCGCACGTACCTGGCCGGTGTCCAGACGCAGCGGCAGGGCTACGTGTGCCCGCGGGGAGCAGAGTTCTGGCGAGATGTGCCAGCAGGGCCCCGTCGGGAAATTACCCCAAGGCGTCCATTGGCAGATGCTATGCAGATGTTCACGCATGGCCGTGAGGCGAATTATACCAGACTAGGGCCTAGGAGATTCCGTGTGCTAGCCGAAGCCAGTAGCAGTGGCTGCGCAGACCGCGGCCGAGCTGACCGCGGCCGAGCTGACCGCCGCGTCTGGGCTGGCGCACGCGCAGGGGCGCAGGCAGGTCAGGAGCTGCCAGCCGGACTCTGCAGGACGCCCGTGAGTCGCAGCCTCTCACTCCCTGACACCTCGGCCGTTTGGGAACGTGGTTTGGATGACCACCACCCTTGCTGTCCTGATTTTATACGTCGTGTAATAAACTGTAACCCTTCTGTTGGCATGCAGAGTTTTCTGGGGAGAGAGCGTCCTATGAGCACAGTGGTTTGGGAATTTTGGAGCCAAACAGGTCACTGTTCCCGTCAGGCGGCAGAAGCTGGAGTGTGGGGCTCACACAGGGTGCCTCGAAGTCATGCTAGCCTTCAGGTCGCCTGGCAGAGCCCCCAGCACCTGTGACTCGGCAGCCAGCGAGCCCCGCCCCCTGCCAAGGTGGGGCATGGGGGGAGGCGGGGTGGGTTGCGGCGTCGAGCAGAATGGGGTCAGGTCTGGGTGACGTCATCGCACGGTGTATGGGCGGGGTGGGGGATGTCATCAGGCGGAACACGGGCTAGAGGTTGAATGAGGTCATCACGCAGGGGTTCTGGGGCCTGGATGATGTCATCACGTGAAGTTTGGGGTCGCGGAGTCAGATGACGTCGTGTAGGGCATTGCGGTGGGGCTGGGTGACGTGACGGCGCGAAGCCTGGGGGTGTGGAGTTGGGTCATGTCACACATGGGGCATGGGGGGCTCGTGGGGCCTGACGTCATCCTCCGAGAGCATCTGGGGCAGGGGGTGCGGGGGTCTGGGCGACGTCAGGGGTCCCCCTGGGTCGAGCACGCCAGAAACGGGCTCCTGAGTTTGGACCTAGTGTGTGCATGTGCGACAGTCACCTGGGTCTCGGGTGGACAGGTTGGGCACCTGTCCCCCTCCCATGGCGAGGTTGGTGAGTTACAGCAGCCGCAGACACCTGGGAGTCGGAGACGAAAGGTGCGGTTTCCGGTGCTGCCTGAACGAGCCGCCCCAAATGGGGCTTAGAACACAGCACCACAGGCTCTCGAGCTGGAAGTCTGAAGTTGGGGTGTCCCCTGGGCCCCCAGCGCCCTCCCTCGGAAGGCACCAGCAGTCCTCCTCCTGGCCTGCGGGCAAGCCTGGGGGTCCTGGGTTTGCAGACCATCACCCATCTCTGCCTCGGTGCTCCCTGGCCCTCCTGTCCGAGTGCCTGTCCTCGTGGCCTTGCTGTGAGGACACCGGCCGCTGGTGGGGTCCCCCTGCTCCACTGTGGCCTCATTTTCACCCATGACACCTGCGAAGATTGGGTTTCCAAATGAGACCCATTCTTCCATTCTGGGTGGATGAGGGTTTCGGGGTCACTTCTCTGGGGGGCACGCCCCCTGCTCACTAGACTTTGCCCACCTGGCATCCGACAGGAGCCGTGGGGAAGGGTCAGGTGTGCAGGGACACACCCCTGCAAGCATGGTGACCCGGTGTCACCGCCCGCCACCTTGCGAGGGCTCAGCTCAGTGTGTGTGCGGAGGGATGGCTTGTCCCCACAAGGAGCCACAGAGGTAGGGGTTCGCCTCTTTATGAGAAAGTTTTCTGATTAAACACACAAACCTGAGGAATTTGCACAAGAAGGTAAAAACGCCACGTTTCCGTCTCCCAGTTAATCTTGGGACATAAAAATGGGAATCACTGTTTCTGAAACCAGGTGAAGCAGACAGAAACCTGTTACAGTGGGAACATCCAGACACAGACTTCATCGGACGGACCAGATGCACCGAGCACTTGAGATCCCCGCCTGAGGCGCGAGGCTTCGTCTGGGGGTAGCTCCTTCCTCCCCGCTCAGGAGCCACGCGGCTTCCGAGGCTTCGGAGGCGCCCCGCGGGGGACCTGTGTCCTCAGGGAGCTCTGAGGCCAGCTGTGTCCGCGAGTTCAGTGAAACCGCAGTGGGCGCACATCGCGGCCTCCCCGCGGGCCTCCCTCTCCTGCAGTTGCGGGCGCTGAGTTCGGCCACCCCAGGCACAGCTCCGGGGGCCCCTTACTGCGGCCTGGTCCTGACCCTCCACGACCTCAGGGGAGCTGGTTCTCAGCCCAGCCCTGCTCCCCACACTCAGCCGCCGCTGCTCACTTTCCTTGGGGTCCCCGGAAGGAAAAGCAAACATTCCAAGCACTGGGCTTTTATGAAGGGGAAATGTGTCCCAATGGCTGGTTTTCCACAAGCAAGTCAGTAAGCTCCTCCTGCGGGCCGCGTCCCTGCTGCGTGGTCACCCACGTGGTCACCCCGAGAAGCCTGCCTGCCATGGTCAGGAGTGGCATCACCAGGAGGGTCACAGCCCTCGCCGAGGTCCTGCGGGTAGGAGAGCCCTTGTCCTGAGAGCACGGCCCCCACGGCCCCAGGCTGCAGACGCAGTCGGGTCTCAGCACAGCCCACGAGGGGACGAACGTTAGACACCGCCTCCCGGCAGATAGAGCAGGGCGAGGCTAACGTCTGCCTGCCGGTAACGGGGAGCCCATGCGCCGTCTGGAGGATGGAGCGGAAGGCTCCCCCCGGGACAGGGACAGGGCCTCGCGGCTGGCTGGCGGGACTGGTCTGTAGCGGCGGGACCGGCTCGGCAGAGCCCCTGGGGGTGGGGGCGTGCGATCCGAGCTCCGTCCCCAGCCGACATCGTCTCTGTGGGCTGTGAGGGGCTCTCAGGGACGGCTCCCGCTTCTCAGTGACAGTTGTCCTTTGCAGGCCGGGATCGACACCGGCAGATGCAGCCCTGCAGCCGAGGTCCCAGTGTCCAGGGGGTGGCAGAGATCGGGGACAGCGCCAAATTGTCAGAGGCCGCGTGCGCGAGGCTGGGTGAGGAGTGTGGCCCTGGAGCGCCCTGAGGTCACGGCCCCGGCCGCAGTGCTTCCCACGGTGAGCCGGCTGGACGACAGCTCCGAGCCGCCTGTGTGTCTGAGGACAAATCTACCCCAGGTTCCAAGTCTGCGGCAGGTCACCGGTCGCGAGCCCGTGGGGGGGGGGGGGCGGGAGGCTGGCGCCCCTGACCGTGTGGGCGCGGTCCGGGTGATGGATGCTCCGGAGCCTGGAGGCCCTTGGCTCTGAGCCCACAAGGGTGTGGTCTGGACGCCTGGTCCCTCCTCTGCTCCGAGGGCGGCACCGCCCGCGTCATGGGGCTGCCCCCGCTGTCCCGGATTCAGGTTTGGGGACGTCTCTCCCCTTCCTCTGTCACCCTGCCTGTTTGGTACTTGAAGCGGGTTCTTGGGGCGGTGTGCGGGTTTTAACCCGCTGTGCCGAGCGGTCTTTCCCACGTGGACCCAGACCGTTGGCGCTGAGTGTGGTTGTTGGTGTGGGGGACTCACGTCTGCCTCTGTGTCCACGTCTCGATTTTTTCTCTCGTGCCGTCCCGTGGGGCTCCTGGAAGGGTTTCCAGCGCTGGGGAGCCGCCGCGGGCTGCAGTGTCGCGGGCACCAGTGCTTCCTGCCCGTCTGCTCTGGCTGCCTGGCAGGGGGCGTGGTGGCAGCCCGCGGAGGCCTGTGGCGTGGTGACTGTGCCCCCTCGCTGTCTCGCCGTCGTCCCCGCTCTCTGGCTGGAGGGGACGGGCTCGTGTTTCTGTGCTCAGGCTTCGCCCTCTGCGCTCCCTCAGCCCCGGGTCCAGGCCCCTGAGGTGAAGGGGAGACCCAGCCGCTCAGCCCGTCCGCGGCTCCTCTGGCCCAGCGTCCCTCCCGGAGTCCTCTGCAGTGCGTGCGACCCCCGCGTTCCCCAGGACACTTAGTAGGAGGCGCAGGGAACGCATGTGGGCTCCACCTTCCCGGGAGCAGAGGACCGCGGCCGTGTCCTGCGGACGGACACGTGGTTTGGGGACCGGCGAGGCCTGGGCTTTGGAGAGCGGCTCGGCTGGTGGGGCTGGACGGGATGGCCTGGCACTGAGGTCCATGCGCAGGCATGTTCATCAGAGCTGCCCCGTGTGGGGGCCCGGGCCCTGCCGCCCTACCTGGAAGCACCCACGTATAAATCCCGCCCAGGCCTGGTGCTCATGCATGGGGGCTGCCGGGCCCAGGGGCCATGGAGCAGGGAGGAAGGCCATGCGTGGGATCCCCCCCACCAGCCTGACGGAGGTGCCTCTCTCTAGCTCTGAGACCAGCGCTGGACGCTGGCGTGGGCCCCTCCCGCAAGGGGACCAGCCAGGGCCTCGGGGTTGCCCTCCCTGGGAGTGACCCCACTCTGGGTCGAGGCCTCTGCCTCGCCTCTGGCAGGTGTCTGCATGGTCGTCCAGGCCGTGGTGTCCCATGTAGTAGCCAGCCCACGGGCCTGGGGGGCAGGATGGGAAGGAGGAGCGGCCCCCCGTCGTCAGGCTCAGGGACACGTTGGGAACATGTGCTTCTCATTCCTGTGGCCTTGGGCTCCGTGGGTTCTAAGCGTTGCACTCGGGTCCCCACCCAGCAGGCCTGGCAGGGCCAGCCCCGTGAGCACGAGGACCCAGTTTGCCGCAGCTGAGAGCCCCCGGCCATCCCATGCCCAGTCGGGGTCCCTGATGGCCAGAGAGGTAAGGGACAAGGCCAGTGAGCCCTCAGACGTCCTGGGGTGAAGGCCTGGGTCCCCCAGCTGCTGACGTGGCCGTGGAGAATGGAGACGGGCAGTGCTGGCGGACGAGGCACCTGCTGGTGGCCCCGCAGTCGTGTGTAACAGTGGGGGTCTTCCTCCGGATCCTGTGCAGCCGGCTGCCCATGGCTGCGAGGGGCTCTGAGCTGAGCTGGTGCCGGCAGGAGGGGCTCACCCGTAGCTGCACGGGAGCCCGGCCATGGGTCCCCACCCCTGTCACCTGCCTTCACAGGTGCTCGAGCGAGGCCGGGTTAGCCTCCTTGGCCAGGGCCTGTGCCGCCCTCTGGAAACTTCCACGCCCACCTGCTCACCCGCGTGCGGCTGTCCCGGCTGCTGGGGCCCGGGGCCGTGGTCTCCCGGGGAGGCCGAGGCATGTTGGACCGGGCTCCTCGACATTGGGGACCACGTGCAGCTGCTCCGCCAGGGCTCAGGGACCAGGCAGCCTCTGCCGTCGCCGCCCCCCTGCGCCCTGCGCCCGCACCCTCGGAGCCTCCCGGGGAGGGAGCCCGGGTCTGGCCCGGCTGCGGAGCCGCTGGTGATGAGGTCTGCCGCCGTCCCGGTGACCCTCTCTGGAAGAAGTGGCCCAAAGGATAGGTGCCAACTCCCCAGTCACAAGGCGCGTCTACAAAAGCGAAGCAATGATTTGGAGATGAAGAGGGTAGTTTTGCCGAGGGGCAGGCGGAAGCCGTGGGAGCCGCGTCCTTCCTGGCTTTGCCGCAGCCGGCCGGCAGCGATCGCACGTGGTCGTGCGTGCGTCTTCGGGCTCAGGCGGGATGCTGGGAGAACCTCACGCAGCCGGCTGATCACGGGCAGGCGTCGTCTCGAACAGCGGGTTCTCTCGGCCAAGTGAATCTCTCTCCCGCCTACTTTAAATTTCCTCCAAGAAATCAGTCATTCCCCTGGACGCGGAGAGAGAGCGCCCGATGTCACACAGAGCTCGTCCTCCGGCCAGCGCGCCCCCACCGTTCTCCGGTACCTGCCCAGACACAGAGGCTGGCGGCTTTCAGACTGGGACTCAAGACCCGCGTCAGGAGAGAGGACAGCGTCCGCTCGTGGCTGCCGCCTTCTGATGCTGGGCAAAGCCACCGTCTGAGACGAGTTTCATGTCGTGGGAAATGGCCACACTTAACAGAAGATGCTGCGTGGGGACGGAAGTGTTTTCCAGGGCGGGCCGGTCCCTGGTTGTCACACCGGCGTGGGTCTGGCTCGCAGCAGCTGTGGGAGCGGGACGGGGACCCCAGGACACTCTACACCCTCGCAGACCCAGGACGACCACATCTTGCTGGATGCCCGTGGGACAGCAGACTTGGCCTGGGAACCTTACCTGGGGGTCAGCGCACCCCGACTTCTTGGGGGGTTTACTTCCCCTTGTTCTCCATAGGAGTTTGAGTGCTGACATCCTTAAGGCCCAGCGATGGGTGGGGTGTGGAGGCCGAGCACCCCACGCAAAGGCAGAGCGGGCTCCAGAGAGCTGGTGTGCCACGGCCAGGTCCGAGGGAGTGCCCCGCCTGGCTCGCCTGTGCGGGAGCCGCAGCCCTGCTCCATCAGGTGCACACCGGAGGGGACGCCCACGCTGCCCCAGCCCCCTGGTCCAGGGCAGGGGACGCCCACACTGCCCTCCGGTCCAGGGCCAGGGTCTGAGGTCAGCAGATGTGTTTCAGAGCCAGACAGACGGCGAAGGACGAGGACGAGGAAAAGGGAGGACGCCGAGTGACTGGATGTCACGGGTCAGCAAAGGGCCCCTCTCGTTGGAATTGCCACATGAGCCGGGCAGGTGGTCACCGGCGGGGCAGGGGGACACGGCCGGCTCGGATCTCGGGGTCCTCCCCTGGCCAGCTCCGGGGGAGCTGTGGCAGTGGGGTCCGGAAGCAGCAGCCTGTCCCTGCCCCGACAGGAGCCCCTTCGTCACCTGCTCTCCTCTGTGGGTCAGAAATGAGGAAATCCAGAAACAACTGTATTTGCTAGGACTCTGAAGAGATTTTTTTAATGTGGAGAAATTAATTTCGGGTTTTTACTTGGATCCACGTCACAGCTGTCCTGCCTTCGGTCCGCCAGGAGTCTAACAGAGAGAGTTGTCTGCCTTATGCAGCGGTCCTTGAGAGTTTAGCTGACTACGTTATAATGAAGTTTAGAAAGAAAACGTCTGTGGTTAGCGGTTTCTAGAGAGGATGGAGAGAGAACCTCGAGGCCGCTGGAGAGCCCCTCTTCCCTGAGCGGGGCCGCGTGCTCTGTTCCCGGCTCCTCCGCGCGGGCGGGCCCCCTGCAGAGGGAAAGCCCGCGGCCCGGGCAGAGTGCCGTCCTTGGCCTTCGAGCGGAGGGAAGAGCTTTGCTGAAGTCGGGAGCTCCGAGACGGTGGCCGGGAGGGCCCGCCCGCTTGAGGGTCCCCGGAGGCCCCCCGCCGTGCACCAGCAGGGCTGCGATGCCCGTCAGTGGGGTCTGGAAGGCAGCATGGGGAGCAGTGCTAGCCGCTGCGTCCCCGGAAGGGCAGGTGCAGGGGAAGCCTCGAGGGGCGGCCACCCGGTGCCCGGGGACCTGAGGAGCGCGCTGGGACGCTGAGCGCGGGCACTGCCAGCCCCTGCCCGGCCGCCGCGCGCCCCGGCCTGCCCAGCAGAGGGCAGTGGTGCACAGCCATGGGCGCCGGTCCTGGCGGGCGGCCCTCGGAGCCCGCACCTGCCCGAGCTGCGTCAGGACCTTGTGGGTGTGTTGCTGCCCCCGAACCTGCCCCAGGAAGGGGAGGGGTGTTTGGGAGACCCGCCCTGTGGAGTCTGAGCTCCGTTGGGTGGCCAGAGCACCTGAAGGCCACTGTCCCTAGGAGCCCCCTCTGCTGAGTGTCCTTCAGTGGGGCACCCTGCCAGGAGGCCATCTGCCGGGACCTCCCGATGCGCTGGCCGGCGACCTCGTGGGCAGGTCGGCAGACCGCGTTCTCTGCGGAGACCCCACGGTGCTGCCGCTCCCTGCCCAGCCACGGGCTCTGCGGCCGCGGGGGGGGGGGGGGTGTGCAGCTGGGCATGGCCCCCGCGCCCCGGGGGATGACGGGCCGGGAACCGCAGGAGAGTGGGCCCTGCTGCTGGGCGGGCGAGGAGACGGGCGAGCCTGACCGTCAGGGTGACTGCGGACCGGACCCTCCCGCCTGGCCGCCCCCGAGACTCGAGTTGAGCCGCACTCGGCCCCGGAGGCTGGCATCAGTATCACGTACTAATTTGTTAGATACAGGGATAGCTGAAATTTCGCTTTTGTGCAGGTATTTATAATTTAAGGTGATAGTGTCTAACCCGGTCACCTTTCAGTTGGTTGCTCTGCAAATGCACTGAGTTGTATAAAACACGGACCCATGGACCGGGACTCTTTTAACAACGTAATCTACATGTGCAGATGACCTGCTTTGGGGGCCGTCCTGCGGCACGGCGGGCCTGGGGACCGGCGGCGGGAGGGGGGTGGACCCCGCGGGCCCAACACTGACAAGCACCAGACCAGCCGACCGCACGCTCTGGGGCTGCCTCATGCCGGTAAGCTCTTTCCCTGATTCGTAATAATTACCTTTTTCTTGTTTGACCTTTCTCTTGGGGGATTTCTGGCATTCTCCTAATTTAGAGACTCCACTGGAGAGAGCTGGTTTCCAGCTCGCAGGGACCCCCAGCGTCACGCGGACACAGCGAGGGCAGCGAGCCCACGGCCTGGCGCGTCCCCCACGGCTCCAGTCACGGGTACGTGGACCCCAACAATGGGCAGGGGGGCGGCCCGGCGTTCCTGGTCCAGGAGCCCTCAGGGCACGCCTGGCTCACCGCTCTTTGGACTGAATATCCACCGCCCGCTGGATGTCCACCCATCTGACCGGGCAGAAAGGTCCCGACCGGGCCCTGGAGGAGACGCGCCCCCAGGTGGAGCGTGGCCCTTGTGGTGGGTCGGAGCGGGACTCCAGCCCTGGCTTGCTAGTGCCCGGCTGGGAAAGTTGCCCCGTCCCTTCCCCTGTAGCACGCAGGCCATTTGAACCTCCTCTTAGGGGAGCCGTGGGTACTGAGGCGCGTCTGGCAGCCCAGAGCCCAGCGGCTGGCCGGCGGGGATAAGGCGGGAGGGACAGGTCCACCTGTCCCACCGTGTCTGCGGACACACAGTCCACCTGCCCACCGTGTCTGCGGGCAGCGAGGACCGGCCAGATCTGGACGTGGGCGCCACTGAGGTTAGATGACCGGACGGGGCACCAGGACTCACGTCAGTGATGAGCTAGTGGGGTCGGCGGTGGGAGTCGTGGCTACTGTCTGCGGGCAGCGATTTGATCGTCACATTTGGGACGTTTGCCATCCAGAAGGGGTCTGGGGACATGAGTCAAGCATCAGGAGCACAGGCCGCCCAGAGGAGGCTGCGGAGGGGGAGGCGGGGCGAGCGGCGGCCCAGCCTGAGCTCTGGGGCACGCGGCCCTGCTTCAGACTGTCGTACTCCGTGGCTCGCTCGGAGAACCAGGCGGTCGTCAGTGCGCACGTGGTGGCCGTTTCAGCTGAACCGCGAGGCTGTTGGTCTGTCGGCGAGAAACCGTGGTCCGGTCCGGCTGCGAGGGGCTGCAAGGGGCTGGCATGCGGGGCGCTCCCTCCCCCCTCCCAGGACAGTCGTGGCCCAGAGCCCAGCGCGGTTCCTTTGGCTGCCGGAAGCGTCCCCGCGTGCGGCAGCTGGCAGAGTCGGGTGTGCGCCCGCGTCCCCGGGGGCACGGTTCGTGTGCCCGTCTGCTCGGCCCTTGCAGACCCACCAGGGAGCATGGCGTTCTGCTCTGCCCTTGGTCCTGGCCCCCGGGAAGACCACCCGCAGCAGTCCGTGTGCTCTTGCCGCCTGGGGCTCCCCCGCCCCGAGACCTGCCAGCCCCTGCTTGCCTTCAGGGCCTTCCTGGCGCTTTGATGACCGTGCACGGCCAGCCTGCAGCGACGGAGGTCAGCGCTGAGGGTAAACGGACCCGACTGGGAGTGAGGGGTGATGGGACGGTTGTGCCTTTGGTTGCAGGCGGTATCGTAGCCTCTGGTTGTGTGGACGGGCAGGTGCGTCTCTCTCTCCCGGGGACTCGGGCTCCCAGACGCACAGCCTGGAGTGCAGAGAACCGGGCCTGGCAGAAGCTCGTGCCCCTGTCGTCCGAGTTCCCCTTTTCTGTCCCCGCAGTGAAGGTCGTGGGAAAGCGGTGCTGGTGGCTGGGAGGTGGGCCCGAGCGTCAGCCCTGTGAGCTGCCCGCTCCGCCGTCTCCAGCCTGACGAGGTGCGGGGCGGAACCCCACACCACACACACCCTCTGGGGCTCCTGACAAGACAGGGGGGGTCAGTGCGGGAGGCACCGGGGCCGCGGGGTCCGGGCCGAAGGGCCTGGGGGATGACGGGGGCCTTGTGGACGCCTCCTGCGGGGGGGCCGGCTCGGGGCCCCCAGCCCCGGTTCTCACCACTCTGGACTCTCGCATATGTTGGGGGCCACACCAGCCCCCGTGAGCGGGGGTCCCGTGGCTGGAACCGCTGTGGGCGCCCCTCACCCAGCTGGGTGGTCGTGTTGAGGGCAGCACCCCCGTGGAGGTCATCTTCCCCCGGGCGGTGGGCTGGGCGCGCCCACCTCCGCGCTCTGGCCCTGGGCGCAGCCTGGCCCGTCCGCCGCGTGGACGCGTGTGTGTGAACACAGTGTCCTCCCGCCGCCGGGCCTGGACGGGAAAGGACGGTATTGCATTACCCAATTACACACGTGTCCGACGGCCTCTGGTCCCCCCTTCTCACTGGGCGGCTCCTTCTGGCGGCACGTAGCGCCTCCCGACCTGGCCGGGCCTCCCCGTCTTGTGTGGCGGGCCCGGTCTCCGTGCACTCCCGACACGCAGCAGGTCCGCAGGGTTCCGCCGCTCCCACCTCTTGTCCCACCAGCCTCTCCTGCTTCCACAAGCCCGTCCCGGGCGCTTTCAGCAGCCGGGAGTGTCTGCTTTTGCTCTTTCCGACGTGGCCATTTCTCCCGGACCTTGTGTGGCCGCACGGTCTCCTGGGACTTCCGTACCGACGACTCGTCTCGGGATCTGCCATCGTGTCCGCAAGACGTGTTCTTGGGTGCAGAGTTTCTGGACGGCAGGTCTTTCTCCCCCTCGGTGCTGGGAGGACGTCATCCCGCCGTGTGCGGGGACGTCACGCGCCCTCACAGTGAGTCCTCTTCTCCGGCGAGGTCTCACGTCAGGGCCGCCACGTGCCCTGTGTGCAGGAGCGAGCCTTGCCTGCAGCCTGGCCCCTGCCGGGTGTCGTTGGTGTCCATCATCTTTCCTGAGCTGCTTGGGGAAGTGAGACGTCACTTTGGGATCAGAGGGTGACTTTTCACCATCAGCTGTGTCCCTCTGGTCTGCGCGGATGTGAGTGCTTGCAGACGTGCTGGTTCTTGCCGGAAGGGTCACCCTGCGGGGTCAGGAGCCTGCCTTGGTCTCCCTCCTGCAGGCGAGAGGCAGGGGGGTGAGGTGCGGGTAGATGGGGCGTGCCGGGCTCGTTCTGCGTCCCCATCCTTTCCGCACGGCTCGGGCTCAGCATCACTCCCCCACAGTCCTGGAATTCTCCCCACACCTGCACTGAGTGGAGTGGATGAGCCTGGAGGAAGGCGAGGGGAGGTGAGACAGAACTTCCCCACGGGCTCTGGGATCTGGGTCAACCCTGCAGCAACGCTTCCCAGCTTCTGCTGCCGCCGGTTTGAGGCCCGCCGAGAGTGAGGACAAGATTTCGGTTGCAGGGCAGGGAGCCTTGAAGGCCAGAGGACAGACGGAAAGCAGGGTGTCCTGCGGTCGGCCCGTTTTCCTCACGGGACCACACGGGTGCTGAGAGCAGCTCCGGAAAGTCTCCGGGGCAGATGCCCGTCTCGCCGTGTGGTGCTGGGTTTGGACTGAAGTGGGGAATCTCTCAGCCCAGCATCTCGGTTTATCTCAGTGTTCCCGATCCCGATCCTCTCTGCTGAATACGTCTCCAGTCGTGCCGTCCTTGTCATTTGGCTGGAAACCTTGGTCTTACGTACTTTCATCGTTTTCTGTGCGCACCTGTGTCCGGGGCTCCAGCCCTGATTCCGAGAGGAGGGACCGCCCCGCTGGTGGCCTCTCGTCCTGGTCCCGGCCCTGCGCTTCCCTGGGGCACAGGCTGTGAGCTTCGCTCCGAGGCGCGGAGCCCCGTCCGGAGAAGGGGGTGCGACCTCGTGACTCTGGGGTGGGGGGAGGGCCTCACGCCCTGGCTGGATGCGCGCTGCTCTCCGACCTCGAGTGGGAGGCTCCCTTCGTGAAATGCACAGGGTATTTAAGCAGATCTGAGGAGGTCGTAGCTTCCAGAAAAAACAAAAGGAAATGTTTGCCGTCAGAGCCACTGACCTTTTAAAAACCCAAACGGTGGCCTTTTTCGTTTTTATTCTCTGTATTTTTCTCAGGTTCCCACATGAGCGTGACTTTTATAAAGATCTTGCATCAGCGTAGAGATCACCTAGTTAAATATTTAAATTTCACGAAGGAGGAAGCTGTCTTGAGGAATCTTGCTCCAATTTCAAGCACTGTCCGGCCCCGTGTCCCCAAGCTAGTGCGCGAAGCTCCCGCGCCCCCGGCCAGTGCCATCGCGGCCCTTCCTGCAGGTGACCGGCGGCAGCCGCACCGCAGTGCCCACCCGCCCCGAGCGGCGCAGCCCCGGGAGCTCGGCAGGGCCTGGCTTGCCCGTGTGCGGGGCTCATGCATGAATAGCCGGGGTGTAAATACGGTAAGTGTTTTATTTAGAGGAGCACTCACCAGCTTGACGGCTGATTTAAATTTCTCTCTGTCTCTGTCATTCTGTCCCCGTCCTTCTCTCTGTCTCACCACACGGCCACGTGCACACACACGGCCACACGCACACATATACACATGCACACACACCCCACACGGCCACGTGCACACACGGCCACACGCACACACCCCACACGGCCACGTGCACACCCACACGTACATGTGCACACACACACCACACAGACGTGCATACCCACAGCCGCACGCACACACCCCACACGGCCACGTGCCCTACACACGTGTGCACGTGCACTGCAGTCCCACACACGGGTGCACACAATTGCACACCCCCCACAACAGTCTCCTAGCCGTGATTTCATCCTTCCCATTACCTTCCTCACTGACACTGACAGCCCTGAGAATGAGCCACCTCCCGAAACCTTCTGGAAGGCTCTCTGGGAGCTGCTCCTTCTGGCTGAACTTGCTGAATGCTGGGTCAGTGGCTGAAGGGCAGCCCCAGTAAAGGGTCCCAGAGCGAGGGGGTCACGGGAGGTGCCGGAAGACAACGTGGGCCCCTTGCAGCGCTGCCCCGGCCGTGCCCGGGTGTCTGCTGTCATCTGGGGTGGTTGAGGCGTGGCGCAGACCCAGAGAAGGGCGTGGTCGACGGACGTGCGTCTCAACACGCGGACAGCGTCTCTCCTCTCAGAGCCCGGTGACCCTCCAGTTGTGCCGCGCTCGCGAGTGAAGGCCCTGCCGGGCACGTTTGCACTTAGTGTGGCTTGGGGAGCGAGTCAGAGTCCTGAAATTCAACCCGCCGTAGCAGGGAGACCGGGAGGAAACAAACCACTCCAGATCAGAAGAAAAGGACGTGTTTGAGAGGTGACGTCCTATTAGGTTAGCTTTCGTTAAAATCCTCGTAAACAGAACTAAGCAAAACTTGCTGTCGATCCTTAACGCCCTTCGCTTGGTTCACTTGCTTCTGCCCCTCTGCTCCTCTCAACGCCCGTGCCCGGGGTCCCTGACAGTCAGGTGTGGGGCCGGGGTCGGGGCAGCCTGTGCGAGCAGGGGACGGGCGGGCCCGGGTCCCTGTGCAGAGCGGGGTGTGGCGTGAGTGTGCATGCGAGCACGAGAATGAGCGTGAGTGTGAGGAACGTGGGTGTGAGTGTGAGGATGGGCATGGACCTCAGCGGCGGCTTCCGCACGAGTGAACATGGGCGTGAGTGTGGGCATGAGTGTGAACACGAACACGAGTCTATAACTGTGCGTGAGCGAGCACGAGTGTGAGCACAGGCGTGACTATATGACCGTGAGCATGCATGTGAGTACGACTGAGTGTGAGCACAAACATGAGTGTATGACTAGGTGGGAGCACAAGGGAGTGTGAACGTGAGTATATAGCTGAGTGTGAGCACAAGTGTGAGCGTGAGCCCTCCGGGGCGGGCAGGCGGGGGCGGGGTCCAGCCAGCACGGTTTCCTGTGAGAACGTGGGCCCCTCGTTCAACAGCAAGAACGAAGCTCTCCCCTTTCTCTGAGCTCGTCCTCTGGGTCTGTGATTGTTTTTGAACAGCTTTATTGAATTATAATTCATAAACCATTTTGTATATAATTCATCCATTTAAAGTGTACAATTCAGTGAGTTTTGGTATATTACATTATTTTAAAAATTATGGGTTCGTATAGAAGCATAAAATTTACTATTTTAACCATTTTCAAGTGTATGGTTTAGGGGCATTATGTCCATTCACGTTGTACAACCACCCCTCCATCCCTCTCCAGAACTTTCCATCTTCCCGAACTGGAACTCTGTCCCAGCCCCTCGCAGCCCCTGGTGCCCACCGTGCTACCCTCTGTCTCTGCGGAGGGGACGACTGTAGGCACCTCCTGAGAGGGGACTCATCCGGCATTTGCCTTCCCGTGCCTGGCGTGTGGTCCTCGAGGTCCGCCCTGTGGGAGCCGGGGTCAGCGTCTCCCCGCTTGTGGGAGGGGCGTCCATCCGCCCACACACGCCTGGGCCGCTGCCGGCCCTTGACTGTTGTGACCCAGGCTTCATCGCGCGGGGACACCAAACTTTCCTCGAGAACCTGCTCTGCACGCTTTGGGGTGCACACCCAGGAGAGGAATTGGGTAGTCCTCTGTCTCACCGTTTTCACTTGTTACGTAACGTCCACTCCCTTGGGTGCGGGGACACCCACAGGTGAGTGCGGATCCTTCCAGGGGCCCACCCTGCAGCTCAGGCCTGGGGACACAGGCGACTGATGCTTCCCACCCCACGCCCCGCCCCTGGTCAGCGGGGGCTCCACCGGGACCCAGGGAGAGAAGCAAAAACGTCCGTGAGCCCTGCCTCTCCTGTGGCCCGTTCACGTCTCCCCAGCAGTGCCCCCACTGCCCAGCTGCCACTGTCCCTCGACTCACCGGTCTCCCGTCCCGTCCCTGCAGCCCAGCCTCACGGGCAGCCCGCGATGCCGGTCGAGCCTGGACAGAGCGACCGGGATGGGACCCGTCCTCCTGGAAGGGACCCGGCCTGGGCTCTCCGGAGGGCCCCCTCCCAATCCCTCACTGTTCCCACGAGCAGCTCCCGGCTGAGGAAGCATCCCAGCCCCACCCCCACTGTCCGAGGCCCCTTGCCCTCTCCAAGGCCTGCTTCTGCCCACGCTCACTTCCTGCCTCTTCCCCCACGCGAGCCCCGCGTGGGCGTGGGTGTCTACAGCTGGGGCTGACCGGGGACGGTGCTCCATGCAGCGGGGGCCAGTGCCTTCCTGGGGTCAGAGCCCTGGGGCCCGCTTGGCTTTCTGGCCCGAGGGGCCTGGGCTGGCTGGAGAAGGGGTGCTTTCTGGAGACGGGAGAAGGGCAGGCGGTTCTCCCACAAAAGGCCTGGGGGGCAGTGTGCGGGGGGCCCTGCTGGGTCCAGGTGTCCTCCCCAGGCCTTGGGGAGGCCCAGAGGCAGGGGCCGTGTCCTCTGTGCTGTGATGCCCAGCGTCAGGCGGGCAGTGGTTTACACGGGCAGAGGGGGTGAAAGTGGCGGGGACGAAGGTCTCCCTGTGTCCCGTCCCGAGGCCCCGCTGTCAGATGCGGCCAACTGTTCAGGGAACAACTTCCCTCGGGAGGCCGCGGGCCGGATGGAGCGTATGCGTCCCACCTTCACTTGCGCGAAAGGACAATTTAAGGGTGAAGCAGAGTTTTATTCAAGAAGCATGGGGCTTTGCAGGGATTTCTCTTTGGATTTCACGAGTTCTGAAGGGAAACAGCCGTTGTGGTTCCCGGGCACTTCCACACCTAGGCCGAGAGGAGGGGGGCACACGGCGCGCCTCCGTCACGCAGACAGAGCGCCAGGTTCCAGCCCGGAAGCCCCAGGAGGAGAGGCGTCTGTGTCCGGTGGTTCTGAGCAGCCGCGACACACTGGGCAGTAAACAGAACGCAGAGGCTGAGCCTGCGCCCACCCCTGCCCCCGGGGCGGCGTGCGCCTCTGCCAGTCAGGAGCCGTCCCACGGCTGCACCCCCGACAGCGTGTACGCAGAGGAGCCGGGAGCCCGCTCAGGAGACGCTGGAAGGAGAAGTGAGGGCAGTTCTCTCCCAGCTTCTCCCTGGGTCTGAATCTTTGTCTAAAAGTCCCACTAAAATCAGCAGTTGGGGATCAACAAAAACCTGAGCCAGTGCTCAGATGTGCTTGTGAAGCAGCTGATTGCTCATGGGGCAGGCAATGCATTTGTTTGGGGACCAAGGCCTTGAAGCCCGAGGAACAGGCCATCGGCAGGCACATGGCTGGGCCTCTCAGAGCAGGAGGGATGACTCATCTGGGGACCCTCATTGTCAGAGGGCAGAGCAGCAGACATCCATGGCTCAGAAGTCCCTCTTCTGAATGCAATCTGGTAGACTCACCTCATGGATAGACAGTTGGGGGCTGATGATAGATGGATGGATGGATGGGTGGATGGATGCATGGATAGATGGATAGATGATGGGTAGATAATGGATGGATGACAGATGGAGAGATGATGGATGATGGGTGGATGGATAGATGGATAGATGATGGATAGATGGGTAGATGGACAGATGATGGATGGATGACAGATGGAGAGATGATGAATGATGGATGGGTGGATGATGGATGGATAGATGGATAGATGATGGATAGATGGGTAGATGATGGATGGATGATGGATGGATGGGAGGATGGATGCATGGATAGATGGATAGATCATGGATGGATGATAGATGGATGATGGATGGATAGATGGATGAACGGGTGGATGGAAGATAAATGGATGGATGATGAATGTATAGATGGATGGATGGATGTTGGATGGATGGATAGGTAGATGGATAGATGATGGATGGATGATGGATGGATGGATGGATAGATGGATAGATGGTAGATAGATAGCTGATAGATAGATGATGGATGGATGATGATGGATGGGTGGATAGATGGATGGATAGATGATGGACGATGGATGGATGGATAGATGATGGGTGGATGGATAGATGACAGATGATGGATGGTGGATGGATAGATGGATAGATGATGGATGAGAGATGGATATATAGATGGATGATAGATGGATGATGATGGATGGGTGGATAGATGGATGGATAGATGATGGATGATGGATGGATGGATAGATGATGGGTGGATGGATAGATAGATGGTGGATGGATGGATAGATGACAGATGATGGATGGTGGATGGATAGATGGATAGATGATGGATGAGAGATGGATGTATAGATGGATGATGGATGGATGATGATGGATGGGTGGATAGATGGATGGATAGATGAATAGATGATGGATGGTGGATGGTGGATGGATGGTGGATGGATGACAGATGAGGGATGGGTAGATGAATTGATGGATGGATAGATAATGGATGGCTGGATGAATAAGTGATGGATGAATAGGGGAAATGGGAGGTATGTTTCAGAAACAGACTTTACAAAGACAGAGTGAGAGAAATAAATAAGGTTGGGGTTTTGGTAGACTGCCAACCTAATAATGCAGACTTGGAGGTTCTCAGCCTATTCCGAGGCTCAGAGTTTGCCGTGTGGCCGGGGCTGCAGGTGGGTCTGCGTTTGGCTGGCTGCTGAGACGAGCGTGCGTCGGAACAGCTTCTGAAGCCAGCCCGGCTGCCGGGGAGGAGGGTTCTCCTCTGGACTTCTCAGGAGGAAGCGCCACCCCGACTGGACCCTGGCAGTTGGGGCCACACCGCAGCTGCTCCGCCGGTGCTGGCGCCTGAGGCAAAGGGCACCCGGAGGTGTGGGCTTTCCCAGGGACCGCAGGTCCGGCAGGGACTCAGTGTGGGCGCCACAGCCTCATAGGGAAGCTGGGGGCTCCCGGGGTGGCTTCTCCTTCCGTGGGGCTGGGTAGGGTGGCCACTGGCAGGGTCATCGTGAGAAGTGAGGCCCGTGCGGGGTTCAGCACGGAGCGCCCCAGGCCACTTGTCTCTGGCCCCCTGGCTGTTTCGCTGTGTTCTCCGTACGGAACGTGCAGGGCTTATTTCTGGCAAAAGGAATGAGTTAGGGTGATATATCTGCTGTCCCGAAGGAACAGCCATGGTAGGTCGTAAAGTTAAAAAACGGAGGAGTGAGACCAATAGAATTCTGCTTTTACCAAAAAGAACTCCAAAGCCAAACCAAGTTGCTGGCCACGCTGGCCGCCATGGTGGGTGGCGGAGACGCGTGTTCTCGTTCGCAGGGGCTCGGGGCTCCGGGTGGGGATGTCGGCACGGCCCCTCCAGGGCCGCGGAGCTTGGCGGGAAGGGAAGCCGTTCACCTCGCCTCATGCGTTTTGCACACTGCATGCTTTACTCGTAATTTTGTGACATAAAACATTCAACGGGGAGTTGCTTCTGGAGCCTCTTCCCCCAGATGACTTCCCCTGAGGGGCCCGGGGGTGAATGTGTCCCCATCCCGTGAGACGGCGCTGGGAGCTGCCCGGGGCGGCCAGGAGCCCGGCAGAGCCCCTCGGGCCTGTGACCCCACAACGCCACGCGGATGCTCTAGTGTTGCCCTTCCCCTGAGTCCTGACGTGGCACTCTCGCCCATCCCGTGTCCCGTCACCACACGTCCCGGAACGCACTGCGGCCCGTCTTCCAGGGCAGGCTGTACCCGCGTGGGCGCCGCGGAGCGGTTCTGTCCAGCCTGGGGCCAGAGGCCAGAGGCCCGAGGTGGAGGGGTCAGCAGGGCGGGTCCTTCCGGAGCCCCTGAGCAACACTGTGCCCCGGGCTTCTGTCGGCTTCAGGTGCTGGCCCCCGACAGTCCTCGGTGTCCCTGGCTTGCGGGAGCCTCGTCCTCCCGTGTTCTTGCCGTGTGTCTGCACGTCTGAAGCTCCCTCTCCTTGGGAGACGTTGTCACTGGGTTTAGGGCTCATCTTAACCTGAGCGCATCTGCAGAGACCCTGTTCCAGACGAGGTTACACGCCCGGTCCCAGGCCCCTACCGTCCCCCAGCTCGGGTATTGTTTGCTTTCTCACGGCGCTAACATCGGCATGGACAGAGAAGTCACGGCTGTCAACCTCCGACGATCCGGGGGGACGCGAGCTCCACGGGCGGGCGCGGCCCCTCTCCGCCACCCGGAGGCACCGTGACAAAGATGCCAGCCCCACCTAGCAGGTCCGGAGGACGCACAGCCAGCCGAGCGTGGGCCTGCCGGGTGGGAACACGCAGCTGGCCCCCCACGCCGGGGGTGGCATCCCAAGCACGTGCTGGGCCGGAGCTGGGCTCCGCCTCCGTCCACAGGGCACCGCTTCCCGGGCAGAAACGGCCGACCTGCGGGCTGACGGGACGTGGTCCGGGAACCCGAGGAAGTCGGGACCAGTTCGAGGAGAGCCGCGGACGGTGCTCGTTGTCAAAACCCAGAGCTTTCCAGCAAATCGCGAGGGTTTGCAGAGCTGCTGGGAGCCGCCGTGCGCTGCGCGGTTTCCATGCGCTCACGGACTCTGCTGATGCCGCCGACGAGCGCGCGACGAGTGTAGTTTGCTCACGTTGTGAAGTAAAACGTGTGGATGTAGGGCAGATCTGTTTAGCTCCATGAACGGATGATCTGGTGACGAGCACCGCAGCTGGTTACACAGTTATGCGTGGGGGAGATGCACTCGAAGTTCGAGCTGGACCAGTGGATTTTAACACAACACGTAGAACTTACTGAACGGGTTTCAGATTTCATTTTACGACTGAGCTTTAGGAATCTCTAACTTGCCGAGTTTTGGGGTAATATCAAAAGAATCCTCATTATCTGAAAATACTATTAGAATATACCCTTCTTCGGGGCGCCTGGGTGGCTCAGTGGGTTAAAGCCTCTGCCTTCGGCTCAGGTCATGATCTCAGGGTCCTGGGATCGAGCCCCGCATCGGGCTCTCTGCTCAGCGGGGAGCCTGCTTCCCCTCCTCTCTCTGCCTGCCTCTCTGCCTGCTTGTGATCTCTCTCTCTCTGTCAAATAAATAAATAAAATCTTTAAAAAAAAGAATATACCCGTCTTCTCCTGCCGCGTATTGGCGTGGGGCTTGGTTGTCCTTGTCCTTCAGCCAGAGCCGCGTAGCTGCACAGACTGGACGCAGGCCCGTGTGTGAGCTCTCCGCTGCCCGCTACGGAGCCAGGCATGAGAGGGATTCGAAAAACAGAAGACAGTGCCACTCTTTTCACTATTTTTCTTGAAAAATAATTTTAATAAAAAGTATGCTACTTATGTTAGCATGTGATGGATTTGTTTTTGTTTTTAAATGACTTGGTATTTTTACGTGACCTGTCCTGACTTCCCATGGCGAAGAGCCGGGGACGCAAGCCCCACGCGGAAGTGTGTTGGTGTGTTGACGTCTCGTCCGCAACGGGTCCTGGGAGCGAGGCGCTGGGGCCGCGGCCGTGAGGGCCGCCTTCCTCCCCGTTTCTGCGCTGTGGGTCTCCGTGCCGGGTGTGGCACCTGGCCACAGCGCGCAGAGGACAGGTGTCTCCCTGGGGGCCGCGGGCGCCCCGCCAGCACGGCCTCCTCACATGAAGGCCAGTGCCGGCCGCCGGGCTCAGGGCGACAGTGGGACTTCCCCACGTTCGGTACGAAACACCTTTCTCCTTCGCCAAGTTGTGTAACAGTGGATGCAGGAGCGCATTGAGGAAAGGAGCCCCCTCGCCGTGTGTTCACCAGTGGCGGGGCGCCGAGCCCCGGGGTTCTCCGGTGCGCCCCTGAGACTGCACACCAGCCCCCAGCGTTGTGCTCGTCTGGTCAACAACTAGCAATGCATTAATCTAACGTGTTACTAAAAGAAAGGGCCTCAGCGGGGACGGGTGCGCATAGCCCAGGCCCGTCCGCCGCCGCCGTGGGCTCGGGCCGAAGCTGGAGCCGGAGGAGGTGGTGCTCAGGCCAAGGGCTGGAGACCACGGGCTTCCCCGGCAGGAGAGCCCCACCCCCGGCTCCGAGGGGCCCACCGGGCCGGGTGAGCTGACGGGGAGCCTGGCCCCCGGGGCCCTGAGCAAAGGGCCCTGCGGAACAGAGCCGCCGTGTGAGGGACGGAGGCCCCCATGTGGGGGGCTCAGAGCGCGGTGCCCACTCCTGTACAGACGGCCCGCTTCCCCGCCCCCGCCCCTCCCCAGTGTGGCTGTGCTCAGGGGGCCCACGGAGAGCATGGCCTTGCCCTGCCTCCCGCACCTGCTCTGGAGCCTCATGCCCCCCCCCCCCCCGACACCTGCTCTTCTGCCGTCAGCGTTTACTCGCTGGCAGTTAACTTCCCGGCACGCAGGCGGTCCTGGACACAGCGTCGGCTCGTGAGGGGCTCCCCCTTCCCAGTGTGCGAGCGGGGGCTGCGGGGCAGGGGGCCGCGGGTCCCCATCACTCCGGGCCCCTCCCCCCGGGCGGCGGTGGGAGGTGCTTTATTACCCGCGGGGATGTTGCTGATGCTTCTGCTAATTGAGTTTTCTCCCCGGCCCCGGGCACGCCTCTTCCCTCGCCTCCACATCTGCACCCTCGGAGTGAGTGACGGCGGCCTCGCTGACAAATGGGGCTTGTTCCGCGGCTGGAATGGCCATCGTGCGCACTGGAGGCCGCCCAGCCGCGAGGGGGGCCTTCCGGGCGGCTGCTGGGTCAGGAGTTCGCACTCGGCGCCCACACGCTGGCGGTTCCCGAGCCGCAGAAGGTGCAGCGGAGATGTTAGCCGAGCCGGGCAGCGGCCTCACGCCACGCCCCCACAAAAATCTCACTCCCGGTCCGGCTGAAAACAGCAGAAAGCGTCTCCCCAGCACCACCGTGGCCGTGGCCTCCCGGCCCCTCGCTACCCTGCACAGAGCGGATTCGTCTCTCCACTCCCCCAAGTGTGGGAGGAAAGCCTGGGGGCTGGACAGTTGTCAGAGACCCTGTGTGTGTGTCTCGGATTCACTAGGGGCCTGTCCCTTGGGAGTCCGGAGGCCCCATGCCCCCCCCCCCCAGCTCAGGCTGCTCCCTGATGGTGGCCTCCCGTCTCCTTTGTGCAGCACACGCGGGGAGGGAGGCGGCCTTCTGAAGGTCACGGGCAGGCTGGCCCACCATGCAACCTGGCCCTGGGCACTGTGGCCCCGAGCCTCTGCCCTGGCTCACCCGTGCGCCCTCTGCACCCTGCCTGGGGCTGGTGCCTGGACTGGCCGGTCCTGCCCTGGTCCCCGCGCGGCGATGCTCCACACCCAGTCCCTGTGGGATGGGGGCTCACCCGCCGAGCCCTGCAGCCCCTCCTGGTTTCTGGGCTCCACTCCTGCTCCCCAAGGAGCCCTCCCTGCACGCCTTCCCCAAACAGGGAGGAAGGGGGTGTGCCGAGCCTGATTGAGGGGACAGGAGACCCGGAGGCGGGGGGTGGGGGCTGGTGTCCGTTCTTAGCCCCCGACCCCGCCCCCCGCCCCTGGCCCCATCCACATGTCCGCACTGGTCGCCATGGTTCCCACTGCACATGCAGAGCACGGCTTTCCTTCCCCGGGCAGATGGCAGGTGCTCGTCCTCATCTACCTCGCGAGCGTTTGGGATTGTCACCGGAAGGGCCATCTGGCTGTGGGTCCCTGTCCTGACGGCCGAGGTCCCAGACACCGACTTGTCGTCCAGCCGTCAGAGGGGTGGGAACGAACAGCGTCCTGACTGAGCGGCGACGGGCCTCAGAGCCGCACGGACACCCGCTCACAGCGGGAGACTCGCAATCACACGCTTGCAAAAGGTCACATTTGCAATAAGTAAAAAGGAAATGTAGGTAATTGGTTCTGGAGCCCGTTAATACCTCGGCCGGCCTGAGAGGCAATCTGATGGACTTGAAACCTTTTTGTTCAGGTAATTAAAAATGAGATTTCATTATATCATTAAAAATGAGGGCTGCGCGGTTTGCCCGGTTCCTACAATGTTACCGGAAGAGGGAAGGAAACGCAGCCGGGCACCGCGCACACTCGCGGGCCCCGGGCCCCAGGCTGGGAAGGAGGCGGGTCCACAGGTGCTGGGGAGCTGGACCCCACCGTGAGGTCTGGGGAGAGCGGCGGAGAGGATTCAGGGGACTGATGGCCCCGTCCCGGGAGGGAGACGAGGAAGGCCTCCCGCGCCGCCCACCTTCCCCAGACAGCGGCGCTGCGGCCGGCCCCAAGCAGGGACGCGCGGTGGCCTGTTTGCAGGGGACCGCTGGCTGCCTCGCCCGGACCAGGTGTCGCGATGACATCACAGGCTCCCGTCCTCACAGCAGGGCCCCGGAAGGCCCAGACAAAATTTGCGCCCCGTGACATGTCACCATGTACACACTCCGAGGGGAAATGTCACGTCTGAAGTAAAATGCAGACGTTCACACGAGCTGCGGTTGTGTGTGCCGTTCCTTTCTCAATCCCAGCTGTGAACTCTTTGCAGGCACCTTCTTCAAACCCTCCCGGGGACGCTTTGGGGAAGACGGGCAGAATTTCACTGGTGGGAGTTAGTGTTTCGAGTTCAGATGGCTTTAATGTTTCTATGATTGTGATGAAATGATCCCGACGCGGGGAGGCTGCCGCGGGAGACCGTGGGCGCTGGCCACGCATCATGGGGCTGGTGCTCCGGTCACCCGCGTCCTGTGCCAGCCGTGGCCGCGGACCAGGAGCCTGCAAGCCCAGCCCGCGGCTCTCCCTCGAGGAAGGATCGTGAGATTCCAGATCTTTCTTTTACTAAGGCACGTTTTCTGGGTAAACATGAGTCTTCATGAGACCCATTTAGTTTGTAAATACAACAGTTAGTTTCTGCACAGATTTTAGGGTTAAAAGAAATAAATACTGAAGTAGACATATTGTGGTCATAACAAAAATACTTAACTAACTCCCAGTTTTATGTAAAAGTAAAATTACGTGATGGAGAAATTGTGATTTATTTCTGGTTTATTTAGTTCTCTTCCTAATTTGAATTTCCAGCCTTCGGTCTTATTTTTAGCTACAAGAAATTCACGATTTAAAGTTTTCTCCTTTTATTTGCGGATTTTCTTTAAGCTGTGGGTGCAATTAGCTGCCACGTCTGAGGAAGATGGCAAACTCCAAGGTTTTTTGTCGTTAAAAACCCGGCACCGAGGACTGTGGGTCTCCCAGCGACTCCCCTTGGCCGCGAGGCGAATCAGCGGCCCTGGGCCTGGACTGGGCGCCATGGTCCTAGCTTGTCCTGGGGTGCGGGCTGCTCCGTGAGTGTCCGGGCGCCCCGTCGAGGCAGAGGACCCACCCCTCCTTCTTCTGAGTGTGCGCTGCTTCTCCCCCGGCCCCCGCACTCCTGGGTTAGTTTTGCCTACTCTCCTTGGGGCGGCGGGGGACAGCTGACGTCCTGGGCTCCGCGTGCGGTAAGAGCCGTCCGTCTGCACAGCGGCCACCCCGGCGGCCCAGGCTTCACGCAGCTCCCACCGTCTCTGTCCCGCTGGGATCCCCCACGCATTCCCGGGGAGGGGGTGCTCTGTCCCTCGGCGCTCCCCTCGCTGTCCTCCCCCAGACCCCCTGCGCCCACATCCTGCTGTCACCCTGGCCGTCCAGCTCCAGCGGCCACAGCAGGACGCAGCAGCCGCGGGCGACGTCCAGGGGCTGTCCCGTGAGACCCAGCTCAGCCCTGAAACCCGAAGGAGCCGTCCCTGTCCAAGGTCACCCTGGATCGGCTGGACCACGCCCCCTCTGGCCCACGTAACGATCACCAGCAGGAAAGGGGGAACCGGGTCTAAACTCACAGGTGTCCCATCAAATTCAAAGTCGGGACTGACCCAGCGCCGACACCTGCTTCCGAACGCTCGTCCGTGTTCTGGCCGGGGCCGGAAGTTTGCCCAGCGCCCCACGTGAACACGTGATCAGGCCTCACGATCAGTCACGTGTGTGCAGGGCAATCTCACGTGCCCGGGGCTCAACACAGGCTCGGAGTCTCCTCAGCAAATGCATTTGCGCCATTGTAACAAGGAAAATGACACTTTTAACTGATCTTGAATTCTGTAGTGCAAAAAAAAAAAGCGTCCGTGAATGGCTACAATTACTTGGCAGATTATGCCTACGTGTACATTTAAAATATGATTTAAGGGGTGCCTGGGGGGCTCCGTCGGTGAAGTGTCTGCCTTCAGCTCAGGTCATGATCCCGGGGTCCTGGGATCGAGCCCCACGTCGGGCTCCCTGCTCGGTGGGGAGTCTGCTTCTCCCTCTCCCTCTGCCTGTGCTCTCTCGCTCTCTCTCCCCCCCTCCAAGAGAATAAAGAAAATCTTTTTTAAAAAGTTATTTAAAAAGATATGATTGAAGATCAACTGTCACTGGAACTCTTAGTTGAGAACCAGACAAGTAGAGAGTGACGTAAAAAAAGTTAATTTTCTTTCCCTGAAAATATTATATTGATCATTTCAAAATGGAAAATGGCCTTTGTGCTAATAACACTGAGATTTTAAGGTGTGAAAGTCAAGTGAATTTGCTACTTCTGTGGGAATGAGCCCCGGGACCCACGCGGGGTCGGTCATGATCACAGTGCAGCCTCGCACGTCCCTGGAGCGCGGAGCCCGGCACGAGCCCGGCCCACATGCGAGGGCCCCTTCCCTGCAATACAGCTGCATTTCTTGTATTAGGTCGACTGTCCTCACTTCCAGGAATTAAGGAAAATCCAGATCTTTACTGTGAATCAGAAAAAAACCCGTCTTCGGGATTCCCGTCCAGAAGCACAGGGAGCATGGCTTCGGAAAGGCGTCCGTGCAGGGTGCAGACCTACAGCCAGCAGCAAACGGGCCAGGCGCACATTCCGCAGGGAGGCCAGGCCTGACGCAGGGTCCCCGCCGCCCATCAGGAGCCCGCGCCTCGTGTCCTAAGGGGCCGACGAGGTCCTGCGCCACGTGTTTCTGGGTGTAAAGCAGGCAGCCGCTCACCTGTGTGTGCCGGGTTGGAACCAGGGGGCCCGGCAGGCCCGGGCGGACACGCACAGCCCCGTGTCCATGAAAGCGGCCGGGCCGTCTTGCGGCCGCTGAGGGTCTCGCGTCTCCCCCGGGCCCTCCTCTCACCTAGGAAGGGCTCGGGGCAGTGACCCAGAGCAGTTTCTCGGACGGGAAAGGCGTGATCTGATCGTTTGTGGCGAGTGAAGCGTGGCGTCCTGCCCGCTGGAGGAGGCCCGGTCCCACGTGGGGCTCCGAGGGCGCCCCGTCGGCGAGCCGGGAGGCCAGCAGGTGGTCCTGAGCGGTAACAAGCCGGTTTTCAGACAGTGACTTACTTTTAAAGGCTTGGGCGTTCTCTAGTGTCTAATTAGTCCAGACGCTCCTTCTTCCTTTTTTCAAATGAAACCGATTTCGAGAAAGATTGTGGCTCACTTGGGGGTCTGGGTCTGAAGAACTCTGTGGCCCAGGAAGTCGTTTGTTATTTTCTTGTGACCGTGCGCACACTGGAAGGGTGAGGGAAAGGTCAGCAATAACTCTGCGGTTGCATTTTAGCCTGGAAAAAATGTAATATTGATCGATAAGAAAATGGGAGAGCACCACTATTAGCGCCGTACTTGATCTTCTCCGACCTTTCCCCACCATGTTGATTTTGTTCTTAAATGTTATGTCTCCCGTTCAAAGGTTTGTCCTGTTTAGACTCCTATTTAATTAAGTCATGATCTTCTTCACTCTCTCTAATGTTGCAACAAGACATTTCCTTGATTTCCTTGTTGAACTGTTGTCCTCGCTCCATATTCTCTCTGCCACTCTGCCCACTTCACACAGCGGTGGGTCTGTCTGCAGCCGCCGCAGAATCCCATCAGCCGCGTGCAATACCTCTGTGTCCCCGCGGGTCCTTGGAACAAATCGCTGCCTCGGACGAGAGAGCCCCGCGTTGATGGGCGCTCCGCCAGGAGGCCGGCCCCCATCTGTGCATGTGTCTACATGTGTGTGTGTCTGCATGTGTGCACGCACACATGTCTGCATGCGTATGGTTGCACATGCATGTTTCTATGTGTATCCCTGCATGTGTGTGCATATGCACACGTCTGCAGTGCGTGGGCATGTATATATGTGCATGTGTCTGCGTGTCTGTGTCTGTGCGTGTGCATGTGCTTGTGTCTGTGCACATGTCTGCATTTGTGCATGCATATGTCTGTCTGCGCGTGTCTGCGTGTTAATCGTGTGCACGTGCTTGTGTCTGTGCCTGTGTGCATACGTGTGCATGTGTCTGTGTCTGCGTGTGTCTGTGCGCGCATGCGTCTGTGCGTGTCTCCGTGTGTGCATGTGTGTGCATGTGCACACGTGTCTCTGTGTGCATGTGTGTGCGCGTTTGCTTGTGTCTGTGTGTGCGTGTGTGCATGCCAGGAGGTGAGCCTCCCGGGAGAGCCCCGTGGCCTCCTCTGAGGGCAAGTGGGACAGGAGCATGTCCCCCGCTGGGAGGCCAGCACGCAGGACCGGTCCAGGAGGCTGGAGGCGGCCAGCGGTGGACCGTACAGAGGGGCCCAGGATTGGAGGATGGGCTCCGCTCGGGGCTCAAGGGCCGGTCCACACTGCCGACACGTTGCTTGCACCTGTGTTGGGTTGAATGGTGCCTCCCCTGAGTTGCTGCCCACCTGGAACCACGGGTGCGACCTTATTTGGGAGTGGTGTCTCTGCGGATATGATGGGGTTAAGACGAGGTCACACGGCTTCAGTCCATGTGACCAGTGTTCGCATGAGAGGGCGGCGCAGACAGGGAGGCTGGGGTTGGAGTGAGGTGTCCGCGGCCACCGCAGCGGGCAGAGGCCTGGGTCGGGGGGGCTCGGAGCCCGCAGCAGGAACGCCCCTGCGGGCCCCTCAGTCTTGGGCATTGGACCTCCGCCCCGTGAGACAACACACTTCTGTCTGCAGGAAGGGAAGCAGGACCCAAGGAGCAGTGGGCCGCCCCGCCTTGCCGCCCACACATGGTGCCATACGCTCCCAGGGGGCACAGGTCCCTCGCAGGAGCTGGGGGTCGGGCCTGTCACTGCGCTCACCAGGTGGGGCATGGGCTCCAGGCCCCGCTGGGCGGCTGGGGTGGGCAGTTCCACACTGGTGTCCCCGCATGCCAGGCGGGGCCGGGGACGGGCCGGAGTTCCAGCAGGAGCCCCGTGGGCCCCCGAGAGGGCTCCCTGCCCCCGCTCTGGGACAGTCCCACCCCGCAGAGGCTGGGGGCCGCTACTGGGTCATTGGCCATTCCCGGGGAGGCCACCGCCTTGTCCTGGTGCTTCTGCAAGAGTCAAGACCGGTGCCGAGTGTGGGTTCATGATACAAGGGGCTGTTTGGGCAGGAGGAGGGCAGGCGAGGCCCCAGGACCCCAGGGCCCCTTCCCCTCCCCACCATCTCTGCTCTGCTGCAGGGGCCCCTCCACGTTCTGTCCCTTCTCAGGGGACAGCAGGGGAGGAAGGGCAAAGATAAGGCCTCTCAGGGACGGGGTTATCTGGCTGACCTTTGGAGAGGCTGAAAGGGGAGTGTTGTCACCCAGAGGGCACAGAGGGGTCGCTGGGCGGGGAGCAGCCACCAGCTGCCAGAACGGTCAGAGGCAGGCCCGCGAAAACAGCCCGACGGCCTGACCCGCTGTCAGCGCCGTCAGCGCCACCACGGCTCCCAGACGCCCAGGCACGCCTGCCGGCACGCATGAGCGCACACGCGAGTCCCCCGGGAGGGGCCGGGGGGGGGGCTGGGAGGGGGGCCCATAGGTGGCCCGGCAGGCCTTGTGGGGGAGGTAATGCGCTGTGCGTGGGGTCGTGGCCTTGAGAATAATGATGGAGCTGGGAATCGTCCCATCGGCTTCTCCTTAGGTTTGGTCCTGTCCCTGGTCCTGGTCCTGCGTTTTCCAGGAGATGGGGCGCATCAGAGGGTGGAGGCGGCCGCTTTGTTCAGAAAACCGAGGCCTTCCACTTTGTGGGTTCTGCATTCATTTGTAAATAAACGGCCTCTTGCATATTTATTCACACCAAGCAGCCTCACCAGCCGCCTCCCGGGATGGCTCACTGCGCGGAGAGAGGAGAATCAGAAAGTAGGATTTTCCCCCCAAATAATCATTGCTTTCCAGTTCCCCGGGATTGGTTTCAGAGTCGAGAGGGCTGTCCACAGATCATGTTCTCACTTAATACAGCGCTGGGGGGCTGCCAGGTCGGGGGAGATCGGGGGAGAGGCCGCTCCTGCCGGAAGTGAGGACGGCGCCCACGCTCTCCGCGATGTGCGGTATTTACTACGCACCCACACCTGGGGGCGGGGGGTTCTGGAGCCCCCGGAATTCCACCTCACCATAAAAATGACACGATGTCGGTCTTCCGGAGTGCAGTGGTTTTCATATCATTATAAAGATACCTTGACTATGTTTTTTATAAGATACATTTTGTTAATCGTACGTTACACGTGTGTTGCCAAAGAGAAAATCATTTTTCAGGGCAGAAGAGGGGTGGGTTACAATCTTTTAAAGAGACATTTTCTAGATTATAAATGGCATTCTACCATAAAAACTACCATAAAAAATGCCATTCTACCATGATCAAAACAATAAAAAAAAAAACCCTGATATCCTCATATGCAACTGAGGGGAAAAGGTATTTTTAACCGATATAAATCTTTTCTAAAAAATATTTTATTCATTTATTTGAGAGAGAAGGAGAGATTGAGAGAGAGAGCACAAGTGGGGGGAGCGGCAGAGGGGGAGGAAGAAGCAGGCTCCCCAATGTGCAGGGAGCCCGATGTGGGGCTTGAACCCAGGACCCCGGGATCAGACCTGAGCCAAAGGCAGTCACTTAACCAACTGAGCCACCCAGGCGTCCCTAACCGACATAAACCTTTATTTTTTTTATTATTTAAATTCAATTAGCTAACATATAGTACATCATTAGTTTCAGATGCAGTGTTCAGTAATTTATCGGTGCCAATATAAATCTTTATAGAGGATTTTCTAGCTCAGGTAAGACCGATGCCAAGACACCGCTTCCTCGGCGGAACACCGGGCTGCCTCTGGCTTCATAGTCACCGCAGATCTGAGCCGATCGGGTACTTTCTGTACCCAGAAAACCCCTCTGTTCCGACCAAGCCTCTGCAGGAGCACCTGCCCCGGGGCCTGCCACGGCACGGCGGGAAGCCTCCCATGCTCTGAAATCACAGCCCTGCGGGCTCCTGTCTGTGACAGTGGGGTTTCTCCTCAGGGGTGGGGGGCGGGGCTGGTCCCCGTGGTCACCAGCAGCCCAGCGATGGACGCGCGTGTGGTGTTCAGACCGTCCCCCAAACATAGCGTCGTCAGGAATCTCTTTGTCTTCTGCTGCCAGTGGTGAAGTGGAGGGAGTCTTCAGGAAGAGGGACAGTCCTACCCCCAGTGTTCCGGGGTCCCCGTGCTCCCGCGTGGACGGGTGAGCGCCCGTCTGGCCTCGCTGACCCACACCTGCTCGCGACGGCCCTGTTCTGCTCGGCTTGAACCGAGGTGGGACGTGGTGTGTGACTTGGGGTCCCAGCTGCGGGACACTCTGTGGGGGCGCTTGGGGGGCTGTCCCCAGCGTGGGACGCCACCGTGCCGCCCACGCACAGTGCTGGACGCACAGGCCTAGTGTGTGGATCGGATGACGTGATGATTCAGATAATGCGTGTGTTTGTTTGTTTTCCCGTGACTCACCTTAAGACACGAGTCAGCGGGATAACCCACGCCACGGGGCTGGGCCCGCAGGGTCGGCGGGGACGGTGCCTCCGACCCCTCGCCCAGGGCCAGGTGCTCGTGGAATGAGCTTTCCCGGGACTGGAGCGGGGTCCTTTTGGCCCCGCGCCACGAAACAGGGTGCTGCTTGCCTTGCGGTGGGCGAGTCCCCGGGGCTGACCCAGAGAGGGCCGCTGTTTCCAGTGCCCGGGCCGGAGGTCCCCGCTGCAGGGGAGGGAGGAGCCCACGCTTCGGGTCGCCCACGTGCCGGAGCGAGCAGTGGGTTCCGCCGCGGACTCTGCTCCAAAACTCGCAGGCAGACGGCGTCTCCTGGCCCGGCGGGCAGGGGCCGTCAGACCGTCTCGGGGGGACGCTGCGTGCGGCCGTCGGGGCTCAGTGAGGCGCTCGGAGGGACGCGGCGTGTTTTCGTGAGGCGGGGGGAGTTGTTTTGTTTGGGGTGTTGTTGTCGTTGACTTACTGCTCCGAGGCTGCGTGTCCTTCGCACGCGGTGTGGCGCAATGACCCAGGGCGTGTGGCACAGAGACTCTGCGGGGGTCCGCTGACCCTCCCACATTCACACCTCTGTGTTGTTCTGTCCCGTCCGGGTGGCTGGGAGCTGGGACAGCGTGTAACCGCAGGATACGGCCAGGTCAGCACGTGTGCAATTACGTGCACGGGACACACCCACGAGCTCATTGTAGTCACGCGTGCGAGCCGGAGGCCGGGAGTTCTACCCACAGTACACGCGGGTGCATGCACACACTCACGCTCCCACATGCACTTGCATGCGCTCACGCTGTCACACACACTTGCACACATGCATCCTGCACTGTCTCAACTCTCAGGACAACATCGTGGACCCTTGTTGGCCGTGGTCTGGCTGTCCCCATGTGTCCCCGTGTGGGACCCGCGGGCAGGCTTCTAGCCAGTTCCGGGGGATGGTGCCCGAGAGCCAAAGGGACGGGTCTGCGGAAAGCAGAGCAAGCTCTTACTTGCTTGCGAAGAAATATGTGCAAATGCGGTTACTGTGCACAGATGGTGTTCTCGGGGTGGGGGGGGAGACAGGTGTCCGCCAACACCCGCGTCCCCGCGTCCAGACACAGGAAGCCTTCACCGCGGCGTGTCCAGCCCTGTTACGGCGCCGCTGAACCGCGGGAGTGTTTGTGCCTGTGGGTGTGGGTCCGAACGGCTGTGCACGTGCGAGTGAGTGCGTCTGCACGCGTGTTCATGTGTGTGCGTGCCCGTGTGTGTGTGTGTGTACTCTGCATGTCACCAGCTGAGCAGCCGTTTCATTCTTGGGTCCACTTAAAAGCTGACACTTTGTGGCTGTGGACAAAGGCCAGAGACGATTTGAAGTGTGGACACTGGACATGCTAGAACACTGTGCGTCCAGTGTCCTCACCGGCCAGCACGTCCGCATCCGTGTCCGGGGGTCTGGGTCTGGAGCCGGCAGCCTGGGGCTCCCTGAGGCCCCGGCTCTGTAGATGTGGGGGGCAGCCAGTGTTTGGTTCGTTGTTCTGGTTGGTTCTGGATCAGTCCCGGGGTCCGCTTGCCCACAGGGCAGAGATCCGGCTCTCAGGCCGGTCTGTTCGCTGATGGAGCGGCAGCCGGTGATGCCGGGTCCCTTCCCCCACCGTCCACGGCTCCTCCCTGACACGGTGGCTGCCACGTCTCGCTTCCCAAGCTGTGTCCCGGAGCGGCCTGGCCTCCAGCCTCCTCCGGTGCCGTCCCAGCCCCACAGGGGGCCTGACACCGAGCGACTCGAGGGAAGGCAGACACGGTTGTCAGCCCCAGGAGCGCACCACACCCGGGCCAGACCGGCCACAGTGGAAGGGGGGCCCGAGGTGCAGGTGCAATGGTCTTTCCCTTCTGTCCCCTCCCCGCCAGTCCCCTCCCTCCGGTCGCCCCCCGCCTTCGCAGTAGCCACGGTTAGCGTGTGAACTAGACGAAGCCACACTCCGCACAGCAGCCACGCTGGCCACGTGGCACAGGCTCAGAGCTGAGGAAGCAGACCACAGCTCCTCCCATAGCCGCAGACGTGTCTGGGGCATCTTCTCCATGGGCGGCCGTCCCCCCGTGGCCGTGGCCGGGGAGAGACGTGTTCGCAGGGGACGCCGTGGACTGGATCCTGACGCCAGCACTAACGTGACCCCAGGGGACGGGCTCCCCGGTCCAGGCGGAGCTGCGGGTGCTCGTGACACGTGGAGCACACACACGTTACGTACGCGTGCCTGGCCTTTCTCTACGAAGGAGCCGGGGCAGGCAGACGAAGACCCGGGACATCACACGCTGTGTTTATTCAATGAATGGGTTGTCTACGATCGTCCACGTTGCGAGACGATCATGTATTTACAGGGAGACTCACCGCACGGTTCCTTAGAGAGCTGCGCCTACCATACAGCCATGCACACACGTGTGAGCACACATGCACACACATGGGCACACGTGTGTGAGCACACAAGCATACCCATGAGCATACACACGTGAGCACACACATTTCTGAGCACACAAGCATACCCATGAGCGTGTATACATGTGAACACACACGTGAGCACACAGGCACACCCATGGCACGCACACATACGTGTGGGTACAGCATGAGTACACACCCGCGTGTGAGCACACAAACACGCCAGTGAGGACACACACACATGAGCTCATGCGTGCATACACACGAACACATGCATACGTGCCCAATGCCCACGGTTTCCGTGGCCGGGGTTTTCAATGCCTCGGGTCTCCTGGAACCTTCTGGAGCTACATGGAAGGTATGACCTGACATTCTCCGGCAGCTCTGAGCTGCTCAGGGAGGCTCTGTCTGTGTGCTCGGCTCCGGGCTCACCCTCGGCCTCCAGTGCGCGGCCAGTGACAGCTGGAAGCCCGGGAGGTGTCGGCGAGGCGCCCTTTCCTCATCTCTGGCCGACACATCGGAGCCTCTGCCACTGTGGTGTCTGGAAGCCGTCCCCCTGACGGGGCTCCTGCTGTAGGACGGGCGCCCGTGGCTGCCAGAGGACCCCCGTTAGCCGGCTGGAGCGGGTGCTCGGCCCCGCGGGCACGCGCTGTGCGGAGCCCACAGCGGGGGGGGGGGGGGCGGCACTCCGCGGCCATCTGGCACATTCCAGAGGCTCTGGTGACCTGGGGCAGGACAGGCACCCCTTCGCCCCTTCTGAAGGCCGTCCCTCCCGCCAAGAGCCGGAGAACCGGGCCAAGTTGGCCTGGAATATTCATTCACCAGCCAGGTTGGCCGGATCTTGGAAAAGCCTACCGTTTCCCCTCCCTGCTTCTCCACTTGGGGGCAGGAATGCGAGGGGGGAGGCCGGCCTGTCTGGGCCTGCAGGCCGCCCCTCCTTTGCACCTGGCTCAGGTCCTCTGGGGGCTTCTTGGGGCCCCACCGGCCCGAGAACTTAACTCTTCACAGCCTGCCTGTGGCCCCGAGGTCGGCCCCACAGCGGGGCACGGTGTGGCGGGAAGTGTGGCCGGCTGCCGGCAGGCCTCGCCGCAGACGGGGGCGTCTGGGACGCTCGCTGCCCCAGTCCTGTGTTCCTTACCTTCCCGTCTAGCAGATACACTCCTCACCTGTGGTAACAAAACAGTAAAAACCCTGGAAAAGAATGAGAAGTAAGTCTAAGGTGGCTTCATCACAGGGAGAACGACAGAATGGGTTTCATCAGGTGACTTTAGTACCGTATTCTTGGTTTCTTCTTGTTTTTTTAAATTAACAGACTATGTTTTCAAGAGCAGGTTTAGGTTCACGGGAAACGTGAATGGGAAGCACAGAGCCGCCGCGTCTACGTCTCCCTGTCTCCGCTCTCGCTGACTTGGTGCCCTGCTGGGGCGCCCCTGTCCCCACCGGTGGTTCAGTCCACACGGCTCACTGCTGCTGGTGTCCCTCCATGAGCGTGGACATGTAGCCCGCAGAAGCCCCCGCTGCCCCCGTCCTCCGTGCTCCCCTGGCCGCCCCCGCAAACCGCCGGTCCTCTGACCCGGCCCGGTGTTGTCCTGGATGCGTACAGGGTGCGTCCTTCTCGTGGCTTCTGTCACTCAGCAGCCTGGCCCGAGGAGTCCTCCCCGTCCTGTACGCCCACCCCTGCCCCGCGGGCTTCCCATGGGTGACAGGGGCTCTGCCCCGGGCCTCTGTGCTTCCTTGCCCGGCCCGTGCCCGCGGCAGGCCCCGCATTTCCCCCTCCGCCTGGTGGTCCAGGGTGGCCGTCCCCGCCGCGTCCGCTGCTGGTTTTCTCGGGCCCAGAAGTCCGTTACCCTCCTCTCGGCGCAGAGCTCTGGGGGCTCGTGGCAGGGGGGCGTTGGCGCACTTAAAGTATCCAGGATTGAGCTGTCTCCGAAGCTCAGGCTTGAGCCCCCGCACCAAGGCTGGTGAGCCCTAGAGCTGCACATGCACACTTGCACACACACGCACACGTGTGCCCGCACGCACACACATGTCGATGCTGTCACGTGGCATCCAGACACCTTCAGAGATAAGGCGTGGCCGAGCGGCCCGGAAGCCTGGACGGGTGTGAGTGTGGAAGAAGGGCTCCGGCTGACAGCCCGGGGGGGTTCATCTGTCTTCTCTCCTGCCCCGCGCTCACACGGCGTGCCTGAGGCCAAGGGAGCCCATCCTCCTCGTGGGGTCCTGCACCCGGCGCACTGTGAGGCTAGGAGACGTGCCGTGCCTTCAGGGAGCAGCATGGGTGAGCCTGGGGCCGGCCTCTGACCTCGTCTCCGTTCCCCCTTCCTCCCCCAGCTGGGACCAGGCCTTCTGGCTCCTTCTGGAATCATCCTCCCCACTCGCCTCACAGGTCAGGGGGAATCGTGAGCTCCCCAGCCTTGGTGCGCTGACCGTGGGGGGCTCTTCCCTCTTGTTCCCGGTGGAAGCCAGGCGGCCGGTCCCCACGGCAGGGCTTTGGCGCTCATGTGGCCGCGGCTCTCATGGAGCTGCTTGTCCTTCTAACCCCAGCCTCATGTCCCGATCCATGCGCGCGACCTCGGGAGGCTTCATCTCACCGACCGACAGCCTCGAAGCGCCCCGTGCCAGCCCCCCTGGGCTGGTCTCAGGGACAGCCATCTCCGGCCCGCAGGAAGCCGGAGCGCGGCAGGAGGGGGAGCCGGCCCCGAGTGACCGCCTGGGGGCCGCCGCGGGCAGGCGTTCATGAGACAGAGAAAGCCACGTCGTGGCTGGAGGGCTGCCGGCGCCGGGCCACACATCAGGCTGGTGTTGGAAGGGTCTGTGCTGGGCCTTGTCCTCCAGCCCTGTGTGCAAGGGGGCCCGTCCCCCAGCTTCGTCATGGCCAGTGGGGAGACGTTCACGCGCTCAGCCCGGACCCGCATCCACCTGCAGGTGGAGGCAGGAGAAGGAAGGCGACCCAGCCAGTTTGTGGGGACCACGGGCGCCTGCGGGGGAGGCCCGCGACGGGGGTCTGGGATGGGGCTGCAGCCAGACTGCGTAATGCCCAGCGAGGAGCGGAGGGGACGCTCTTCCCGCCCCGACACCGCCGAGAGGCCGATGCTGCAGGCCGGGCTGTGGAGGGAACACGCGCGCCGTGAGCCGCTGCCCGAGGCCCTTCACCCGGTGACACCAGCCTCGGCCTGAAGCCTGATTGCGGGGGGGTCAGCTCCTCTGCGTGCCAGCCACCCCCAGACCTCAGCACCTCTCCCCGCCGCTGCCCGCTGCCCACTGTCTGCCGTGTCTCTTCATCCTGGCCACGACGAGGGAGCAGCCCCCGTGGGACGAGCCTGCCTTGGGCTCAGGAACGGGGGGCAGGGAGGAGGCTCGCAGGCCCTCACACCTTCCGTCTCAAGTGGCTCACGGGGCGTCGGCCCGCGTCCCATTGCTGAGGCGGGTCACGTGGCGGAGCCCCGAGTCTGGGAGGGGGGGACTCGTGTTCTCCCATAGATGATGAGGCAGGTCATGGGAACGGGCTTCTTCCCTAAAGAGGAAAGCAGGGTGGGCCGGACTCCCCTAAAACGTGCTCCTGGTGGTCCCGCAGCGTTGGCGTGCGGGCTCGGGGGCGCGCTCCCAGGAGCGTGCTCGCCGCGGGCATGTCCCGTCGGGCAGAGTGTGGCCGCGTGGACGGGGCCGCGTGAAGGCCGCTTCATGGGGCGTCTTCAGGGGCTGAAGAGGCCGATTGCATCACATATTCCCTTCCCTGAAGAATGTGATTTAAATGTGGAACAGACACCACGCTTGTTGGCTAGACTAATACCGAATCTTTTTTTAATAGGTACTTGGATGTGAATAACTTGCAGTAAGTTTAAATGGGCTGATTAAAAAAAGCAATTGGTGTACATTTAGTGTTAATCAAAAACTTAAAGTTGAATTATTAGCTGTAATTGGATTCCAGAACTCAGCTCGCCGGAGCTGCAGGGGGGAGGCGGTCCCCCCTAGGCCCTAGGGCACTGGGGATAGGGCCTGCGGCGGCCGGTTCCCCCGCAGCCTCGCACCCCCCAACACAGCCCCCCGGCCTCCTGCTGGCCTGCACACAGGGAACCGGAACCTTCCGCACACGGCCTCGCAAACCCTCACAACGGCGAGCGGCACCGCAGCCCCCCTCACGGAGGAGAGGTGGCCTGAGCCCCCCGATGCAGCTCGGAGCCCCTGGACACACTCCCGGGCCGGCCCAGCACGGTTCCCCCTACAGGTCTCTGCGGGCCCTTCTCCTCGTGGAGGAACATGCCCGAGGCCGTGGCAGGCACCCACGGCCAGCAGCACGCCCCTCGCGTGGAGATTCCCACGGGAGTGCAGGCTGAGTGGCCCCGGGGCTGTGGGTCCTGCCGCACGGTCTGTCCCTCAGGTCTCCAGGGCGGTAGAGGCTGACCGGAGGGACACGGACGGACATGCGTGCACTCCGCGCCCCAGCGACCACACCCCCTGCGACCCGTGGGAGGCGGCTGACTGTCGTCCGGGAGAAAGACTCCCCTGGGGTCCCCTCCTCCCTGCATGCTCCCGCCGGGCACAGGAACCCTCCTCCGGGAACACTCCCGCGGGGCACACTCCCGCCGGGCACGCTCCCTCGGGGCCCCTCCTCGGGGCAGCTGCACTGGGTCCCTGATGTGGGTGATCCCGTGCGTGGTGCGCCCAGACCTGGGGCGGGAGGCCGTGTGCTGCTGGCACCCTTGTCACGGAGCCCATAAATCACGGGCTCGCGAGTCCTGCCACCCCAGGACTCACAGCCACCACGTTGCTAAATGGCACTGACTATTACTGCAGAGCAAATAAATGGCTATTTCACTTTGCAGATTACCTGTAATTGTGCTTGCACTGTGTCAACTTCAGGTTTAATTGGTGTGTAGGCTGCGAGGCATGAATTACGGCATGTGTAATTTATTTATGCAATAAAATTTACCATTAACTGAGAGAGGAAAAATAAAGAGAAAAATAATATGTTTCTCACGATAATTACACAATAAAGTTTGAATTAGGAACATCGCAAGGACCACGAACTTGCTCTGGACCAGGGAAGACTGGGAAGCGGAGCCGTCGCTTTACTCCCTCCCTGGAGGCGGGGGAGGGCACAGTTCCGAGGCCGAGGGCGGGCGGGCACGTGGGTCGTGGGTCGGCCCTGGGAGGCGAGGCCGCAGCCGGACGAGGACTGGGGCTCAGGCCAGGGAGGCCGGCGGCAGATGAGAGGAAGGACCCGTTACGATGAACCCCACTTCCTTATGTGAAATCAAATCTTTGTGGAAACAGATTATTGGGTCGCAAGGTTTTTCACTCAGAGACAGGAAGGAAAGAGTGCTGGGCCTCCGGCGTTTCCTCGAACGGTCTGTCCCGCGCTGGGGGGACAGTGCCCCTCACAGCACGTTACACAGCAGCCGGCCGGCTTCCACGGGACGTTCCCAGCAAAGAGAGGCTCTCCACGCTCACGCGCAGACCGGTGCGGACAGGGTGGGAAAGGCCTCTGGGCCTGGGAAGACGTGCCCCTCTCTCCCCCACGTGGCCCTGATCTTCCTGGGCTGACCCGGGCTTCCCGAGCAGACCTAACCACCACCTCGACGTTTACGAAGACGCATCTGGCCTGGCGAACAACAGCAAAAATCAACGACACCAGGAGAGAAAAGCTTTTGTACAGCAAAGGACACCGTCAACAGAGCGGCCAGGCAACCTGCTGAAGGGGAAAAGATATTTGCAAATCATATATATGGTATAGGGTTAGTATCCAAAATATGCAAAGAACCTATCCACCAAACAAATAATAATTAAATTAAAATATCAGCAGAGGATCTGAACAGACATTTTCCCAAAGAAGACCCGCTGGTGGACATGAGACACGTGAGAAGAGCTCAGCATCACTGATCATCAGGAAAAGGCGGCTCAGAACCACCGCGAGACACGACGTCACACCTGTCGGAATGGCTCGGGTCAGAAGGACGGTGACGGGGCTTGTGAGGGTGCGGAGAAAGGGGAGCCCTCGTGCACGGTTGGGGGGAATGCGAGCTGGTGCGGCCGCGGTGCGACACAGCATGGAGGCCCCGCGGGACCCAGCAGTCACACCCCGGGCGTCTGTCCTCCGAAAGAGAACAACACGAACCTGAAAAGATACGCGCGCCCTGATGCTCATCACAGTATTTCAGCAACCGTCAGACTACGGAAGCAGCCGGTGCCCATCGAAGATGGACGATACAGAAGACGTGGTCCGTACGGGGGAATATTACTCAGCCGTCAAACAGAATGCGGCCTCGCCATTTGCAACGACGAGGACGGAACCAGAGGACGTTATGCTCGTGAGAGAAGTCAGAGAAGGCTGCGGCATCTGAGAAACAAATGAATAAACTCACCAAAAGCGGACGCGGACCCCTGAACACAGAGAACCACGTGGCGGCTCCGGAGGGGAGGGCAGCGGGAGGAGTCTGTCACCCGGGGTCACGGGGCAGGTCCGTGGGGGGGCTCGGCGTAAGGCACAGAGAAGTCCGATTGCTCTGTTGTACACCCGAGACTAACGTGAGATTGTCCGTGTGGAGCGTCAACTGTATTTCAGTTAAAAAAATAAAATAAAATATTGCAGTTACAAAATTGTCGAGATTTAAATAAATGGTACGGATGTGTGTGTGTCGACATCGCCGTACCTATATTAGATTCACTAAAAAACAACCCCGAACAGGGCAAGGATGCGTCCGTCCTGCGTGTGCGCCCATCCCGTTGGGCCTGGCCTGCAGCTCCTCGCCCGTCGGCCGTGCACCCGGCAGGAGGGACTCCGCGTACTCGCCGGCTTCCCCCCTGAAATCGTGGCAAAGCCCAGGCGGCTCCCACCAGTGCCGGCAGGAAGGCGAGCGGAGGCCAGCAGCGCCTGCCCTTGGACTGGGGCTGGGGGGCGAGCGCCAGCTAGTGCTCGGGTCAGAGGGACTTCTGCAGGTTGTGTTGAGGGGAGCCCGGGTCCCCCTCTGTCCCCGGGTCACAGTCAGGGCAGGTGGACAGCCAGTGCTTCCCGACTGGACCCGTCAGGCACTCTCCCCGACTGGGGCCCCCGTGCTCGCTCGGCGCTCCTGCCGGTGCAGGAGATCGTGCCAATTTTGCCCTGGACCGCCACCCCATCCCACGCGGTCGCCTTGCCGTGGGATCGGGATGATGCTGGATCGGCGGGGTCGTTGCTTTCAGCGGGCGGGGCACCGTCGGCGGCACCGGACGGGTCAGCCGTCCTTTATCTGCTCCCAAATCATGCTGTGCTGTGGCCAGCCCGCGCCCGTCGGGAGAGTCAGCACTCCCCTCCTGCCCCTCCGTGCGCACTCCCTCGGCGGGAGCCCCTCAGCAGCAGCACTCGGTGCTGGCCCTGCCCCCGGCAGCAGGGGCCCAGGGACGGCCAGCAGCTGGTCCGATGTCAGAGCCCCCTCCTACTGCCCGTCCTTGTGCGCCGAGCACCGACAGTCACCGGCTGGCTGCCAGGCTCCACAGGGAGGGGAGGGGCAGGGCTGTGGGGTCCCCGCCGAGGCATCGCTGCCCCCGGGGAGCTCGGAGGTCGGGTGGCCCTTTGGCCCGGAGGTTCCTCCACACAGTGCGGACCGGGAATGTGGGCTGCGTCCAGGAAGAGAGCGTCCCCTCGGGGAGGCAGCTCTGTCCAGCCGAGAACCATTGCCAAGCAGAACGGACGCCCGAGGGCAGCCAGCCAGCAGCCTGAAAAGTGAGTCCCGGGGGCCCAGACGGAGGTCGGCTCCGCGGCTGCTTCTGCGGGTGGTGACCCTGACCGAGCCCCTTGGGAGAGGACTCTTCCCCACTTCCTCCCGGCGGCTGTGCCTGAGGTGGATGTCCCCGTCTTCTGGGTCCGCGGCCTCAGAACCCAGTTTGCCCCCAGGCGTGGCCACGGGGCTGCCGGGTTTCTGCACGGGCTCTCCCGCCCTACTTGTCCCTGGGATCACTTCTCAAGGAGACCGGTGCCTCTGGGTCAGACTTGGCTCTCCCCTGCCCAGGACCACGCAGGTGTGAGCGGCAGACCCCAGACCAGCCCTCCCTGGGCCGGTCACGAGGACTCTCGTTTCCGTACAGGGGTTATTACGCAAGAGGAAGCTGGCCGGCGCGCTCTCCGTGTCGTCAGACCCGCCCCGGACGGCTGCCCCTCGCAAACCCCAGGTTCCCTGCAGGTGCCGACTGGCTGGGGCTGCAGCCCCGAGGTCTCGTCTGTTTGACACGTGATTTCATCCGGAAAGGGGCCGGGGACGCTCGGGGTTGGCCCGGGGCCTCCACCAGGAAGCCCTGGGCTCAGAGGGGCAGGCTGGTCCTTCTGCATGAAGACAGGACCCCACCCCCCGCCAGCTGACCGTCAAGGGGGCCCTCCCTGCCTGCGCTGCCTGGGCACGGGGGGAAGGGGGCGCCTCCTGGGCCGTGGGCGTCCACCTGTCCTGGTCTCCAGGGCTCCTGCTCAGGCCCTGCCCACGCCCACCCCCGCGTTCCCACCACGGGCTCACTGATGGGCCCAGCTCTTCCCCCTCATCCCTCCATCGCCTCTCAGTCTCCTCTCTCCCTCCCTGTGTGCACCTCCCAGGTGCACGTGGGGGAGCCCGTCCGGTGGGAGGAGGCAGCCCAGACATGGGCCCCTGGCTTCCCGCGGCCGCCTTGTTCCGGAGCACCTGAGCCGCCAGGTGTGTGCTCCGTGCAGATGGGGGGCGGGGGGGGGACAGAGGGCAGGTGCCCGGGAGGCGCCTCCTGTCCTGTCCGGCGGAGGCACCCAG